>CAEMYA010000046.1:4203571-4216599 GCA_903131615.1 Diplodus sargus | reverse complement strand
GTATTTGTGGGAGTAGCTGTTCTAAGAGTTCAATGTTGCTTATTTTCCACCAAAACTAGTGGGTCTACACAGGTCGGCCCGCTAAAAATAATCTATTGACTCCGTTCCCATTTCCCACAGGCAAGACAGCCCATCTGTGATTTTGATCTGAAGCGTTACCTTGCACGTCACTGACGCCGCGAATGTGCTGGAAACAGTTGTAACAGAAAAGAGAAAAAAAAAACGATGGACCACGTCTATTCCTTATTTACGCGCCACCACCAGATGTCTACTGTCTCTGCGGGTATACTGCAGAGATAATTGACCTGGGTGTAAATGCTGAGTATACACATTCCCAATGCACACAAAAGCCCAATCTTAGCAGGTTAAAGTGGGATTTCTGACCAGTGGAAAAGGTGATATTTGACATTTGTTTTCCACCATAGCAGCAACCCATCCGAATGTTTGGTGGACGATGTAGCTGCCCCTCTATCCTCACTGCATGAAGTCCCTCTAAGCTTACCGTTGAGCCTCGCACAAGAATAGCTGTAGCTCAAGGGCCACGTACACTGGCACTGCTGTACTGCGTTTTTTTGTTGTTGTTGTAGTACCACAACTGGCCCCTGCGGCAAATTGGAAGCAAGGTTGAGCAGCGACCCTATCCAGTTCTCCTTATGCATCCATGTGTTTAACGGGTAATGTTTACCTTGACCACTAGCTGGTAAACCGTCTTATAGTGGTCGGAACATTTTGCTCAAAAACGCAAATGTCGAACCATCACCAAAGGTTCAGCAGAATCATTAGGATTCATCTATTCATGTATCTGTCACTAAATGTCAAGGCAATAGATCTATAGCTCCTTACACATCTTATTCTTGACCAAACGACAGACCGACACTCCCTCAGAGCACAGCATGGCGAAAAATTTAAGATGGAAAGCTTTTTCTTGACCTTGGAAAAAGTATTTCATGTTTTGCTGCCAGCTGAGACATTTCCATGACAACCTGGCCTCTGCAGATCGCGTTTCATGATTGAAAAGTCCGGAACAGAGTGGTGAGTGTGTTTTTGTCCACCATCGTTACTGAAGGTCATGAAAGATCTTTCCGCGTCAACTTTTAAACCAACGTGGACAAGGAGACCTTGATCGAAAGCCACCGAGTCGACCTCAAGCCGGATTGCTTTCATCCAAAAAAAAAAAGAGTGAAATTAGAGAGAAAAAACATCAAAGAGACGATCTGAAAGTGCTGCAGTGTACTTTTTGTGGGTTCTCCCGCAGTCTCACCCGAAATCGGTAAACAACACACAAGGTGCAGCACTAATGACCGGTGAATCTGGCCAGAAAAAAAAAAAAACCTGGGGTAAACAAGCGCCTCCGGTGGCCCCGGCTTTCACTTTCATTCTTCAAAGCGATGTGGTGGAGGCACATCAAGGGGAGCAAAGTGTCACTGTTGATTTGAGGCCTCGGCCACAGCAGAGTCAGGGGCGGGAAGTGTTTGGGAGGAGTGTCTAGAGAGCGCAGGGGGATGCCAGTCGGATAGAGTTGTGCGGGGAGGTCCTCAAATCCTTCTTTTTTTTAAATATATCGCCGGCTTACAAGCATGCGGGGAAAAAGTAGCACACAAGCCGGGGGGGTAAGGGGGCGTGGGGGGGATACAGAGGAGAGATCAAAGCGAGATGGAGATCGAAATAGAAACCCATGCCAGCACAGAAGAAAAAGACAAATACTGTAGACAGCTATCACCCTTTTTTTCCCCTTTTGTTCACCCCCAAGCAGCTGAGTCACTTTATGTGTTATCTGCTCGTTGGGGGAAAGACTGCGCCGCTGCACGACAACTGGCGCAGAAAGGATTTCAACCTGCCGGAGACGGGTACACAAGCACAGCTGACGTGGTTTCCCCTCTACCCGTGACTCAGTGCACAGACTACCCTGAGAGCTCTGTGTTTGTATCCGAGGGGCCGGTAAAGCTCTCTCTCTGACAGGTCTACAGTAAATAAAGTTCTGACAGGTCTCCTGATTCCCCCCCTGTGCACCCATCAGTTCTCCTCATCACTCCCCTCTCCTCTGTTTTCAATTAAGAGGAGGGCGGAGGTATCAGTGTGTACGGCGTGTGTGTGTGTTTGTTCCTTGAGGGCAAGGTCAGCGATAGACAGCTGCTGTCAGCTCAGGCAATTACCTCAAGAGTGTCCATTTGGGCGTTCACCCTCTCACACTATAAGCCGTGGCCCAGGGAAGGGGCGGAGCGGAGCGGAGGGGGTGTGAGCGGAGGCATCAGGCATGCAGTGCACCGCACTGCTGGCCCTCGGGGTGCCCTGCGAGGGACACTTGCTCTTTTCTGACCTATCGCGCGAGTAAATGTTAAAATGAGGAGGGGGGGAAGCAGACGGGGCTTCTCATTGACATTCCTGTTGGTTTGAATGGAAATGTGACACACACAGACACAAAAAGAAAAGAAAAAAAGAAACAAAAAAGGCTGCACCCATGGGTGCTGTCCTATAGCCAGGGATGAGTGTGCCGTTCCCTGGCAGGCGAGTCAGATGTCACCCCCCTGCTGCCAAAAGTCCCCTCACGGCCAAAATCTAACACATGAGTGGAAAAAACTAAACAAAAATGTTAATCTGTTATTCTGTATGTAAGCCAGTGGAAAGAGAGCAGCCTGCAGGGATGGCAGCTCCAGTCCCTCTGACACCCAGACTGTCAGCTAATGATATGATTATTTAACAAACACAGGTCACAATGATATCAAGCATTCTCACACTAATTGTGTTTGTGGGGAACGTGGCCTTTTCTGTGACCGAAATATCCAATTATCACTGTCTAAAAGGTGTGAGCTGATTGGTGTGCGCTCCTTGGGAGGTTCACTTAAGGATTTATATGTGTGTATGTTTGGATGCATTTGGCGGGGTAAAGCGTGTTCTAGAGGACGCCGAATGGACGCAAAGGTCAAGGGAATCAGTGCATGCTGCATACGTTCACCCACCTATAGTCGACACCACAGTTCCAACAAAGTAAAAAGCCCCTGTAAAATCCCATCGTGGCCTCAGAGCGTCAGCCCGGATCCCGGCGGCGATCGCAGCCTCGTACTCCCGCAGGAAGGAGTTGAGGTCCTGCAGGCTGATGTTGAAGGTCTCGCTGAAGTTGAGGAGCGTCCCGTTCCAGCGGCCGTGAGCCCGCAGCTCCGAGGGCCTCTCGATGGCCGAGAAGACCGCAGCGCCGCACAGCAGGTACAGCACGATGAGGAGGGCGAGCAGCGCGAAGCGGCCGTTGTCCTCGTTGAGGTGCAGGGAGCGGCAGCCTTGCAGTCGCTGGCCAGGCATCATCCAAATTTCAGCACCACTCGCGCGTCGGACAGCGACAAGCTCCACATCGGAGACGGCATCCACTCGTCCTGCAGGTGCCTCTCCCCCCCCACACCTCCCCTGGAAGTCACTGTCCCGCACTCTCCCCGCACTTCTCCCACTGGCAAGCTTTACCTCTGCTCAGCCCGTCGCCACGTTGTCCCATGGTAGTTGTGAAGTGATATAATCTGGAGCCAGAAGGGGGTGAAGAAAAAAAATAATATTAAAAAATAAAAGCTCCACTTGTGGATGCGAGTCCGGAGAGTTTCAAGATAGAGACATCTCCTCTCACAGTTGTGCCAATGCAGTTGGGGTGAAGTGGACTGCAGCGTAAATCCAGTCGGACGCGCGGAACGCTCCTCCGCGCGAATGCAAGCAGTGGTAGTAGAATCCTCCGGGTCCCCTGCACCAAAATGATTCCCCCGCGATGACGCTCGAAACACTGCAAGTTACAGATGTGTATGTGTGCGTGTGTGTGTGTTTGTCGCAGGAAAACCCCCCGCTCCCGTACACAGATAGATTGGTTTATCTTCAGGCTTCTTTTTTTTTTTGCTCTTGCTCTGCACAACTGTAGACCGTGGAAGCTGCAGCCCTCATGTATGGCACAGTTTATCCTATCAGCGCAGAGGCAGCGCTGGTGTAGAAGAGGGGCAGCAGATTAGACAAGACGGCAGGCTGAGCGAAAGGAGTCCCACTGCGTCCTTCTTTGAGTCGAGGTAATCCTCAGAAAACACGGGGTTTACATTTTCACTGGAGTGCGGCCGTATTGCCTTGTGCCGTGCGCGCTGGGGGGGAGATGCCTCACTCCGTGGAAACTGGGCTCAGAGGCAGAAAACAATGCTGCACTCCTGAGATAAGCTGCTTTAAAAGTTTTCTAAGAGCGTCCGCACAGAGCCGAGGACACATTACAAAGACATTCTTATCCAAAAACATTGGAAGCGGAAGAAGTATTCAGATCAGAAAGTAAAAGTAGGCATACAACTGTAAAAAACGCTCCATCGCAAGTAAAATTCCTGCATTTAAGGATTCATTTTGCAGAAAAAATGGCTGCTGTTGAAGTTATAATTAGTCTAAGGAGACATTATATTCCTCATGTTGTTTTGGGTTGCTATTAGAATAGGTTTACAGGCTTTAGTGCTCAACAAACACATCAGTTTTCTCTCCGCTCAGTGCTGCAGCACTGTATTCCCCCTCAGTCTAAAACGCCTCTTGTCTCTTTAAGGCCCCTCCTCCCGAAAAACCCAGTCTGCTCTGATTGGTTAGCTCACACATGGCAGAGCCAGCACCGCTCTCCTGTCGGCTCTCTTGTAACTGACAAAGTAAGAAGAGGGTTAGTTCACAGAGGACCCATTTATCACTTGTTTCTTTCTTAATTAATTAATTAATTAATTAATTAATTATTTCTTCTCTTAATTCTTTAATTGGTGTGATATGTTTGACTTAAAAGAAATAAACTCTCAAATACATAAATTCAGTTTCTGTGTGAGTGTATGAAAATTGATTGTGAAATTGACTGCGATGCAAGGGGGCGCCAGCTATAATCTTGCCTAGGGCATCACATTGGTCAGGGTCATCACTGTGGTGATGTAATGTGAGCTCAAGAAATCATGGATTTAAAGGTGGGACTACTGATGAGGCGTTTCAGGAGCGGGGTTTTCTGTGGGAGAGGGGAGATTCTGTTAGAACCGACTTGGGGCTTTTTAATTTTCAAGACCTTTAACATGCACAAGAACCTGTATAACACACTGAAGGAAAGGGGGGAAAGCACAAAAGGCCTCTTGATCATATACTGGTCAATGATTTCAGAGGCATAAAAATGTAAGAAGAAGTAATGTTGTAGCTTTGCAGATTAAGCTAATTTCAACTACTTTTTATACTCTCCCAGTGCATCATGGTCTAAGCATTAATTCTCACATTTTCCTGGAAAAGAGTTCCCCATTTTGAGATTACCATAGGGCTGGGATTATTTTCATTTTGATTGATTTCATGATTATTTTCAATTAGGCAAATCAATTAACCGGTTGGTCTCTTAAATGTCAGAAAATCCCTTAGGGGAAAAATGCCCTTTTCACATTCGCAGATTTCAAGGCGACATAGAGTACAAAACCCAAAAGATGTTCAATTCACAGTGACGTAAACAGCTGGAACCAGTGAAAGATGTCTCAGCTGATTAACTGATGATCAAAATAACTGAGGTTTAATTTTCTTTCAATCACTTGTGATTAAAAAAACAATCTATTTCGCCCCAATCACGTTTTACAGAGTGATCATGTGTAAAATCTCAATCTGCAAAGCAATTAGTCCAAGGGAGGGAAAAAGTGGAAGTCTCAGAAAAAAGGAAAACCTCAGAATATAAACGAGCACGACATAATTATCTGTCCTGTGTGTTCCTCTTGTTCATGTGCTTACCCTGTACCATTACAAAAATGGTGGAAGACAGACATGATCTCACCCTGCTGTCACTATAAATGAATAACGACCCACTCTGCATAGCTTTTAAGGTCCACAGGCAGACTTATTGGTCAGATGGAGAGTTTTGCAACACATACTTTTTTGAAGAAGTGGAACAGTTTGTCTGCCTGTGCTCAGATCTGCATAATAATAACAGAGGCTGGTCACGTTTCCAGCAGGCCAAGGCTCCCTATTGACAGTTTGCAGAACAAAGGGGCACGGTCGAGTGAACTCGCACAAGGCACAAAGGGCTCAAATTACTGTCCAGGAAAGAAAGATAAGGAGCAAAAATCCTTTCGGGGTTGTTGGACACGCAGTGGAGAGTCCAACAAAATCAATGACGACCTGGAGCTGCCGATCCATGAAAATACCTGCGAAAACATCGACTGATGCTTAAAAAAGGCCGAGTTATAGCCGGCTGAAGTGAAAACGGTGATTCTCTGCTGCAGATGAACTGTCGCCGCGCAGTTCAGAGGAGATGTGCAGTGAATGTGAACTAAAGAAAAACTCACGCATAAATAAGAGTGGCGATTTAAAAGAGAAACGGGGCCCAGAAGTGATGTTTAAATCCACATTATTGTGACAGGCAGAGTTATTCTTCTAATGGGAGGACAGTAGTGGGGTTACATAAGGTGGCTGTATTGATGATGCTTTCTAATCTAGCTAATTGGCTTACAAATATCAAGGCAGAATGCAGATCAAGGGCACACTCAGCACTGTTATCTCAGCTGCACACAGTCTGTCCTTGTCAATTCTAATCATTACTGCAAAATGTACAAAAGCAGAGGACAGGGATGTAATAGAAGAAGACGTCAGTGGTAAGTTGTGTCTCCGGCATAGACGGGAAATGCATCCATTTAATTAACTATAGCTTGTGTTCTTTTAGATAGAAAATATGCTTGTAGACTGCGCCTGAATGCAAAAGAAAGACACGCAGAATGCAGAGGACGCAAGATCAGTTTCAACGGTGGTGTTAAACAACAGGTAGAAAACACTAATCAGTGGCAATTGAGTAAAACACACAGTTTGTCCCTCTTTTTTTTCTCTCATTTATATTCTCCACCCACTAATTTCCTCCCAGGGTCACGGGGAGCTGCACACTATCCCATCATGCACCGGGTGGAAGGCAGGGAAGTCATTACAGGCTTTCAGACATACAGTGCAGACGCTCGTTCATACCTCCAGGCAATTTAGAGACTCTAGTCCACCTGACTGTGGGAGGAAACCGGCACAGCTGAAGCAGAATCTAATCCTGGGTCCGCTTGTTTTCAGGCAACAACAGTATTAACCTCTGAAACGCTATCAAATGTCAGTAGAACATAATAGGCTTATCTGGTAGCACTTCGTCTTAACCTCGTGATCACACATAATGTTATTCATCATATTGGTTTACAACGTTTAGGATGGGGGAGTTATATTTAGACTAAAAACTGTCCTTATGTCCGTTCACAGCTGCAGAATGGCGACTTACAATGTGCTATAGACTATTAATTCACTGTTACCTGTACGGCTTATTCATGCTTAATAGATACAGCCACAATGTTCACAAAACTCATGATTTTTTTCTCAAACTGTCCATTGCTGCAGCACCTCTATTCACCTTCTGTCTGAGTGCTGGTGTCACTTTAAGGCCTGCTCCCTCCCTCAGTGTCCAGTCTGCTCTGGTTGGTCAGCTCCCACAGGCCTGAGCAGAGACCGCCCACCTTGTCACGTGACAGAAGCCCTGACAGCCTGGAATTGTCTCTTTACACAATAAACGGCTGTTACCAAAACATCTAGTCAATCTACACAGCTTCTAAAATTAATGTTTTGATGATAACATCATGATAAAATGTCGACATGCATCACTTTTATTTCCATTATAAAAGACTCGCTTTAGCCAAAAACTGCATACAGAACTGCTATCAGTTGTGCTGATTGATGCTTTATGAGGCTTATTCATCTGCTTTTTTAGGAGGGCCAGGCGCCATAGCCCCCTTTAAATGCTCATCTCCAACGCAGGAGCCATTTTGCAATAGCGTGGGCTAAGTGTTAAATGGCAAATGCATTTTTCGGCCGTAGCTCTGCCATCACCTTAACTGGCCATTACAAGAGATGCAGAGAGAGCATGTGGGAAAGACAGAGCGGAGACAATCCTTCAGAGTGCAGCTACGAGGGCTCCCGCAGTGAATAAAGATGAGGTGACACGGGAGGACACACATCCACTTACAGTGAGAAATGAAACAAGGAGGGAAGGGAATGAGGGATTTCCTCTCACCCTGCTGAGCGAGAGCAGCTCCCGATGATTGAGAACATACGGCGAAATCAATCATTGTGTCGTTTTTCAAAATAAAAAAATACACGCACGGCCCATTAATGGGTCACTGTGAGCTGATGCAATTCATAACTCCTTGATGTTAGAGGCACAAAAAACAAGGGAAAGTAGGCAGGATAGTGTTTAAAGGAGTGAAGCTTCATTGATTCAGATTTGCCTTGACGAGGTCAAATCGACCAACACAGTCCTGTGAGATTTGAGAGTGGTCTAATTTGTCATGTGAGCTTTAGCGCGATTGACTTAACATAGCAACACCTGCGCCCCGTGTCAAAGGTCAGCGCGGTTCAATTTGGGTTCGTAATTGTTTTGTTTTGTCGGGATAATTCAAATCAGGAGAAGGGATGGAAACAAATAAAGCAAGAGAAATGAGCCAGAAAGGTAGAAATCCCACCTGCTGTTTATCTAACTATACATATATATATACACGTGATGCATGTGGTTCTTCTGTATTTCTACGGCTTTAAAAGTACAACTTTGACGTTTACACTCATTTACATTGTCGAAGCTGCATGTACTTTTGCCTTTCTCCCATTATGATTCAGGTTTTCTTTTTAAATAAACTCCTGTGGTTAATCTCTGACAGGAGCGCTGACAAAAAGTGCAAGTCAATTTGTCCGCCCCACAACTTTAATCCTGCTCTTTTGTGATTCTCTGTGTCTCTGTGTGCATTTCCTCCGAATGAAAACCGTTTCCCCCACTCTTTACCGCAGAGAAGGATTCGCCATGAGGAATCCAATTAGATTTACAGTCCAACAACAATAGTTCTCCTAGAAAATCCTACAAGGTGAATCATTTGGCAGGAGGTGCAGGTTTTGGGTGGTCCATTCAGTTGAGGGTCCTGCTTTTCGTTTTCCCTAAAGAAATATATCCACTTGGCTACTCGGCTGTTCAGCGGCGGATTGAGGTGAACCCTTTTCAGCAGCGTGTGATTTTCCTCTCCACGCGGTTCAAGCTGCCCACATGTCTTCTTGAAAGCGTAAAGCTGTTGTGGTTGTGATACTCTGGTGGGAAGGAACACAAGGTTTAGCCTCTGTTCTTTTTGCACTGCCTCACCTTTTCTTACCTTCCTCCTTCAGTCCAGTCGCACAGATAAAATGTTGGCATTGTCTGTTTATGCGAACCACAGACACATTGAATGTGTCTGTTTCATGTGTATGATATCAACATTTCTACAATAGGGGTCAGTTCAGGTTCAGATTATATTTATTCTCCACTTTATTCTCCGTAGGCTGCTGCCCTGTATGAACTACCTTTGCTTCCGGTGCTAACTCTACAGTATACATCTATAGTTATCTCAGAGCTTTTCAACTGTAACTTCAAAAAAAAAACTTCACTTTGTAAAAAGTTCACATTGTAAATATTGTTAAGAGTTTGCAATCAATTGCTGTCAATTGTGTTTTTAACATTTTTGATCATTTAGATAATCATGTAGGTGTTTTTAACTTGCAAGGTTAGCCTGTAAGATCACTCACTTCCTATAAAGCTGTACACACATGACATTAGAACCAGTCACCCTGCTCTCTGATGTGTGATTAAAAGCCCTTACCATCAATAAGGTCGCTTTTAACTTTCCATTTTGGCAGCTCTTTCAAGCAGCGAATGTAAAAACAAATCAATGCTAATGTTGCTAATAATTGTCTATCTAAAGGATTACACATTTTATAAACACCATATACAAAAACAAATGGTATACAATTTACAATGTAATGCGAGGCAAACTGTGAAAAGTGTTTGATGGAGTCATGGATGAAAAACCACTGAGATGTATACTGTAGATGGACAGGTAACTGTTAGCGATGTTAGCTAGCCACACGCAAACATGAGGCACACGCTATGGCTCGTTTTTTACACTTGTTGTTTGGAAGAGCTGGCAAAAATATTAAAGCTCAGACTGCTCCATGAGGGATTTAAATCACAAATCAGAGAGAACGGTGACTGGTTCTACTGTCATGTGTGTACAGCTTTTTTTTTTGCTTACAGGCTAACCTTACTAGTGAAAAACAGCTATGAGATTATCTAAATGATCAAAAATGTTAAACAAAACCAATCTTTAATTGCAGGGTAAGCTACAAACAATATATATATATATATATAGAAAATGAGCTGTAAGAAAGTGCACTCCAGCAGAGTTTGTGGACGGCAGATCCAATCAAACCAAAATGTATTTTCCTAACCCTAACCAAGTGCCTATTGTGCTTAAACCTAACCAGATATGAAGCACAGCATTGACATGGCATCAAATTGCGCCTGAACCTGCTGAAAAATTCAGTTTCAACAGATCTGTGGTTTGCAGAGACATACGCTGGCGACGTTTCACGAGGTGATTGTGTTTCTGCCTCATGACCACATCCATCTCTAGGCCCTTCCAATCGATATTTGTGTTATGAATGCCCTCATGCAACGCATTCATTTCAGTTCCTTTCATTTTCAGCAGAGCGAGACCAACGTTTTGCATGTCCTCTAAATCGGAGCCTTTTGAGAGGATCCTCTCGTGTAGAGCACATTCCTCTCGGTGAGACACTCGTGACAACGATCCAGTCAAAACCTGGAGGTGGCCCGCAGTGAGAGCTCTACGTGGTCGTGGTTTGCTGCAGTTCTCCTGCATTATTACACTTTTCAAATCCACTCACCTTCTCAACAGCTTGCAGCCCTGAAGGGCAGCCAGGGGAGCGGAATCACAAACGAACATATCATAACTTTCCGACAGGCTAAATGGCGCAAGGAGGAGGGGAAGCGGACCCTTTAAGTGTCCCGGGGGGGAATTTTCGCCAACGTGTTGCCAGCTTTTTAACTGTCGTAATCTTTTTATCAAAAGCCGCTTCAGAATGGAAAGCTAATGTGCAAGAGGAGTGGCTGACAGTGGATAAGCCTGCTTTGGATGCTTATCTCCCCGAAACATGCTGCAGTTGCAGTCTGGCGCTGCATCACTGTTGTCTTCCCATATTATTCAGCACATGTATTGTCATGTTCATACATGTGTTCATACGTTAAGCAGAAGTGATTATACCAAGCTAATGCCCGACTGAGCACAATCAGAGGTTGCGGTGTTTTTCTTTGCAGATCGTCTTTATTCCTTCGAGACCAAGGACAACACAAGAAGCCACACTTGCAAAAAACAGTAGACTGGGATGTAGCGAGGGCCTGTTAATTACTGGGAAAAGGCTGATTGGACAGCTTTACATCCCACGGGCTGCGTCCCCGCTCGCTGCAAATCCCCTGAAGCAGCAGGTGTCATGGTCTAGCAGTTAAAACTGCTATCTCAGAAAGTCACAGTCCACGTTTTTGTTTTATGTTTATTGAGTGCCACAAAATGTCACTTCTCAATACCCTCGATATAGATGTGCTATGATGCAGCGGTCACCCAAGACTGCTCCTCCTATTTGTGACAGGATGATGACGCATCAGCCACAGAGAAAGGAACAGTCGATCGATCCCCGGATAATATGTATTCCCGCTCATGTTCTGCGTAGGTAGAGTTCCTTTAAATTGGAATCTTGTTTCGGCACCGTTGAGACTTTGAACTGTACAGTGAAGGAGATGTGACTCTGCCCGCAAATCATTCATCATGCTGACAGCCGCCTATAGCCTTCTCCCTCCCTCCATAGACTCCATCTTTCTGTTCGACCGCTTTGCCCACAACTTTTTTAATTTAGGTGTGCGGAGATGATAGCATTGCTGGTTAATACGCCGGGGATACACCTGAAATAGCGCACGCACAAATGCATACAGCCATGTTGCCGTTATCTTCGCTGCTATCACAGACAAGGCTATATCTGTGGATATATACAGTCAGGTGGGTTATAAAATCGGAAGTGTAATTTCCACAGGGGATGTAGAGACCTCGCTGTTCAAAATCCTATTACTGTCGCCGCTCACTTTTTATAGTTTCAAGATTATCGAAACTATAAAAGTGAGCAGGAACTGAGAGTTTTAATATTATTTCCTCACTAAAGTCACTCTGAACAACGCTGTCTTATTTTGATGCCGCTGTAGTCGAGATGAGAAAGGATCTGAGACAGTAATAGATGCTATAATTGAACATCAGTCAAAGTCAAGACAGAAAAGCAGAGTGCTCTTTGTAGTGCAAATACAGAACGTCCTGGTATCAGCTGTAAAGTATGATTTGAAGTTGGGTTAGCGCATCAGTGACTCAGAGATTTACATAAGAGTTCAATTTTGCAACACTCCCAATTCCCAGACGAAAGGCTGACCAAATTCATCCGGAGACATTAGAGAGAGACAGAACACTTAAAGGTGCAATACGTAATTTTTTTTTAAGTCCAAATCAATTAAATATTGACCAACATTGTCCACCGAATGTAAAAAACACAACTTATGTATAGCATTTCAAGGATGTCTGTTGACCTTTGCATGCTAAAAAACAGCTAGCCCCCAGGCAGGAAACATCACCAACACTGCCCCGATTGCTCCGAGCCCCCAGAGTCAGCTAGCGTCATGGTTAACTTAGCTTACAAGCTGATGGCAGCTGGAGATAGGCTGTTTGAATTCGACAGGTGGTAAATTCTTGCACAGGGTGCCCTGAAGGTTTTTCAAATAGAACAGTCTGTAAAGTCAGAGATAGAGGTTTAAGTCACATACAGTATACTACACTTTCCCCCCAAAGCCAACGGTCTGCTTTATCACAGCTGAAACTGGCGTCGTTGTATTGACAGGAGCGCACATTTTGAGATTTGCAACAGTTTCACAGATTAGAAATTAGACTTGCATCTTTTTTTAAAGGGTGCTATTCGTACATTTGGAGGATGTCAACTTCTCTTACAAATAGCAATTTTGAAAGCTCTTTTGGGAGCACCTCTCCGTATTGAGCCAGAAGAGAAGCTGGCGTTGTGAAACGTGCGCTGCAGAGATACAAGCTGCGGGAAAAGGCCGTATTAAACCTTCATTTGGGGTCACAGCCACCAAACATTTAAGGCATTTTTTTTTTTTA
>CAEMYA010000046.1:4160742-4203543 GCA_903131615.1 Diplodus sargus | reverse complement strand
CAGATTCTCTATAAGCACTTTTTTTGTCTTGGTTACCATTGGTTACCAAGATAAGGGCCTGGTCTTGTTTGCCCGCAATAATTGCCTGGGGTCGCTCCGAAGACGGCTGCCAAGAAGCAAGACTTTGATTATTCATACTTTAATTTAAATGTTATTTTACATTACCGCCACCTCTGAAACCAGACCTACTTCCTCGTAATATACAAAACAATTTTAATTGGGTTTTAGTCTTCTCGCTGGCAATTTAATCTGTACAATAAAGGGATATGAGGAAAAGGAGGTAAACAGGCACTTCTTAGTTGCAGTCACTGCTCTGACAACCCAACAGACAATACAGACTCTTAAAGCTGCCTTAATCCCTATAAGTCCTATCACTACCAAATAACGCCTAGACCATGCTTGCATGCCAATCGACAGCAGCTTGGAAGGGTACTTTCTTTTTTTAATGTTTCTGATTTAGTAATTTAATTTATGCTTGTTGATTTAGTCCTTTAGTCTTGTCTTGTCTGTGTGGTTTTTTTTTATGGATATTTTGCCATTTTTTACGAAATGACTCATCGGCGGCTCAGAAATCCTCTCATCCAGAACTGGGTGTTCAGCAGGTGCTGTGAGATGTTGAGGGAATTAGACAGCATGTTATGTTGTTGTGGAACAGAGGCTTTAATGTCACAGTACATTAAAACTGATTTGATAAGGTGTGCTGCGTTCTTAGCAAGCATCTTAGTCAGCAGATTGTGGGAGACGGTGCAGCCCCACGATGCTCTTTATAAAAAAAAACCAAAACAAACCCATCTCTCTGTCAGCCAGTGGGAAGATGTTATCAGACTGTGTGTTGATGTTATGGATCCAGCCTCCTAAAGGTCACGGCCTAGTGATGTGTGAATATAACTCATGCCCACACATTTCAAAATAAATGTCTCCTCCACAGTGCTATACCAGTGAGACAGGACATAAACAGCAGAAATATGTGGCTGTGATTCACACCGATCAGCCACGACATTACAACCACCTGCCTAATGTTCTGCAGGTTTCCTTCACGCCCCCGTCACAACTCTGACCTGTCCTGGCCTCCGTGGATCGGACTTGTTCCAGCAGGTCCCACAGATGCTCGATCTGATTGGGATCTGGGGAATTTCGAGTTCATTCGGAGGCCTTGGGCTCTTGGTCGCATTTCCCCTGAGGAGTACCGTTGCCATGAGAGGATGTGCTCGGTGTGCAGTGGTGTGTTTTTCTTGGGTGTTTGTCGAAAAAGCATCCGCAGGAGTGCCAGGACCCGAGTTTTTTCTTTTCTTCCTGCAGAACATTGCATGGTAACAAAGAGGATGAATGTTATTCCCTTCAGCTGTCAGTGGTTTTAATGTCGCGGCTGATCGGTGTATGTAACGGCGTGAAGCAAGTCACTGATAAAATACAGAACCTTGATCCAGTTCTCATGTCGCACTGACGTAACATTCACAGTGACATGATTGAAATGGTAGCTCCGTATCTGAGGAAAAAATGCCTGCACACTGACAAAAAAAACGATAAGCAAAGCACAAGAGAATCCTCATTCAGTACAAATTTATATACATAAGTATTACACGTGCAAAAGATGACAATGTGCCAAAACATTGCCATTTTCTTCACTACACGGCTTCCAAACTCGAAGAGCCGCCTCAGGTTTCTTTGTCAGCGAGTTTGGGCACCTTTCTGATGATCAGAATGATATCTTCCCTAAATGCACGTTTGAAAAGCCTGGATCCAAGGAGCAAAAACTCACCATGTGATTGTCTGATATAGCAGGAAATCATCAAACATGCCCTTAGGGGGGAAATGAATTATAGTAAATACATACCCCACTGTTGGTTTAATGAGATACAACTCTGAACGAGGAGTTGGGAAAATGGATTTCTACTATTACTGTAAGTTTATTCCACCAAAATCTAGACCTATAAATAATATAGTCAAACACTGGCTGAGGCTTTAGAGCAGCATTTGATCAATTTAGACAAACTAAGCATCAATGGACAACAGTCTTTTCCAATCAGTTAGTGACTGTCACTTTTTGGCACTCATCCAGCATGCAATCCATTTAACGAGCCTATAGAGCCAATGTGTATGTTTTGCTGCCGTCAGGTGAGTGACGGGGTTATCAAGATGATACAGACACCAGAATATGACCAGAATCGCACAGATGTCATCCGATGTAAGCACAGAACAAATGGGAAATTGATGTTAGCTCCGGGGCAGACAGTTGAGATTATGGCACCGTTGACTGATGCTGCGTTTGCTCCTATAAGACATGATCAGATTACTGCTTCTTTCTCCTCTAATGGCTTCTCCGTCTCAGCCCCGCCCCCAGGAGCTCGGAGGGAGAGGAATCAAAGATATCAGCGGCGCTGCTTTTATCCTCTGCCACAAAGCAGCATTTTATTACCACTGGCATGGTGATGAGGGGGCAGATAGATAACCCTGCTTGACGTTGCTCAAAAGAAACTTCCCCCTGTGTGTGCACTGTGGGACTCGACCGGCAGCTGTTCGCTCGGTCTGATTTTATCATACCCCCATTCAAGGTTGCACCCTGACAATGGTGGCCACAGTAAGGACACGCTGGAGACATTTTAATAGGCGAGCTAGAGTGATGTTTGTCTGATCGTTGTCAGCAACAGATGAGCGTATATCTGTGGTGCCAGATGCTCCGTAGTATCCTGAAAAACATGAAAGTGTATCTAATTAGACACATCTTTGTATCAGTGTAGAGGCTAATTGGAACTCACTTGATCTGCGGAGATAAGTGACAAGTTTCGGCTCTCTGGTTATTATGCAACACTGCTTCCTCCTGTCTGATATCCATACGGAGCACTCTCCTATTATTTCTGCATAATAAAGTTCTACCGCCAGGGCTTTGGAAACGCTGCGCTGATGGGTCTCTGTCCCCAGCCCCGCCTCCCTCCAGCCCTCCCTGCGCTCTGTAAAGTGTTCTCAGAGTCATCTATAAAACATGGTATGTTTACATTAAAGTTAATTTGACGACACCTGTGATTACATGTTGTAACAGCAAGTGAGTTCAATGCGCCAGCGAACACCCGCTGAACAATGAAATACAACAGAGCAGAAACTGGTGTATCCCTTTTACAGTGCCGCCAAACAGTCTCATGCTGTTTTGATAAAGAAGTAATCTGAAAATAACTGCCGACATCTGATCTAATGTTGGACACGGTGCAAGTAGTTTTCGACACAACAGCAGGTCTTGGATTTACTCAGCCTGTTCATTTAACAGCTCACTGTGGCTCCTAAAGTTGTTCCCTTTGCAAAAAAAAATAAAAAAAATGGTCTGTGCACAAAAAAATAAATAATCCAAAAATGACTGTTGTCTGTTTTTGTGGACACATTTTTCATGAACTTTGGCAATCAGAAACTATACATCCTCATTCCTGAACAGCTGAATTGATGTCCAGTGATGCAGAGAATGACATTGTGTATCACTGTTTGCAAGATGGCATGAACATAGCAGCGTACCAGTGGCAAGCGTGAAAGACCTTCACTGAACAGTCTTGGTAAGTTTTAGACAAAACTTACGTAAGGTTTGGGTTCAGGTACGTCACTCATGTAACTTAACTTAAATACTTTTACAACTGTGTCCCTTATGTATGTAAATTATGTTATGTGTAGGCTACATGACATAGATGGGCTACTTTAGCTGACTGAATAAATAAAAAACCTCAACACTGAATTTTGGTTTCACAGGGGACACAAACAGCGGTCTCCTGTTTGTGTCCCCTGTGTTTGTTTGACCTATCAGCCCCCCACAACCTCCTTGTTATGCAGACTTTGTCCCTCTTTTCAGAACGTCGCTGGAATTCATTCCTTGCGATGAAAATATCACAACATCTGCTAGAGGTTAGAGGCCACCTAACAATAAATGTAATTATGCGTCGTAAAGAGCTGCTTGTACAGTCAACCTATACAATCGTTTAAATATATGGTTCCTGTTGAGGACAGGCTGGATTAAACCTTCCCTAGTCCGCTTCACAATAAAAGCCAGCCCAAGATTTGCCAGTTGACTCCATCACTGCCAGTAAAAAATCATATATAAAAAGGAAAACAGAATGAAAGTATATTGAGGGGCTGGTGTTTAAACATAAATGCTGACCATGATATTTCATGACAATCTAAATTGTGTTTCCAAGTCTTCACACACTGCCAGGGCTCAATATCTGGTGGGAAAACACTGAATCTTTTGTTTTTCACATCTCATAAGATACTGAAATCAACTCATAAAATACCCACCACGAGTAACCTTATTTTAAATACACAATGTAATCTCCACCCGGGTTGCCTTAACTTTCAAACAAATGTAAAAAAATACCACGGGAATTATCTCAGATTCCTCAACAGCCCTGAAAACAAAGAATAACAAAAAAAGATGTGCTGTATTTTTTAGTAGATCTGTCCTTTCATGCAAAAGAAGTTTGAGGGAGCACTAATGGGCCTTGTAAATGAGGTAAGACTCGAATGAATATGTTGTGTATTCGCCATCTGGAGATGCCAGTGTTCCTGACCACTGAGAGGGATGGAAATCCAATTGCTTGAGTGATAATAATACTGGGACCCATGCAGCCTTCTGGATAGATTATCCTTGTTGCATAAAACATGCCCATCCAGGTGTATCCACCTCCCCTCAAGATGCTGCATCTTCTAACAGCGGAGGTCTTTGTACCTACCGCCTTCATTCTCATCAGACAAACACAACCAATCCCCAGATAGAATCACACAGATGCCTGAACATTTACCAGTAACGTGTACTGGTAAATGTTCAGGCATCTGTGTGTATCATTTCCCCCCTGTTTTTTTTCTCTTCAACTCCGATGCTCAGCTCTGCTTTTTGTTATTTCTAAACGTGGCGGCAGCGGAAAAACAAATTGTAGCAGCGAAGTCGATACCTCCAAAGAGCATGATCCATCTTTTCTTTCTTCCCACAGCAATTAGAAAGTTATGATATACTGATGGATGACACAAACAGAAGAAACTCAAAAAAAAGCAATCATGCCCTCAGGGGGAAATGTGTGGTTCAGCGTGAGTCCCCAACTGTGGAGAATGTCTTGTAATAGCTTCTGTTTCTGAAAGAGACAGCAATTTAACCGTTTAACATTCAGCGTCTGAGTCTCGTATCCCTTGGCCACGAGAGACTCTGGCTAGTTATATTATACAGATTGATGCCTGTTCTCTACGCCGAATCACATCCGTGACATTGCTTGCAAGGTGAAAAAATATGTAGGAAGTTGTGTGGTGGGAAAACCTCCATAACTAACCCACAGAGACATTGAGGGGTTTTTTGGCTGGCATGTTTATTATTCAAAGGGGCCCACATATAGTAGTTTTTCGAAATTTATTGTTAACTCACGCTGGCAGAAAATTAGATTCTGATTTATGTCGGGGGGGAGTCACTTTTCATGTTGAAATAAATCGGAGTGTGTAAGTAAACACATCTCTGATCTTTGAGTCATTTAAGGCAAGAGTCCTGAAGAGGCAGTCAAACGCCAGCAGGCCCACCTGTCACACCGACAGCATGCCTTTATTTGACCTCTTTTCATGTGTCAACACAGAAGGCTCCTGAATCATTTATTTGTTTTTCCACTGGTTCTCATACTTGTCAGTGAATTCCTCACTCATATGGCCATTTTATGCAGTACACAGTTCAGGTTTGTGGAAGAGACCGTGTTGTGACGAGATGCAATCAGTCTTATCGGATTGTCAGTCTGCCAGTCATGAAACGGAGGGTAATTGCTAAATCTGTTGTACAGCGGGTATTATGTAGCTAAAAGTTACGAAGGAATATCTATCTAAAGTTTGGTAGCGAACTAGCTGATGGTCATAGCACAGCAGATGAGGCTGAAGAATATGCACCCCTGAGTGAAGGGGACTGAGCAAAGGTGTGTTGAATTCTTAATGAATTCAAACTTGTCATTGGTAAAAGGAGATGTTTCAGAGGTCATATTGTCTCGCCTAGGCAAATTCCATGGTAACAGAGGGCCGACACTCCACAGCTAACAAGAAGCTTACAATAGAAGACGCATGAAGTACGTACCTTCCTAAGGTAGATAGCATCACCCTGGTTCCCTCGTCAAAAAGAATGTGGGGTTTTTTTCCATTGGATTTTTCGAATTATTGCAAAAACTCTGTGGCAAACACGGGATCAAACTCCCTAAATTTAATGCGCAAATTTGAGAGGAGGAATTTTATCTCTTGATTATTTTCCTACCTTTCCATCATTACGGCAGAGACACATGTGCAAAATTAACAGTGGTGAACACTTCCATTCACTTAAAGTCTTTGGGGGAGGAGGGCCGCATAAAACATTAGCAAAAACATTTGTTCCATTTGCATCTTCGCCTTGCAAGGAGTTCATCTTTGGAGAACTTTGGCCGTCGAAGTCGCAGCCTCAACCAACTGTCATCCGGCCATTCCCAGCGCGTTCCCCACTGTTTCTCATCACCCGCCTGCATGTCTGCTCCCAATTTGTTAATTAGCTCCCCAGCACACAGTTCACTGTATATCTTCCCTACTTTTATAGTAGTTATCCAGAGCCTCTGCTTTACCTGACTTCCTGTTTATGTTCCCTTGGACATGACTGCCTGATTCTGACAGACTGCCTTGTTTTACTGAGCCAATACAAAGACAGTTCCAGTTCATCACAAGTGTGTTCTTTTTTCTTTTTTTTTGTTCTTTTTTTTTGCCTTTTTCGCCACAAATCTCTCTTGTTATGATATCCCCTTCACCAAGTTATCTCTGAGATCTGGAAAAACACTGACATCCACAGAGGTCCGAGGGGGGCAGGATACAAGCTGTCATATGATTAGACAGGCTGTGAACAAGCCAACAGTTGTTCCACCATGAGCTGCAAAAATCAGACGGCATTAGGACGTTCTACACTGTCATGACTTACTGGGGCGCTTCAATAGAACCGATCGTCATCGTTGACGCTAGCAGCAACACCTGTGCTGCTCAGACTATGACATGTTCAAATGTCTGGCGTGGAAATTGCGCAGTCTGCCACACTGCCACGGCTTATTGGCCCACCTAAATGGAACAGAGTCATCGTTAATGTTATAAGTCACACCTGTGCTTTTCCTTCTATGACAGGTCAGAATATCTGCTGAAGCCACAGACTTATGCCAACGTTTCACAAGCAGCTTTAAAAAGCTGGGAGGTGACAAAGACTTATGAATGATGGGTTACTGATGGGAACTGTTGTCCTAACATGTTATGTAACAGGCTAACATAAATACAAACAAAAAAAGCCTCAAGATGTGAAGACAAGTAGCACATGAATGGATATTGCTCTGTCACATATGAAAGTAAATGCCATCTAAGATGCCAGGCTAAGATGAATTATCATAGGATGATCCAGATGCAGCCAGTCCAATAACAGACAGAGCTGCATTGTCTCTCACTCACTCACTTATGAAACAAAACCTTATACTGTGCTGAGTAAGGTGGTTGTGATGCAGTGGTAGCTCCCTCTAGTGGATCCATCCTACATGAAACCACAGCCTCAACCTGCAGCAAAATGAAAAAAAAAGAAAAAAAACCAAAACAAAATAAACAGAACAATGTTTTACAGAATATCCACCCACAGTTTCACCACAGTACATTTTGTACATAATGGTTTTTCGAGACACTTGAAGTAGATATATTATGCTCATGCTCAGGTTCATTATTTTACTTTGGGTTACTACTGGAATTGGTTTACATGCTTTAACGCTCAAAAATGCATCCGTTTTATAAACTGTTCAGTGCAGCAGCACTGTGTTCCCCTCTGTCTGAAACGCTCTGTTTTAGCGCCTGTCTCTTTAAGGTCCGCCTCTCTTTAACATCCAGTCTGCTCTGATTGGTCAGCTTGAACATGAGGCAGCACGACTAAAAACAATGGAGCAGCTGTATTTAATGCATTCTTACATGCTTAACTATCCGCTAAGCTGAATAGACATAGTGTGATGTCACAAAGTCACAGAATTTAAGGCGGGATTACAAACAACTGTTGCAGTTGGTGGTGCATGAGGAGTGTTTCCTGCTGCAGACTTTAATCTGGTTACGCTCAGGGACAATAAAGAAGTTTTGAATGCAGAACATTTCACACACAATGTGCATTCCAGCCGCTGTTTCAAAGCTACAAAAGGCCTTTTGATAATTTATTTTTTTCATTTGGTATTTGGCCTTATCATACCTTCATCACTGCATTACCATTCCAAACAGCTAACTGCTATCCAAGTTTTTATTGAAAGGCTACACAACCTGCTTTTTTGGACAGGGCATGAGAGTTGATGGCTGTGCTCTTAGCTGTGCAATGCTTATCCCCAGTGCCAGTGACAAAGACGTGCCCGGGATCTGCCTTTTGAGGCTCTTCAAGCTGGCACGGCCTCACTGTGACAGGAGGCATGGACACAAAACAACCAGATGATGACTCCATGGGAGATGGGAATGGGGCTGGAGCTGGTCAGTGTAACAGCCCTTAATCATCCGTCAGTGTCCAAAACAGTTGTTACATCAACTCGAGCACAAGACTGACACATTTTTTCAACTGATGGGAACATAAAAAGTTAAACTTAGTGTGAAAATAAATAAGACGCTCCTGAGCGTTTTAAACTCAGAAGCTGTTGTATTTAGTTCTCGGTGCTTGAAGCCCTTCTGGCCACACAGACAGCTTGCGGATCTGGGCAGGGAGGCAGATTGCAAGTAGCTTGGAAGATTTGTTGTGGTGCAGATCTGTTTGAATACACCAAATGGACATCATCGAACACAAAGGGCACAAGTTGTGGCCGCAGATGTTCAAATCAAGTCAGATATTTATGAAACTCAATGAGACCATCAACTAGCCTCCAGAAGAAGGGGTACCAATAGGAGTAATTCAGACTTTACTTATTGCCTGCTTGACCCCTCATAGAGGAAGCTGTAATGAAGAAAACTGATAAGGATCCAGAGAAGCAACAGAATCTGAATTTGAATTTGTATACCCTGGGGGATTTGCAGCCCCCCGTGTCAGATGGCAATTCACTTACGCTCCGTGGTCGTAAACATGGAAAGCTGTACACATGCTTTTGTTATGATTACACTGCTTATGATCCGATATTAGCAAGCTGGCGACTTTGCTAACACAGCCAAATACAAAACAAGTGCAACAACACAAGACATAGCAAGCCAGCTATGTCTGTTCGTTTTTTCCTTCCTTGAATGTTAGCGTTATTGTTCCTGTGACTGTATATCTTCTATGTGCAAAACAATAAATACATTGTTAAAAAAATGATGTTGTAGATGTTTTGTGAAGGTGTAATTTTAGAATAAAATAGTTACATAACGCTGCTTTAATCATGGCAGCAGAGAATGCGCGGCCACCTCACATGACTGTCCTTTAGAGCAGGAAGAAGGGGTGCAGCCAGGATCCTGTCTTATTGCGGAGAGGACTTTGGAGAGGAGGGAGGTGAGACAGTGCTGTGACAAGCCAAGTCGAGTCAGGTGAAGTGTATTAATATTTAACGAGTTTGGCCCTTTCTCTCAGGGGGTTCGCTACAGGAGAGTGTGAGGAGATACTCCAGATATACAGTACAGGAGCCCGACTCCCTCAAAGCTTCCCTGCACAGAGAGAAACCTCTGAGAGTAAATTGGTACAGAATTATTTTTTATTATTTCATCTTATCTGATTGTATTAGTTGTGATGGTCAAAATATTTATGCACCTTTATGTTTATGTTAAGAGATATTGACTCTTCCAGGCCTGCCTATGCTAACTCTTGTCAGCGTTTGTCTCAATTTAATCAGCATCTCCCTCAGTCTGATCCCAAGAGACCAAGCCGTGTAACTTTCGCTGGGCCTTTAAGTGCTCCCACAGATTTGCTTCAAATCTGGCATCAATAACCTCCAGGGATTTATAGCTTTCTTCTTATTGATCTGGGCTCTGAAGCCCGCTGTGTTGTCAGCACTGAGCGGTCCTGTGCGCTGTACATTGGACAGCTTTACTCCCAAGTGAATGTGCTGGGTGGTCTCCAGTAAGGCGGCGAAGGGGTGGAATGTAAATGTATTCAGGTACTGTACTAAGTACAAATTCAAGACACTTTACTTGAGTGTGTATATTTCATGCTACTCCACTACATTTCAGAGGGGGTATTGTGTTTTTTCACTCCACTTCATTGATTTGATAGCTTTAGTTAGGCCAGAAGTTACTTGTTTTGGGCCTCTTGTTGCATTTCAGATGTATTTGTTGGCAGCTTTGTCAAACTTTTCATATAAATGATTTGACTGAAATAACTGCTCATGGTCCAAAAGAAGTAACATTATCCAATATTTTAATTTTTTTAAAAAAAGGCTAGAATTAGAAATAAGTAAAAAATGTGACTCCATATTTTTGAAGCAGAACTTTGTTGTTGCCGCTTTCCAACACCATTAATCATCTCACAAGCCCTCCAATTTATCTTGTTTTGAGTGGGTCTGAGCCACCACTGCTTATACATGGAAGCATCAATATTACCAAACTAACAGTGTCATATATATTAATTTTCTGTTGTATGAGTACTTTTGATTCTCGATCACTTTTACTTAGGATTTTATGTGGGACCTTTACTTTACATTTACTATTTTGTGACCTTTGTTTTGGCACTTTATTTTAATACTTCTACCACTAAAAATAGTAAACCTTTAACAGAACTGGCAGTATTGCTGTGTGTTCCCAATGTCAAGAACGAACGTTGAACCTTTGTACAATTCTTATTCAGGGATATTTGCATAGTTTATATTACCAAGGTACGACAGTATTGTGTTTACAGTTACAGTGTGATATTTTGACTTTTTCTTGCAACTCAAGAACTTTTTTAAAACACTTTTTGCGATAAACTACTTTAACTCACTACTCGCCTGTTTTGACTATGTTTCTCCCTCGGGGTGTTGAATAGGGGAGCTCCATCCCTCTGCCGTTAACCACCCACCGTTCATACTCACTGTTCCGGGCACCCACCGTAGATCAAAAGCCCTGCTGTGGCGTAAACATTAGAGCCAGAATGGTGAAAAAATGCAAATCAGATCTTCATTCTCCTCTTCATTTTAATGGATTCTGTCCCCAAAATGCCATGTCTTGTATTCCTTCTCCACCAGACAACATAGCCTGACTCAGAAATGTTTATTTCAGATATTTGCACATGGCCAGATCCCAACGGAGGGAAAATACCACGTATTTAAACTATGACTCACACCTCCAGTGTGATCGCTCCTATCAGCTTCTGTAGCTGTTGAAGAGACACTATGACTCAGATGCAGAGCAAACATACAGACTGTTCTATCTTTAGATATGCACTCATATAAGATTAATATAAAATATCCGAGTGCAGGGACTCTACCACAGATCATCAAATCAACAGTAAGCAAGAAGACAGTGATCTGTTTGTGAGGTGTGAGTCAAAGGGAACTTTTTTTTTTTGAATTTTTGACTGTGAAAACAAACTCACTGTGGCTCAGTATGTGCCTTGCATGCCCTCTGCAGCAGAAAATAAAGAAGATGAAATATATTCATATATTTACATGGTTCGAACTATCTGCCGCTTTCCAATCGACGGGTTTAATGCCCTAAAATCAAGTGGTGCCAGAATTTTGTGGATGTTTTACTGAATCAGCGCCAAGCCGGTGTCAACTTTTAGTGAACACATGAATCTTTGAAAACTACATTACTGCAGTGGAAAATCTCCATTCTGCTCAGTTCCACGTAGACAAAAACAAACACTGCAGTGCAAGATAGGTGGCATCTGCTTTTAATTGCAAGAACTCAGTGTGCTCAGTTCACTATAAACACACGGGTGAGACTGACAGTGGTTCAGGTGTAGTGGCACAAAAGCATTAATTACCACCCCAGAAGTCATTAAGTTAGCAACGGTGTGTAACACTGCAGGTTTTCTCTGTTAGATTCACTTCCAGGGATGCTGCCAAGGATGAAAGAAAGTAATTAGTGTTCTTTTAGCAGGAGAAACGGTGAAAACCATGAAAACAAGGTTGCACATAGACATTATGCAAGTCTTGTTGAGTTGAGCTTTTAACTGGCCTGAAGCAAAATCATAGTAAAACAAGCTTAAGCACTGCCATCTGCTGTCCAATCAATACTACTGCATGTCTCTGAGGTGCCTTTTTCTTTATGATTTATTCAAATATGTAATTACAAAACACATTTTTTAAAGAGCAAAAGCAACATTGAGAAAATGGGAGGAGGCATGTTGAAAAGTAACAATGATTTTTTTTTTTCCTTTTTATTTCATTATTTTTTCTTGATTATATTTGATGTGTGCACTTGTGCAGGTGATTAAATGAAGAAGACATGGACAGAATAAAAGTATGACTCTTAAATTGCGTCAGATTCTGAGTTTTATCGAACTTGAGGATTTCCTTGTGAATTGTTGAATTATTCCTCCTATCAGAGCTTTTAAATCAAATGATGTTTACGTCGGTCACCACAATGCCATAATAGTCTGACCAGAGGACACACGACTGTCTGCAACATATTACTTTGCACAAGTAACATAGCTTACTACTTTCAATGCTTTATGTATGTCGATTTTTTTTAAATTCATAAACTATAGTTATTGCTAATATATACTGTATAGCCCCGCCTGTAAAGTAGACCCTAAATCCTGAGTCTGAACCGGCAGTCTCAAACCGTCTTTACCCGTTATGATCACTGTCTTTAATGTGAATGGTCATTTTGATATGATTTTTTTTTTTTCCAATAGATGGTAGGGTAGTTAAGACATTGTAATGAGATTGATTGAGTTTATATGCAACATATAGTCCTGAAGTCAGAACATTTCAACGTGAACAACAGGAAACATATTTGCATGGGAGATTGCCAGAGGGTCTGCGTTAGGGTGGGTCTAGACCCTCCTAAACATCTTTACCAGATTCATTAATGAGCAGTTGCACAACTAATAGTAGCAGTATATTAGTTTGAGAGTATTTGATGCACAATCTGGTGAACAACGAATTTCTTTCAAAGTTCTTTTCAGAGTAGTAAAACTGTAGGAAATAAAATATTGCAGTTTGATCACTTTCATTCCATTTTAGTTGGTAGATAAGTTTAACCTCTTTCATTCTTCTTTCCTATTAAGACAAGTTAGCCTTCAGCAATTTGGTCCCATCGGCACTTTCTTAGAAAAACAAGGTCATCTGAGTAATCACTCACTCCGTCTCTTTACTTTTATTCCTCCACCTGTGATGGCCCGAGTCCTTAGGCCAGTGTCTGTGTTGTCCCGTTTCCCTCCTGGACGACTGGAGCCATTTTTGAGCACTCCATTTTGACTTTGCTTTGGTTGTGATTATGTTTAGATAGCTTTGGTTCATGTTACATAGTTTAGGTTAGCACCCACAGTTTCATTGCTCTCAACACAAATCTTTCACCAGTGACTTTACTCTTCATAATTTGCTTATGTTGAGGTATCTTTAATAAATGATTTCTTTACTTAAGCGGTTGCTATGTGGACCCCCCTTCTTGTGCTCCCGAATGAGTCGGGCATAAACATTTTCTTTCCTCAAACAATTTCCTCAAAATGTTGTCTTTATAGATATCAAGGGGGAAAAAAAGAACTATTGTAGGGGATTTGTTCATAAATTGTTATTGTTAAGTGTCAACTCGGGTATCTACAGAGATCAATGGGCTTCTAGGGCTCACAGCCGCCTGCTTTGTTCGTCTTGCATTTGGAAAAGTATCATGACTATAAAGTGATCACAGTCACTGACCTCAGAACCTACTTCGTTAGTTTGTCACTTTTGGACGGACCGGTGAGGAGCATTGCAACAGCGTTACTGCGCATGTCACAGGTGTGTTGCTTAGTTTTAGAGACGTTTCAAGATGAAAAGGTTGGGAGAAACTGTACCACTGTAGTAAATAAATCAGTGTTGAATGAAGAAACTCAACACTATACTCTGAAAAGTATGTTTCCAAGTTGTCAGGATGCGTTCCCCCTGTTTAAATGGTCAAATTTAATTATATCAGCCTGAAAATCAAGGGACTTATCTGTTGTTGGTAAAGAAGTCAGGAGTATGAATTTGAAAGATGTGTGAGCCTCCTTTCATACTGAACAGAGGGGGAACAGTATCTGACAGTAACATTCCAACCTGTCAGGATGCGTTCCCCCTGTTTAAATGGTCAAATGTATTGATATCAGCCTGAAAATCTCAGGACTTATCTGTTGTCATGAAAGAAGTCAGGAGTATGAATTTGAAAGATGTGTGAGCTTCCTTTCATACTGAACAGAGGGGGAACAGTATCTGACAGTAGTATTCCAAGCTGTCAGGATGCGTTCCCCCTGTTTAAATGGTCAAATTTAATGATATCAGCCTGAAAATCACAGGACATATATGTTGTTGGTAAAGTAGTCAGGAGTACGAATTTGAAAGATGTGTGAGCCTCCTTTCATGTTGAACAGAGTGGGAACAATATCTGACAGTCAGCTGTCAGGATGCGTTCCCCCTGTTTAAATCGTCAAATTTAATGATATCAGCCTGAAAATCACAGGACTCATCTGTTGGGCGTAAACAAGTCAGGAGTATGAATTTGACAGATGTGTGAGCCTCCTTTCATACTGAACAGAGGGGGAACAGTATCTGACAGTAAGCTGTCAGGATGCGTTCCCCCTCTTAAAATGGTCAAATTTAATGATATCAGTCTGAAAATCACAGGACTTATCTGTTGGGCGGAAACAAGTCAGGAGTATGAATTTGAAAGATGTGTGAGCCTCCTTTCATGTTCAACAGAGGGGGAACAGTATCTGACAGTAACATTCCAAGCTGTCAGGATGCGTTCCCCCTGTTTAAATTGTCAAATTTAATGATATCAGCCTGAAAATCTCAGGACCTATCTGTTGTCATGAAAGAAGTCAGGAGTTTGAATTTGAAAGATGTGTGAGCCTCCTTTCATGTTGAACAGAGTGGGAACAATATCTGACAGTCAGCTGTCAGGATGCGTTCCCCCTGTTTAAATTGTCAAATTTAATGATATCAGCCTGAAAATCACAGGACTCATCTGTTGGGCGTAAACAAGTCAGGAGTATGAATTTGACAGATGTGTGAGCCTCCTTTCATACTGAACAGAGGGGGAACAGTATCTGACAGTAAGCTGTCAGGATGCGTTCCCCCTGTTTAAATGGTCAAATTTAATGATATCAGCCTGAAAATCACAGGACTTATCTGTTGTTGGTAAAGAAATCAGGAGTATGAATTTGAAAGATGTGTGAGCCTCCTTTCATGTTGAACAGAGGGGGAACATTATCTGACAGTAAGCTGTCAGGATGCGTTCCCCCTGTTTAAATGGTCACATTTAATGATATCAGCATGAAAATCACAGGACTTATCTGTTGTGGGGAAAGAAGTCAGGAGTATGAATTTGAAAGATGTGTGAGCCTCCTGTCATGTTCAACAGAGGGGGTACAGTATCTGACAGAAGTATTCCAAGCTGTCATGATGCGTTCCCCCTGTTTAAATGGTCAAATTTAATGATATCAGCCTGAAAATCACAGGACTTATCTGTTGTTGGTAAAGAAATCAGGAGTATGAATTTGAAAGATGTGTGAGCCTCCTTTCATGTTGAACAGAGGGGGAACATTATCTGACAGTAAGCTGTCATGATGCGTTCCCCCTGTTTAAATGGTCGAATTTAATGATATCAGTCTGAAAATCACAGGACTTATCTGTTGGGTGGAAACAAGTCAGGAGTACGAATTTGAAAGATGTGTGAGCTTCCTTTCATGTTGAACAGAGGGGGAACAATATCTGACAGTCAGCCGTCAGGATGCGTTCCCCCTGTTTAAATTGTCAAATTTAATGATATCAGCCTGAAAATCACAGGACTCATTTGTTGGGTGGAAACAAGTCAGGAGTATGAATTTGAAAGATGTGTGAGCCTCCTTTCATACTGAACAGAGGGGGGGAACAGTATCTGACAGTAAGCTGTCAGGATGCGTTCCTCCTATTTAAATGGTCAAGTTTAATGATATCAACCTGAAAATCACAGGACTTATCTGTTGTGGGGAAACAAGTCAGGAGTACGAATTTGAAAGATGTGTGAGC
Source organism: Diplodus sargus (assembly GCA_903131615.1). Lineage (NCBI taxonomy): Eukaryota > Metazoa > Chordata > Actinopteri > Spariformes > Sparidae > Diplodus > Diplodus sargus. The sequence goes on along the minus strand of CAEMYA010000046.1, from coordinate 4,187,473 downwards.
CTCCTTTCATACTGAACAAAGGGGGAACAATATCTGACAGTCAGCCGTCAGGATGCGTTCCCCCTGTTTAAATGGTCAAATTTAATGGTATCAGCCTGAAAATCACATGACTTATCTGTTGTGGGGAAAGAAGTCAGGAGTATGAATTTGAAAGATGTGTGAGCCTCCTGTCATGTTCAACAGAGGGGGAACAGTATCTGACAGAAGTATTCCAAGCTGTCAGGATGCGTTCCCCCTGTTAAAATGGTCAAATTTAATGATATCAGTCTGAAAATCACAGGACTTATCTGTTGGGCGGAAAAAAGTCAGGAGTATGAATTTGAAAGATGTGTGAGCCTCCTTTCATACTGAACAGAGGGGGAACAGTATCAGACAGTAACATTCCAAGCTGTCAGGATGCGTTCCCCCTGTTTAAATGATCAAATTTAATGATATCAGTATGAAAATCACAGGACTTATCTGTTGTCATGAAAGAAGTCAGGAGTACGAATTTGAAAGATGTGTGAGCTTCCTTTCATGATGAACACAGGGGGAACAATATCTGACAGTCAGCCATCAGGATGCGTTCCCCCTTTTTAAATGGTCAAATTTAATGATATCAGCCTGAAAATCACATGACTTATCTGTTGTTGGGAAAGAAGTCAGGAGTATGAATTTGAAAGACGTGTGACCCTCCTTTCATACTGAACAGAGGGGGAACAGTATCTGACAGTAAGCTGTCAGGATGCGTTCCCCCTATTTAAATGGTCAAGTTTAATGATATCAACCTGAAAATCACAGGACTTATCTGTTGTGGGAAAACAAGTCAGGAGTACGAATTTGAAAGATGTGTGAGCTTCCTTTCATGATGAACACAGGGGGAACAATATCTGACAGTCAGCCGTCAGGATGCGTTCCCCCTGTTGAAATTGTCAAATTTAATGATATCAGTCTGAAAATCACAGGACTTATCTGTTGTTGGTAAAGAAGTCAGGAGTACGAACTTGAAAGATGTGTGAGCCTCCTTTCATACTGAACAGAGGGGGAACAGTATCTGACAGTAAGCTGTCAGGATGCGTTCCCCCTGTTTAAATGGTCAAATTTAATGATATCAGCATGAAAATCACAGGACTCATCTGTTGTTGGTAAAGAAGTCAGGAGTATGAACTTGAAAGATGTGTGAGCATCCTTTCATACTGAACAGAGGGCGAACAGTATCTGACAGTAGTATTCCAAGCTGTCAGGATGTGCTTTACCTGCTATAATGGAGCTGGATTTTAGACAAATATGACAAAATAGCGATTTAGATTCGCCTATAAATGAATGAGCACATTTTGTTCCAAAAGTTCATAATATTCGATATGAAAAGTCTCTCACAAATATAATATTTTTTATTAATAGAAATAACACTAGTTGGTTAAGAAAGACATAAAAACACAAACATATGTGCTGTTGTCCCAGTTTAAAAATATAACTTGACAGTCATGAAATTTGGATGTAATGTCTACAATAATACAACATCCTCAGATAAATCTCGCTAGAAAAAAGTCAGTTTTGAATCGTCCTTTCTCCACAAAGCCTCTGTGGTACGAGCACAGCAGCTCGGGGGCGAGCTTTTTGTGAACGCGCGCTTCCTTCGCCCTTCGGGACATTTCGAATGGGGGCGGACCAGGGGAAACAAACCTCGACGTGGAAACAGAGCTCGATACAACACCGGACTGGTCCTTTAACTGTGACGTTTCACTTTTCTTCCACGTTGGCCGCACATGCGCAGAGAGCGCGTTCACCTGCTTGAAATCAGAGGCGAACAAGGAAGTCTAGCACCGAGGGCTGGATGTCAACTTAAAAGAAACTAAATACACCTCCGCCGGATAGCAGTCATCTACTCGTCAGCTGTTTGCTCCATCGGCGTGACGAGATGTTTAAAAAACTGAAGCAGCGGATAAACGAGGAGCAGTCTCCGCAGAGGAATGCGCAGTCACCACAGCAGGCCCAGGTTGGTTGTTGTTGCTGGGAGCTAACTAGCTAAGCTAAGCTCTGTTTACACTGCCGAGCTGCTAGTCAATGAAGCTAGCTGAGCTGTTGCAGGCGTTTTAATTTGTTCGGAAATGATTGTTTAGTACTATATAATTCGCATAACTGATTAAGCTGTCAACTTTTGTTGACTATTTGTCCCTTTTTAGCACCATGCTAGGTCATTAAAGCTGCCTAACTTAGCTGTCATTAACTGCTGCTAGTAAGATGCGTTCAAGTGAACTTGTAACTGGTAAAACTAGTTGTCTCGATTAGGGAAAGCACAGTAACATGCTCCTAGTCGTGAACTTGATTGTAGCCAAAACACTGGCAAGAAATATTGTAAAGCTTACACGGTATGGGCGTGGATTGGTTGGGAATGGATGTCAGCTGGGAGCTTTATTTGACACATGCAAATACTGCCAGTGCCAAAGGCCTACCATCATAGTACAGAAATACAAAAGGGCAGACGAGCAGCGTATTGGAAAAACCCTGATGGTCTAGTTCAGCCTGTCCTAATTTGTCACAGCAGGTTGTCAATGTTTTATGCACATTGTCAAATTTGTTGTCTGAATTTGCTGTAAAACCCCAAACCCTTATGTCAGTGATGTTTGCTGGACCTGCTTTGTAACTGGGAAAGGCTACTATTTGGCATTTACTTTTATAGCTGTGTCCCAGTCACTTTAAGCCGTTTTCCCATAGTGCACAACATTTTGAGCTGCTCTTTTTGTGATTTGGGTTTTGTGTGGAGCAAACTTAGATTTATTCCTCAAACCTGGTTTCTGTTTGGGTTCATGGCACCTATTGTGTGTCTTTGAAACCAGCATGTTTAGCTGATTGGGTTCAAAGGTAAAGGTTGGGAAACACTGGGCTACATTGTCAAGAAAAGTTAGGGAAGGCTAATTGAAATATTGCAGTGTATGTCAGGGAACCAAAAGTTATCTGAAAAAGCCAAACGATTATGGTCATGTTGGTGTGAATTCAGTATTTTTGATGCAAATGTGGTTTGATCATGTTAACAGACAGGCGGTGGAGACCGGCGTGGCAGCCAAACCCTCCCCTTTCATCCAGATGGCACGCCCTCCCCCAGTGACAGAGAGGTGAGCGTGGTGTCGACCTGTGATAGATCTGTGTTTTAATATCTATGAGCTTAAACCGCAGCCTGCAGAGATATCATGTTCTCTCCACAGCTTATATTCTAATTTTCAACGTATTCCCTTCAGTCCTAAAAAACCTGCCATGTGTTTGTTACGCTTTATGCTCCCTCAATAACAAACCAGTGCCTTTCTTGATTGCTGTGCCAAGTGAAAGTAAAGGTTTTATTTCCGTTTTATTCTCCTCTATTCTTTTTCACGAAGTAAAGTCTACTCTCAAATTAAATATAAATGTCCCAGACTGATCATAATTTATTAATATAATAAAAGCCGTATCATTATCGAGGCAGTTCCATGACTTTAGCAAACAGATGAGAGTCTATCACCACCACTAATTTCATGAGAACACAGAAGCCAAAATTACATTGTGATAACTGATGTTGTAGAGGAATCAGCACAGTGATTTCATTAGATACAGGAATGATCTGTTATTCTTTCCACATGTGTTATTACAAGGGACAATGAAGTCACACTTTGGGCTATAATCAGGTGTTTTCATGTTCATCTATAAGAGCATTTTGCTAATTATTAAAATGTGATAGCAGTCAGTACACTGTATGTAGAGTAGCTCATTTAATGAGACATTATCATGTTTTTCTTATTATTCTGACACTGCTTGTCCAAAAGAGACACTGGGAAGGTCATTCTAACTCTGGAGAGCCTGCCATATTTCACTATGTGTATGAATAATTGATGCAACCTCCTCTCAGTGTTTCTCTCTCTCTGGTGATTTGTTTGGGGAATTTTCCCCAGCCCTTTCCGCCATGGATATGGACAAGTTTATCCAAGACTTCTTTAATTCATTGGGGGCAGGTTGCCCTGCGATGAGGTAATGACCGCGACTGTAAGACTGATCATGCAACAAGTGGTTAATAAATCTGTGTTGGAGCTCAGACATGGAAGTTTACAGTCTTGGCTGTTTGATCTTCAGATCAAAAACTGGCCCTAATAACTCATTCATGACAAATTTTCTACATTTCAACACTGCAGACCCAAAACTGGAAAAAGCGATAGTGCCGCCTTTAGTCAGGCTTCTCTGCTCTGCTTTCTCCCCGACCCTTTGGAGGCACAGGTGTGTTGAGTAACACGGGCTCATGTGCCCTCAGTTTAGACGCTTTTCATCGCAGCACCCTTTTTCACCTCACAAATCTTTAACATTTTGACTTCTCTGGAAATGTTTAAATTGGATTTTTCAGGGTAAATTTAACCCTTTTTCACAACTACATGCAGAGACGTCAAACTGTTATCCATAACATTAATGTTGATTGAGTGTTTCACTTTCCCATTTTTTCTTATTTTTCTACCTGTCCCATGTAGTCTCTCTATTTCTATCCGTCCATCTCAGTCTCTCTCGGCCAGACGCCCCCCCCTCCAGCACTATTTCACACTCATGGTGTTGTTTTTCTCATTGCTCTCTGTGTTCCTCTCCTTTCCCCACCTTTCGTCCCGTTACTGCACTGACGGGGTCAGGTGCTGGCCGGGATGATAGCAGAGCCCGCTTTTCTCTCTGAGTATACTATCTTTGCTCTGGACCATTCAAAACGACCCAAAACGGCCCAGGTAGCCAGTGTGGTGAGTTTGCCCTCACTTCCTGTCTCTTCCTCCTCCTCCTCCTCATCTTTCTCCTCCTCCTCCTCCTCCTCCTCCCACCCTGTTCCTTCCTCCCGTCTCCGCGCCTTTGGGGAATCGGTGGAGGACTGTGGCCCGAGTAGGGACAGCTTGTTCCCTGCTCTCTGTCTCCTGTTTCCTTTGGATTTAGCATCAAGAAGGCATCTCATATGTAGGCTAACCCTGCATCTAATGGGATTTATGGTTTACATGGTGGGATAGAAGCTTGTGTGCTTTCTGCGTATGTTGGTTTACTGCCCTACCTTTCAGTTATTATTATCCGTCTCAGGTTTGAATATTGCCCCTTGTCTTTAGGTCTCCTTAGTTGCTTGCTTTAGAGACCCTCAAAACCCTGTTATGTTGCCTGGCGGCCTTTGTCCCCTCTCCCCACAAGTCTGTTTATTTGGAGAGTTGACGTTGCCATTTTCCAAGCTGTGGGCAGGCTTTCTCAGCAGTTTAAATGTTGAATTGCTTGTAACTCTTCCAAGTAAACAAACAGACCCAAAGCACCTTTTGTAGATGCCTCAGAGTCTAAATGATGTGTGTTCATGTGGAGGCAGTAAGAGGACTAGAGGAAAACAAGATTTGAAAGAATGCATCATTCGTGATACAGACAGATTCTGAATGCGTACAGTACATCAATTTTGCCTCCGTTTTGTATGTCTGTTCAAATGTCTCAGATATATTTGTTTAATGTAAAATGTTTGATGTCAGTAGATATTTGTGTTTTGACAACTAACTAACTCCTCACTGTAAAAGCGCTTCGGCATAAGGTACATCTTATTTTTTAAACTCTAATTTTAAGTGCTGATTGAAGTTATTTACCCACAACTTCATATTTAGTACTGTTATTGTTCAGTGATATGAATATTTTTATTTTAGCATACACAGTTTGAGATTATACAATACAAAAATAAAAACAAAAAACTTTTTTCCTACTTCGGTCAGTGGTAACGTGTCATTAACCTTGTCAGTGTTTACTAACGCAAGTAAGGGCATGCTGGTAAAGTGGGTAAATCAATGTTTGAGTGATGAATGAAGATGTATAAGCTGTACATATAGAACTAAATTACACAGTTTAGCTGAAAACTTTTTCCCCTGTTGATATAACGTTTATTGTCATCGTACAGAAACAACTGGTGTCATTGTCATCTCTTGTGATGAGCCACAAATATCTTAAACCCATCAAACTGTCTTTTTTTTAATCATGTTTCACCTACATCTTGTTAGAATATCAACACATCCTCACAAAATGTTAATTGCTCAACCCAGCAAAAGTAACCCCATCAAACTGTCTCAATCATCTTGTTGTTTTTACATTTTATTTTGGAGGTAAAAACTTGGTTTGCCAGCATTCTTTGTCTTTGACCAGAGATATACCAAAGATGTACCAAAGAGTCGTTCAGTCTTTTGGAGTTATGTTTGTCTTGGTGCTTGATCAAGGTTGTTGTAGTTGTCATTACTGTTGTGAGTGACAGTCAGAAACACTTTGAATTCAGCCAGTCATTCTGTTGGGAAATCAAGTGTTTTGACATGTACTGCTGAAACAAGCAGAAGCATTCAAGTCTTGGTTTACTGTAGGCAAAGGTGACACGCATCTACATGGTGAAGTAGTGAAAGAAGTCAGTAAGTAATGTGCGCTGTAAGTTTATACATTTGGTCCTTTGTCCCTGTTTATTCACAAAAACCTGTGAGAATGAAGTAAGTATCCGTTTGTTTAGATATCACTAAATATTTATCCTTCTGCTGTTGGGAGATAATTAGTGCTTCCTTTGTATGCAGTTAGCTCTGTTGAACACAACACAAACACACAAATAACAAACCCATTCAGTCAAAAAAAACCAGGAGAATGAAAATAACGGTTAAACATTCAGTTGTGTGGAAAAGACCTCCTCCAAACCTGCAACGCCGACTTAAACACATCCTGGAAGTGACTACAGTCAAAACATTTCCTACAGGGAACAGGACAGATATGTTGAATCTATGCACAGTAATCCTGCGGAACGAGTAGCTTGGAGCTGGACAAGGGAGGAGAAAATGTGCACACTCTGATCCTGCTTCTAACAAGACAACTAAACCAACTAAGCCGCTCGATGTTCACTTACTTCAGTACTCTCTTGTGCTCTTGTAATACAGCCGCACATGGCACTGCAAAGCATCTTTAATTCAAATACCAGCTCTCCTACTTGACTTTTAACTGTTTGTTTGTTCTGACCTCATGGCTGTTCTGTAGAGTCCAGTTTTAACCCTTTTTATTTGATGTACAGTAGAGATGCCTTCTTTTATGTATTTAACCCCTCTGTTTTTTCCAAGTTGCATGAGGGTACCCATTGCCCCTGCATTGCTCCCAGCAATACTAATATTGCTCCCTCCAGAGTAATCAGGGAGAGCCATGCTGGGTGTGGATGACTAACTTGCCCAGGACAAGTCCACTGGCACAGTTTTCCTTCCTCTCATTAAGTCTTTTTATCTGCAGAATGCCTCTAAAGGACCAGCAAGGTCTCCCAGAGGTAGCATCAATGGGGACGGAAGTGCCTCTCCTCATGTATGTTCACCGTTCCTCCTCTTTAATTTTCCAGTTAAAGTTAACACTTTTGTTGATATCTTTTAAAATGAGCCTTTTCCTCCCAACAGAGAGAGGAGACGCCGTCACTTGTCCAAAAACTGCAGTTAAAAGTCCCCTCGATGGAGTCGCTGATTCGTGGCAGTGCCAGTCGTGCGGAGAACCTGTTCCGCTCTCCCTCTAAAGAAAACCTGGTCCGAAGCTCATCGCGAGATTCCCTGACGCCTTTGGGAGAAAATGATTCCCCCGGTGCCCCTATGTATGATCCCCCCTCAGATATTGAGAGCGAGGCTGAGGAGCCACCAGGAACTACAGAGTCCCTCTCCAAAGAGCAGCTGATGCACCGACTGCTCAGAGTGGAGAGGAGCCTGGGGAAGTACAGGGGGAAGTACTCAGAGGTGAGAGTCACACTAAGAGTGTATAGCACACAGTCATACAAGCGTACAAAAGCCGTAGTTACTTGTGATGTGTCTTACTCTGTTTCTCTCCCTTTTATTCACCTCCACTCTTCACCCTCCAGCTGGTCACTGCGTACAGAACAGTGCAGCGGGATAAAGAAAAAACGCAGGTAATTTGTTTTAACTGCCATCTCGACTAATACTTAATTTTTGATATTATGTTTTTGCCCGGGGGAACATTTTGATCATACTGAGCTGATCATATGAGTCTGTAGGTGAAGCTCATATAAGTCATTTCTGTTCTCCGTCCCGTCAGGTTATTCTCAGTCAGAGTCAAGATAAATCTCTCCGCAGGATAGGGGAGCTGCGGGAGGTATGGCTGTTATGTTATGAATGGTCAATGGGCAATATCTGTCTTCCTTTTTATATTAAAGTTTACACATGAGTGAACATATTGAATGATCTCCAGGAGCTTCAAATGGACCAGCAAGCCAAGAAACACCTACAGGAAGAGTTTGATGCTGCGCTGGAGGAGAAGGATCAGATGATCACTGTATTGCAAACGCAGGCGAGTGGTGGCTTCATGTGAAGCAGAAATATTGAGTCTTTACTGATAAAAGCTTTGATAAACATAATCACAAAACGTTTTTGCCTAAAAACAACAGGAAGATTCCTTGTTTGTGATCAACAAATATATGTGGCTACATTTTATATTAAATCCGCATGCTTGATTTAGTAAGTTCGTTAAAAAAAATAAGGATGTACAATATAATTCCACATTTGCGTCTTGAACCCAAGTAGTCAGAGGTTTATTTTGTGTTTTTTGCTCTTGCTAACAGGTGGCTCTGTTAAAGAAACGAGCTAAGGGTTTCTCTGACGGTCCTGTTCCTACTGAGGATGACGTCCCTCAATCTGAAGATGCTCCGGACTCTTCCACACAGAGTCCTATGAAGGAGCACGGAGAGGAGCCTGAAGTCACTGAGGGTGGGGAAACTTTTCTGTATATTTCAGATTTGTTTGGGAGCAACACTAAAACATTAAGTTGTTTCAATGAAACTTGTGAGAATCATTTATATTTATATTTTAATGTTATTTTTGTAATCAGTGCATTCTATTTTCTGGACAGGAGAGGGCAACAGTGATCCGACCAAACTCATGGAGGCCCTGCAGAAGAGAGTTAAGAGGCAGGAAAACCTCCTGCAGAAGTGCAAAGAAGTGATGCGCACACACAAGGAGAGGAGCGCCCAGCTGGGCACAGAGAATGAAACTCTGCAGGAGCAGCTGCAGGAGAGGCTGCAGGAGCTGGAGAAGATCAAGGTGGCTAACCCGTGTTTAATGGCAGCGATAAATTAGGCCATTTCTCATAAATTTGAGATGGTATCTCCTCATACACTTTATCACTTTGTCGATGAGGTACAAAGTAACCATACATTACAAGGCCATTTCCTGAGACAGCCGCTCACTCGAAATTGATGTGGCGGTGAACTGTCATTACGAGGGTTGATTAAAATAAGGCTGGCCAGAGATGCAGCAAATGACTGAGCAGTTTGCTTAGGGTCATTAATGTGCTGCAAAATGTCTGCCACAGTCGTTACGGTCCACTGATAATGTGGGTCAATTATCTCAGTGACACAGTGGTTTGCTGTGGTTCTCAGGGTCCGAACATCCAAATTCTCTGGCCGAGCTCCAGGACAAGGGTTCATGTCAGTGTGACATGACTGGATCATTGTTTTCATCGATTTCAAAACATTTAGCTCCGGCGGTATGATCGGCTTGTTTAGCTTGTCTGTAGCTGCTCCGATGTTTTGCAGCGTCTGATAACAGATGTTTGTTGTTTCAGAGACACTGATAGTGGACAGCTTGCCTGTGACTGTGTGAGCGACTCATGTTCATTTTGTGCCTCAATTTCTGTGTTGAATCTGCACTCTGTTTGGGCCCATCCTGTGTCAGGAAAAGCAGAGGTTAACAGGCGTGTAGCCCTCTTAAGCAGCATGAAGGCATCCTGGAACTGCTGGGCGGGCTGTGATCATCCCCTGCCTCAGACAAATATCCCATAAAACAGACCATCTGTCTGCGATTCAGCTCAGGGGTTTTTGAATTTTCTATTTACAGCCTGGTTCACAGAATACTGTGCACTTTATTTACATTTTTGGATATTCAAAAAGAAATGATACCTTTTATCAAAAAGTGTGTTGATTATTTTAGTCCATTGACTGCACAGACACCTTGCCTCGTTGCACAGATCGACCAAACGACATGACAAATACATTCATCCCAGCATTTCCTGTTTAGTAACCACTGGTTACACATTGGTGGCACAGACACATGGTCATTACATGCCGCTGCTGTTAAGCTGGGCTGTAATTTGGGTCGACTTGTTGGTTTAGCTGGGTTTGTATACACTGTCTGGTTATTTGGCTTGTGGGTGAGGCATCCTGGGTGGTGCTGCAAACATCTGATTTTGGAGTTATTTGACAAAAGCATATACAGGATATGAGTCCCAACGTCAGAAATGTCCCTGTGTAAAGTTGGATGTTGACCATATGTGACATTCTGACTTGTAATTCTGTTAAATGTTTTATATTGTAGGAGCTGCACACAACAGAAAAGACAAAGTTGATCACGCAGCTTCGTGATGCAAAGAACCTCATTGAGCAGCTGGAGCAGGACAAGGTGAGTGAGGACTTTTTTAGGCTTGAGCCACATCTTGATTGACAGTCCTGCAGATTCAGTCGTAGTCGTAGTCGTAGTTTTTTTTCCTCTGCCGCTGAGTAAAGAAGTCGGACACCTTGACACCCCATATTGTTCCTCTTAAACTTTGACCCCAGCTCTGCAGGGTGGACAGGAGCTCATGAGATCTGTGTGAGGAATGCTTAAGCACTTTAAATCAAAAACAGTTACACACACAGGCCTGGAGTTTTGGTGTAAATTTTACGGATAATACTTAGCAAATCCAACATTAGATATCAAAAGGGTGATTTTCTTTCCTGGGTTGTTGTCTATCAGGGTATGGTCATTGCCGAGACAAAGCGCCAGATGCATGAGACACTGGAAATGAAAGAAGAGGAGGTTGCACAGCTTCGCTCCAGGCTCCAGCAGGCCACTGCCCAGAAAGAAGAACTACAGGAACAGAAAGAAAAGGCTGAGAAATCAGGTGAGTGTAATCCACTTCTGAATGTGAACAGGCTTAATGTCTTTTGGTACGGTATCGATGTATTTCCATGTTTGTTTTCTTTTTATCATAGCATTTGAAGAGCTTGAACGTGCGCTGGGTGTAGCTCAGAAGGCCGAGGAGGCCCGAAAACAGCTGCAGGTTCAGCTGGAGGAGAGAGTGAAAGAAGTCGAGAGGGTCAATGAGGAAGAGAGGAAGAGTCTGCAGGAGAAGCTCACACGGGTCAAACAGGAGGTCGTCACCATCATGAAGGTCAGGAAGTGCCGTCTGCCGGATGCTCGTGTTTTTATTTTCATTTAGAAGAATTTGTTAGAACATTAACATCACTGATGTTACATGAGATGCTAATTGGTAGCATTAACTCAACAACTGAAGGGTTTTCATTTGGAAGAATAACAGGAATCAGCAAAATGTTATCAACAATATTGCCCAGTTAAACTATTCCAACACTGTATTTTTAGTTATGTTTAGTAATATGCACATTTGGTGTACTGTTGACATTCAAAATGTATGTTATTGTGATGTCCTATTTTTTTCATTATTATATATATTTTATTAGAAATCATCAGAGGAAACGGTGGTCAATATGGAAAAACTCCACAAGGAAGCCCTGGCTGCTAAAGAAGAAGAGATGAGTGTCAGAATCAACAAAGCTGTCGTATGTGCCAAAGATTTTCATTTAGTAGATTTCACTACATAATCAAGCAAATTAGAAATGAAAAACGACCTCCTTTTGAATATTGATTTTTACGTTCCTTTTGTATTCAGGAGCAGTGCAAAGAGGAGTTTACCCAGTTAGGTAAGGAGCAAGATCAGCAGGCATCTCTGGCTTTGGAGGATGTGGAGTTACAGAAGGCGGCCATACGGACAGAAGCTGATAACAAGGTTAAAGATATACAGTTGGAGCTGGAGGCTGCAAGGACTGTAAGTTGTTTTTTTGTTTTTTTAATTGTTTCATTTTTAAAATGTAGTTCCATGGGTGATATTGGAAGTAATAATTTAGGCTAACTGAATTCTTTGAGGGTCAAATCTTTGTTGATATCCATGTTAATCTATTTATTGATATTTCACAACCACTAAGCTCAAAACAAGCCATATCATAAATATAGATGAAGGTTACTACTCCAAGTGTATTTTACTGCAAAGCATCGTACATTTGATTAAATTGCTCAATTTGTTGCAAAGTAAAATCTTTAAATTCATTTAATTCATTTTCTGCTGTACATACACACTGTCCTTGCCCGTGAAGCTTTGAATAGTTGGTGATAGCTGTACTCTTTCAGTCTAGTCCCACTGTTGAAAATAATCTTAATTACTGACCATATTGTGTATTATGTTTCCTAATTTCTTTGTAGGATTATCTATTAACTTATGTGTATGTGATTACAGAGAATATTGGAGCTGGAGAGCTCTCTCGAGAAGATCTCACAAGACGGATCATGTCTGTCCCATGAACTTTCCAAGCAGTTGGACGAGCTGAAGGATAAACACAAAGAGCAAATCTCTGCATTAGAGGAAAAGCACCGGGAGCAGCTGGAAAAGCACAAGGGCACCCTAACCCAGCAGCACGATGCTGCTCTCGAGGAGCTCAAGGAAAAACACCAAGCCGAAGTGGAGACCCTCCTGAAAGATAAAGAACTGCAGTTCCAAGCACATGTTGAAGACATGAACCAGAAAACTTTAGAGAAACTGGAAGCGAAGCAGGCAGAGCTAGAGGCAGTTTCCGCTGAACTTTCTGAGGCTTTGAAGGGTAAACAGCTCCTGGAGCAGAAGTTGGTCGCAGCTGAAGAGGTTCATAGGTTAGCTCAACAGGAACATGAGAAGAGGTTTCAAGAGCGGGAGGCAAAGCACAATGTCGAGCTGGCAAATATCAAACAGGAGCATGAGCAGTCTCTTGGAGGAATAGAGAAAACTCTGAAGGAGGAACTTAACGCATTGAAGATTGTTCTGAGGGAAAAGGAAAAGGAAATCAAAGAACACATGCTTAAGCAAAAAACATTACAGGAGGAATCACAAGAGCTAAATGTCACGGTAAAGGAAGTGGAGGAGCTGCGGCAGTGTTTATCGCAATCCAAGCTGGATAATGAGAGCCTAAAGGAATCTAATGCACAGCTGAGTAAGATCTCAAAGGATCTTGATCAGTGTAAGAAGGATTTGTCAGATTTGGAGCATCAGTTGGAAGTAGCGAAGAGTGATTGCCAACAGAAAGAGAAATCACTTCAAGAGCTGGAGCACCAATTACAACAAAGCAAAAAGGAGCTGTCAGAGAAGGAGAAGTCATTTACTGCAGAGCTGAACACTAAACAAGAAGAACAGACCCGCCTCACGAAACAGCTGGATGATGAAAAAGCTGATCATGACAAGAAGATGAAAAACACTATAAGAGAGAGGGATGAGATAGGAGCTAAGCTGAAAACACAGGAAACAAAAATGGAAAAGCTTAAGCAGAAAGCCAAAGACATGCATGAGAGCTATAAGAAAAAGATTCAGCAAAATGAAGAAAACATGAAGAAAGAACTTGCAAAGAAGGAGATAGAGCTTCAACAGAAAGAGCAACAAGTTCAAGAGAAAATTGTAGAGATGGCTCAAAAGAGTTCCCAGGGCCTGAGCAGCACAGTGTCCGAGCTGCAGGCCAACCATAAGGAAGAGGTGGAGAAGCTACATGACACCCACAAGCATGAGATTGAGGAGCTGGAGCGTCGGTTGCAGGAGAAGTTGGCACAGCAAGAGGAGGAATTAATGGAGAAACACTCAAGCATATTACAGGAGAAGGCTCAGGAACTGGAGGAAATTTCTCAGCAATTTAGCCAAGGCAAACAGGAGAACGAGCAAGCGTTGTGCGCATTAAAGGATCTAAAGGAGGAGCTGGTGATTCGAGAAACCACCGTGCAGAAGCTGCAAGAAGAGCTGAACGAAGCAGCGGTAAAGCTTGAAAGTTTGTCTCAGGCCGAGGCGCTGTTGAAGGAGCAAATGGAGTCGGTGGAGAGGAACCTCAACCAGGCTCTGAACGAGAGGAACTCGCTGCAAGACCAGCTTAACGCGACCAAGGAGGAGGACACAGAGAAGTTGAAGACCTTGTCAGATAAGCTGGAGGAAACAGAGAAGCAGCTGAAAGCTCTGGAAGGTTCCAGATGTAAAGAGAGTGAGGAGTTACAGACTCAGTTTGAGGAAAGTTCTTCTCAGCTACAAGCTGCTATCCATGCTAAAGAAGAAAGAATTTGCACTTTAGAGGAGAATCTCCGCCAGCAGACGGAGGCGAATAAGAATCTATGCATTTCGTTAGACCAGATGACCGCTCAGGTAAATGCTCAAACGGAGCATGTCGCAGCCTTAACACTTGAGAAGGAGAAGAATTCTCAGTCTATCAGCGAGAAAGTTCAGAAAGTTGAGGAGTTGAGTGAGGCAAACAGAATCATATCAGAAAGTATTAAAGCGAACGAGTTGCGTATCAGCGACTTGGAAAGCATCATCAGTGACTTGAAAAATCAGCTAGCAAGTAGCATAAAAGAGAAGGAGGAAGCCATAAATCAGCTGAACCAGCAGTATGAAGAGGAGAGACACCAGGCTGCTGAAACCATAGAGAGATTAGAGCAGGAGAGAAAGTCTGCGTCGGAGCAGGCGGACGTACTCAGGAACAGTCTGTCTGAGTACGACACCAAGTTCGCCCAGAACGACAACACTATCACGTGTCTCCAGGGCAGGCTTGACGAGCTGGAGCGCGAAATCGCTGAAAAGAATGAAGCCCTGCAAACGCTGACAGCGAGTATTGACAATCAGTCCATCAGCAAGTCGGAGATGGACCAGGTGTTGAGTGAGAAAGAGCAGAAGGTCAGCGGACTCACCTCGGAGCTGGAGGGTAGCATCAGTCGACTTGGCGAGCTCCAGGAGCAGTTGGCCTTAAAGACAAAAGAGTGTGAACAACTCACAGCTGACCTCAAACAGCAGCACAGCATCAAGGAGAGCGAAAAGAAAGAATTGGTAGAGCAGCTGCAGCAGACCCAGATGCAGTGCACTCAGAACGGTAATTTGGAGCAGGAGATGGTGGAAAAACTGCGCTCCCTGGAGGAAGAGTGTAAACACAAGCTTGAAAGTCAAAGGGAGGAATTTGAAAAAGCGAAAGATGAGATTCTAAAGAGCAAAGATGAGAATCTGAAGGCGACTGAAGAGAAGTTGTCTGCGGAGAGTGCCCGGAAAGTGTCCGAGCTGAAGAAGAAAGCTGAGCAGAAAATCGGTCAAATTAAGAAACAGCTAACCTCGCAGCTTGAGGAAAAGGAGCAGGCATTCAAGGCCCTTCAAACGAGCCTGGAGGAAATCAAGAGCAACGAAACGGCCGGCAAACAACACGCAGAAACGTTAGAAGAGAAAACAAAAACACTTGAGGATGCTCTGGTCAAGCTAAAGGAAGAGCAGGAGAAAAATCTTGAGCAGATTCTGAGTAATGAAAAGCTTGAGAGAGAAAAGTCTTTAGAGGAATTGAAAAACGCGTACGAAGAGAAGCTGCGAGATGTAGCGCAACAAGGGGAGCGCAAAGAAAATGAATCGGCACTACGTGAAATCGAGGCCAGGCTCAAAGAAGCAGAAGAGCAGAATGGAAACCTCGCCGCGGAAATTAATCGGCTGAGAGAAGAAATATGCGAGAAGGAAGCTCAGCTCGATCAACATCAGGAAACTATTAAGCAGATCCAGAATTCATCACGACCCGAGGCTGAGACGATGGTGGAGCGTAGCAGCGTACAGCAAACCATGAGCGCGATGGAAAACCACTCGACGGAAGACGGCGATTCTCTCGAGTCTGTCAAGAGTAATCTGAGTCAGGTGAAGAACGAGAAGGAGAAAATCCACAAGGACTTCACCAGGCTACAGAAAGACATCCGATTACTGAGGAAGGAGCACGAGCAGGACCTTGAATACATGAAGAAAGAGTTGTCCGAGGAACACGAGAAAAAGCTAAAGTAAGTTCATGATTTCATGTGGTTGATGATTACTAATAGTAAAGTATCAAAATGAAAACTAACATTTCCTTTACTGTCTTTTGTAATAGATTGGAGTTGGAAGATGTGGAAATGAAGCACAATTCTGCCATCAAGCAGCTAATGAGGGAGGTCAACACTCAACTGGCCTTGAAGGAGTCGGAGCTAGATACATCGGTGAAGGAGGCCATTGGTGAGGCAGAGGAAAATGATTCTTCATTGAATTAAACTGGCGAGATTTACAGCTGTGTAGTAAGACACGGGATCCAATTAATTGTCTTGTTGTGGTGAAATCGCTTCTTAGCAATTGCGTTTTAGGCGCTCAAACAACTGCCTTAAAATGGAAAATCAAGTTAAATGTGATCAGACACTCGTGTACAACAGCAAGCTGGAATAACTACATGGAAACATTATGTATTTCTTTTTAATCTCGACACTGACTGGAACAAAATTAAGGGATCATTGCATTCGGAAACAGCGCGTCTGAGCTGTTTCCTTGTTTCCTCAGTGGTACAGTCGTGTTTCATTCCAGATGGGATCTGAGTGAGTGGTTTGGAATATGATTTTTTATTTTTTTTCCTGCATGTACTAACTCTGGCTGTTTTCCTTGACGCAGCGAAAGCCCAGAGTGTTGAGGCAGAGCTCATCACTATCCACCGTGAAGAAGTCAGTCAGCTGAAAAAGCTTGTCGCCCAGAAGGAGGATGATTTGCACAGAACTGTTCAGAAGTATGAACAGGTTTTACAGGTACTGTCAAAAGATGTAGCTTCAAAGTATTTACCTTAAATAAGACCAAATGTTTATCAAGGACAGACAGTTAACCTCACCCACCGTTTGGAAGCTATTACTGCTGGCAGCTGCCTTTCCGAGCAGTGGCTCACACCAAATCCCTGTCAGATGAACCCACCTACCACTTTGTTGACACTAAGATGTTTTAAAAAATGTTTTAACGGTTTCAGTCATCTTTCTGTCACTTTGAGCATACTGTTTCAACTGTAATCCTTTACTGTTCGATATTTTGACAGTTCTTTTCATTACTTTGAGCTATCTAACAATTTCAGCTGTTGATGATTTCATTTAGCCCTTTCTCAGCTATTGGTCCCTTACTTTGGGGTAACTTTTAGATCTGTTTTTCAGCCGTATTACTTTAAGCTAGCTGACAATTTCCAGTGTTTAAATCATATTTCAAACTTTTAGCTTTTTTAAAGGTATATCCATCATTTTAAACTAGTGCAGCTATTTGTCTACTTTGTTTAGACTTTTAAATAATTTATCCGGTAATTTTAGCAAACTATTTTAATCATCAATTTATCACTTTTATCACTATTTCAGTTCCTATCTGGTAACTTTAGCTTTGAGCTTGCTGACTAGTTTTCACCCACTCTTAATCACCACATTGTTTAAGTGTTATGGCTGATTTAATGTGGGTATATTTTTCTTAATCAAATCATTAATTCTACTGCTGCTGCACAATGTTTTCACATATCCTCTGGCAGCCAATCTGGAATCACTTTAAAAAACTGGACTTAATCATCAATCAACGCCTGCTGGATGGTATGAATTTGGCAAACGGCCAAATGATTTTTTGATGAAAGTATAAGCAAAATTAAGGACGGGACGTCTAAAATAAGACGGAGAGATTTGATCCACGTATTTCCGTTGCGATGAAACGGGGGAAATGACTCAGCCATTGTTGTTTTGTTTTATTTTTTTTTTCCAGAGTCGAGAGGAGGAGATGGGTGACAGAGTGTGGCAGGTCCAGAAAGAACTGGAGGAGCTGCAAGGAAGGAGCCATGTCACAGTTGAGGTACAAACATTTCTGACCCATATTCATGGGGTGAATACGGGTCATCAAACACCTGCGATTGGTGTCACAACTGGTTGATGTATAGGGGTTATTTTAATGTTTGCACAGATGTAGAAATTCATACCTGCTGCTATTAAAGTCCAATATATACGAGACTGGGGGTTTGTATTGAATTTATGCAGTGATTCTGTTGAACTCGTAAGTCACTCACCATGGCTGTAGGAAATCAGGTCTTTTCAGCTCCCTCTCACACTCCTCTGGGAAAAGGCTGAAGTCTGATGGAAGCATTACTAGTTTTGAATGACAACCTAATCCAGATGCATTTTTTTGTTTCCGTACCTAATTATTTGAAAGTTCACATCCAGGTTAACAGACTTAGCAGTCATCCGTTATCTTTTCCCTTTGTCTTACTTTGTAATTGAAGGATTCCGTCTTAGAGCTCAGGGACAATTTGCTTACATACTTTGCTGTGATCAGTTCTTTAGCCCCAGTCGTGTGGCTGCTCTCCAAAGCGCGCTGGATCCTGCGAAGCTCGTTTGAATCACTCAGGAATGTTCTCCTCGGAAAAAAAAGAGATTGTGAGGCAGCAGCCAGCCTCAATCCCTGTTCTCAATTATCATCATATGAGGTGATTCTCGGCCTTAAGATTTATACTACAGGAATACTCTCATGCATACTGGAAAGGAGCCAGATAGGACAAGAGTACTCCAGGGAGACGCCTTACCCTGGTGTTGAGGTGCCGTGAGACCTGATTCTTCTCCCTTTACACGGTGTCCAGATGCACACAAACAGAAAGAATTACTCTGCTCTCTCTGCTGCATTTCTCCCTGGTGAGGTAATAATTTTATGGGTGGATTGTATGGCTTTAAGCTCAGGGAGGCCTTTCCTTCCAATGGGCCTCACAAACCATTTTTCATTTCGACAGTGGGTCAGTGTGTCTCTCTGTTGAGACAATAGACCAACACTCTTTTAGAGGTAAAAGTCTGATTCGGTCTGTGTACGCAGATAAAATGAATACACCAAACATCGCATTTTTATATTTTCTGACAATGTTGATGTTTGCTAAATATTTTAATAACTTAATTTCATTGTTAAATGCACTTTTTTTTATGGACCAATGACTTGTCACTGTAGAAGAATCCCAAAGTGATACAGCATGTGTGTGTGTGCGCGCGTGTGTGGTTGAACCACAGAAAATGCAACAGCGCTCACAGCAGACAGGTGTTTGCGATCAGAGCAGAGGTGAAGTTTAGCAATGAAGTTGTCTAATGGCAGCAAATGTACAGCGAAGGCGACAGTTTGCCCATAAATAAACTCTACAGCTCCTCAATACCCATGAAAACCTTACGATAGCTATTCATGCTAGTGATGATGATCTTGCTAGAATGGCGGTGGGGTTGCCACAGTAATGGATTACATCCTCATTCTCTGTTCGAGAAAGAACTTTCCTTAAAAATGTAACACTTTTGTTTTTTGGAAAACATTACAGAAACAAGACAAAATGCGCTACTTGTAAGGAACTATTTTCAGCAGTGCATTATGCACATGTGGTGCCCATGTTCGTTGTAGCACAGGAACATATCACCATGTGTAACAATGTGGCTCATTTATATGTTTCTAGTATATGGACAACAATGGAGCTCTGTGGCGATAAGATAAATCAATCTTCAGATACACAAACAATGCATGTGAATGCATTTTTGGTTTTTTTTTGTCCTTTAATGGGATTTGTTGACAATAAGAAAAATGGAGAATACCGACAGACTTCTTCTTTAAATTTAAACTGTTCATTTAATCATCATGCAGTTACAGACTTTTTCTATTCTAACATAGTATCTTCCCTTGTTTTTTAATTGTTTAGGAAGAGATGACCCCAGAACAACTACAGGTATGTTTGGTTTGGTTCCAGTTTGACTTCTTTCAGCATTTCTAGGATTCATATCGATTAACCCAGTTGCCACTGTAATTCAATTGTTTCATCAAGTAAAACATACATCATTGTTTTGTCCTCATTGACATTTATGTCCTGTCCTTCACAACAACAGGCTCAGCTAGCGGAGAAGACAACTTTGCTGAGCGAGGCTCGGCTGAAGGAGCAGGGCTTTATTGAGAAAGTGAGTGTCGGGCCCCGTGTTTGTGTGTGCGCACCCTCTTCACTGGGGACAAGTGAACAGCAAATCCCATGCAGTGTATTCCCATGATTCTGTGGCCTCCAGCAAGAGAAGCTACTGCTCTCCTGCTGCATCAACTTAATTACACAGCACATCTGTTTACATTTGGTTTAACCCTATAAACACTCAGAGCAACGCCTCCCACAGTTTTTCTCACACACATCGTCATTCTCGCAAACATCCCCCAGGGACGATCGCCGAAATGCTGTGCTCGTGTCCCATGCAACAATTAGACTAATGCATAGAATTAACCCACGGGGGTCAAATGGCTTGTTTTATGATTAATCTGTGCATGCTTGTGTGTTTCTCCATGGTAGATTCACTCGCTTGAGGACAAGATTAAATGTTTCCACCGGAGCACTGTTGTAACTCATCTTGGGAGCACATTTAAAGGTAATGTTAACACCATGAATCACTTAGTTCTGCTGCGCGGGCCAGTTTCCTACTCAACGACGGTACAAAATGCTTGAACACATGCAATGTCATAAGAAACTTTCACAAAAGCTAAATACACCCAAAGCATAAAGTAGGTTAATTAACTTGTATATTGTAGTAGGGATTTTTAACACATTGCATATAATTATATAGTGTTTTAAAGGTTCCCTATTCTAGAAAGTTAGATTTGTGTCTTATGATCATAAAGCAGGACTTGGTGCTACATAAATGCTGTGAAAGTATCAAAATGCTTAACCTACGGAGTGAGACACCCATGTTCAGTCTTTCTGCCTTCAAATAAGCAGTCAGGACTTCCGTAAGGTTGTGATCTCCCAACTATACAAACGCTGCCCTCAAAACGGTCGTGGGTGCAAAACCAATGACAGAGCTGATGCAGAAACAAAAGTCTTACAGTATCTGATATAAGAAGTACACTATTTGCCACCAACATGAAGTAGAGTGGAAGTATAAATTGGCAGAAAATGGAAATATTCAGGTAAATTTATTCAAGTACAGTACTTGAATAAATGTACTTAGTTACATACATCACTGGACAGGTTAGATAGAGGTGCTGCAGCAATGGTACAGGAAAAATAATGTGCTATCTGAACTTTAAAACACGTAAACATTTTCTAGCAGACATCCAAGATAATACTTTAACCCTGAGAATGAGCACTAAACACGGCCTTCAAAATAAGAATCGTAGAGTTAGAGTCCAGAGATCGCTGTAGGAGTTTTGACACACTACCAGTAATCTGCCGGCCCCCACATCTCTCTTCATGGGATTTGACTGAAGACGAGACGCAGACCCCGAATGGTGTGCGATAGTGTGTGGGTGTGTGGTCTGGTTTAACTGTACTTCTGAGGAGATTTTTTTTGCAAACTAAGCTTGATTTTAGGCTTACTGGTTATGGTTACAGCTGCGGTTATAATTAGGGTTTGGTTAAGGTTAGCGTAAAGGTTAGGGTTAGACATATAAGCGGTGTGGTTAAGGTTAGGGTAAGCCTCTAGGTACTGACTGTAAGTCAATGCAATACCTCAAGGATATCGTAAACTGAACATTTGTGTGTGTGTGTGTGAGAGTGAGAGAGAGAGAGAGAGTCTGCAGAGCTTCCCTGCCGGTGTAATAAAGAGAATCTGCTGTCAGAAGGGGGGGCGGTGAAGAAGCCATCCTTGGATTTAATGGGTTTTACAGATTGTGGTCCTGTTTCCCGCACAGGACCCTGCAGCAGACAGACGTTTACTTCTTAAATCCTTTACTTTCAGTACACACATTATATCCAGCCTGATACCTGCTCTGCCCTGTATTCAGACTACTGTACATATTGGTGAAAGTGTCTTCCAGTCATGAATCTTTTGAACCTATGAAAATCACCTTCATACATAGTTTCATGTGTGTAGCTCCCTGAATGGTTTGGTGGTAGGCTCAGCTCGGGGTCAACACGGGGTCAGCAGGACAAAGGCTGTAGGATTTATTGGAAACCCCGTACTTAACACGAGATCAAAGAACTGTTTGCACTTCTCTATCACCTTCTCTTGCCGCCTAATCACAAATCTGTCTACCGCTGTAATCTGAATGATTAATCCAAATAGTCAGGGAGCAAGTTGGTGTTGTTCCATATTAAAGACCTGACGCAGATATTTTATTGGTAGAAGCCGTAGTGTTAAGTGTTACCAGGCCTGTCCATGCGGCAGCACTGTTTTCCATTCATAGTTCTTAGCGGAATGATGGTGTTATAGCTTTGGGCGGAGAATTAAAACGCTCATTCTTGGACTCTGGAGGTATTATTGGGCTCATGCTGAGCCTCGCCATTCTTTCCTGCACTTATAGCTGGTGCTTAATTTGAACCCATACCTGCTGAAAGTGGCTCTGTATACGGTTGCTAATACAAACATAAAGTGGACTGTGACAGGTTTTGTTGTTTGCTAGATTTAATTAAAAACTAGACAAGAAAAGTAAACTCTGCGCATTTCTTTGTAGATGCACATCCTGATAAAGACCTTAGTGTTTTATTTTATATGTTTATTGTGTATGACCAGAAATACTCAGAACAGAGAGGCATGAAAGAGAGAGAAGCTCAACTATTTAAACCACTCTCTATTGAAGATTATTTGAATATGACAGTATATTACCAGAGTTTTGCACTATAGTGTGACTGAGCAGGTCTCAGATTAGTAATTGGCTGTTTTTGCTTGATTTCACAGATCCTGGATTCAACAGCTCAGACTCACTCGCAGAAGCCACAGAGATGGAGTACCTGAGGAAGGTGTTGTTTGAATACATGATGGGACGGGAAACAAAAGTACGCTTTTATTTTTCTTACATTATTGTGCACAAAACAATCCATGGTTGTTCAGATCACTCAGTTTTCCATTTTTTTTGTTCTAATGTTCTAATACATCTCAGTGTCATATATTTAATGCGTGTTGGGTTTACTGTGAAAACACCAGGAACGACAGTGGAAGCAATGGGCTCCATTTTACTCGCGCAACAACAAACACGCAGCAGCAGGTCTTGTGTACACAAACTGTGTGGGCGACTCTGAGTGCACCTGCTGTTTTTTTGTTCATGTATGTTCAGCACAGTGCTAAAGGTCTGGGTGAAGGTAGTGATGAACAAATACACGCTCAGCCAGTCACATCGCTGGTCTCAGATCTTTGAGCCAATCACACTGAAGCATGACAACGACAGCTTAAGACATGAAGAAATGGGCCTTCAGGAAAGTAGAGGGGGCTTAGAGTGGCACGATGTGAACACACAGCACCGCAAGTGTGCAGCCAGAGTGATGTGGTGCCGTTTTCATTTTATATGTACAGAAGAAGATACCAAACAATCAGAGTGCTGCTTGCACTGGCGGTTGTTGTGCCACCACAATAATGGAGCCCCATGGCTTAAACATGTTTTCCCTGACAAAGAGTGACATGTTGTAATTTCTAGTTATATGAGGATGTGGTCAATAAACTAAACCACAGCATTTAAAAAAAAAACACTGCATTGAAATCAGAACGGGCAATATTGGAGAGTCGGGCCATCCCATTTTTTTCCCCGCGGGGTATCCGATGACCTCCGTCTGCCACACATTATGTGAGAGCATTTCAGGACGCCACATAAAAGTCATGTTGCGTCCAGTCTTCCTGGGTTAAAATTAACAGCGATCTTTCTAATTAACAGTGCTGTTGACACGGTCCTTAAGTCAGCGGGTTTTTCCCAGCTCCTCAGCAAACAGTTAGTCTTTATGGCATCATGGCAGACCTCCCCTGTGTGGAGGATGTCCCCCAGGCTGCCTGCAAGGACATACATCCCGCATGACGCAGAGTTGCCATTCAAAGACATGCGGGCCTTGTTCCGCGTTAGTCAAGCGGTTACATTTTCCTACACGGGAGTCCTGTTTCTGATTATCCCTCATGTTTATGGGGAAATGCATGCAAACTGGCAGATAGGCCTGGAGCTATTTATTTATTTATTTGGGCTTTTGTGTATCTGGTGTTTGGGGAAAAAAATAAAATTTAAAACTTGAAATATGAAATACTTTTTAGTGAAGCATTCATTTGAAAATGTGTTTATGTTAAAGATCAAGTTCACGACTTCTTTTAAATGCCGCAAGCTATGTTAATTGATTCACTTGCACCTCTTCCACAGACGATGGCCAAAGTGATTACCTCGATGCTCAAGTTTCCTCCGGACCAAGCGCAAAAGGTTTTGGACAAAGAAGATACAAAAACAATTGTAAGCATCCGGCACTGAAATCATCTCAGTCCTCTTGCATTTAAACACATACAACTTCAGTTCCTCACTGATAATTGCACAGTGAATTGAATTAATTTATTGCGTGTGTCTCTCTACAGACTTGGTTACGATGAGTGTCTGAACAGTCCATGTAATTTGGGATGAAAATCTGCTGCTATTGCTGCTGAAGGGGAAAGACTGCCATGGATCTGATGGAGCCCTTCTCTCTGCATTTCCTGTCATTTTTATGTGTGTGTGTGTGCGTGTGTGTGTGTGTTTGAGCACACGCTGGGACATAAGTGTGTGGTGTGTGTGTGTGTGTGTGTGTATTTGCAGAATGTGTGAATATATCTAAAGGTATGAGGGATTTAGAGAATATGCCAGAAACATGAATCTTCCATGAATCCAGTTTTACTCTGAAAAAATTAAGTTTGTTAATTTATACATTTTAGATTAAGTTAAATTGTTTCCTCTTCGTTTTAGAATGTGTTTATACCGATTGGCTTGTGCAATAAATAATGTCACTATCGCGTCTCGATGCTGACAGGTCAGTTGATTTATAGGTTTTCTGTGTTGTGCTGTTGTCTGAATCACTTCCTGTGTTAAACTGTAAACGACCCTTTAACTGTGCACTCGCTCCACGTTAAGATATATATACACACTGGCCTCTGGACCTTGTTTGTTTAACACAGCTTTTCTATGCTTTATATTTTGTCACTGACATGAACACAAAAACACAAAATGTAAATTGTACTATGATAATTGAAACTGTACTATAGGGCACTATATGACTTACTATACATTTTCAGACTAACAGATTAAATCCTATTTACAGAACACCTTTTGTCATGCCTTTTATCCTTGCTGTCATACAGTGTTGCCTGTGAGATCCAATAGCTTATCTCATTAGCCTGTGTTACACCGTCTAGTCTGTCTAACAGAGGATAAAGTGTGATAACATCCTGTTGAAATTGACACATGTGGAATGCAGACATCATGACACATCTGGGTTTTGAAGATCTTGTTGGTGATGGGTCACATACTTCAGGAAGGACCTTTGTTTCACATTCTTTCCCCCACAACAAATGCATTTTTATATATAAAGAGATGAGAGTAAAATATAAGTTGAGATTTGTCTTTGGTTCTCTTGTTGCCTTCAATATACAGTAGAAGGACAGAGGTACAGACAATGTAATTGAATAAGTACTATAATCTTAACCTCTTAAGACCTGAGCTCTTTTTTGATATGCATTTTTAATTTCTCTTTGCTATTTGGGCTTATTGGGACCTGATAAGTATAAGAACTAAGCATCATCTTTTGACATGATGTAGTTTTTGAGAAAAATGATGTCCACATATGCAGAAGCAGAAGTAAGTATTAAGGCATAGACAACCCAAAATGTGATGTCCACGTATGTGGACACCAGGTCTTAAGAGTTACAGGCGCAATTTGTAAGAATGTTGGTTAAATATCCACAGATCAGAAGAAATAACACTTCTGACATTATGGCAAAGGCGTCTAGTATTGCAGTGCAGAGATATACACTGAAGTTAGCATGCGGATCAACTCGCCCCTGCCTGTCCAGCCTTGTAATACCTCTCCAGCTCTCAGTGGGGACCACTAGCTGCACAGCTAACTGAGTTAAGTAGCTAACGGCAGCTACTGTTCGCAGCAGTTAGCGGTAAATCTGGTGATAATGTGCCCTTTGTCTGTCTGGAGCGGCCTTTTGTTAGGTGCCAGTTTTACATATCACAGCTTTAGACGCTGTAAAGTCCCCTGTGGAAATATTTGAAAGATGTACTCAGAGTCCATGTCACATTTCAGAGAAAACTAAATCTAAACAAGTGTGTAGATGTAACTGTAGCATTGTGGCCCCAAACCAACACAATTCTGTGACACAATATGTTGCTTATCATTGCTTTTTTTTTCTTGTATACGTTGATCCTTTATTTTGTCTCAAATTTAAATCAACTGGGAGACTTCGCTTTGTTTTAAGGGGACGCAGAAGAAAACCACATCAGAGGGGAACTTGAGCGGGTTTGGATTTAATTCAGTAACAGTTTCATCAAAAGCTCTGTTTTTGAGTTTACTCATATTGTTGTCTTATTGCGCAGACAGATTGCTCTGTCCCTGATTTAAACTCCACTCTGGCATGCGCATAAATCTATGAACTACTCCTTGAAATAAAGCTTTTTTAAGAAAATGAGAAAACGCACATGCTGAGTGTGAAACGTTAGATGGCAGCAGTGCGCCCTCGTCTCTCGGTCGAGGTGTGCAGAGCCCCTGAACCCCACGGCTGAAACGTGATGCTTTGCGCCTCCAAAAAACCGTCCGCGTCTCTCCATGACCGCGTCCCCGCGCCGAGATGAAGACGCGGCTTCCGGTTTCCCCTTCACAGTAAAAAGCCCTCCGCTGTCCAAACTGCGGCGACGCTTTTATTTTGAGTCGAAGTGCTCTTATTATCTGTCTTCCTCTGCGCAACTTGACAGCCCTGACTGCATTTATCTCCGCGACAGGGCGCCTCCGAGCAACAAGTTTGTCAGATTGACACAGAATGGAGAGAAGCTGACGCACCGTTATTTACCGGACCGTTAACTCTCCTCCTCGAGCCTCTCCTCATGCCATCACAGCCCGCGTGCTGCTCCACCCCGGGAAGAAACAAGTTAAAGATAGTTTTGTAAAAGTTTAGCTCACAGTTTCTCATTATTTTCTTCTCCCTCTTCTGCTTTTTTT
>CAEMYA010000046.1:4104473-4160713 GCA_903131615.1 Diplodus sargus | reverse complement strand
TTTTTTTTTGGACACTTTAAACCGCGTTATTACGCACGATGCGCAAAGGGATGGCTCCGCTTCGGGGACAGAACACGGGATTACAAAATGTTTTTTATGTCTGTCTCTCCATTTCAGTGGCTTATTCTTACAACATAGACTTAGAACATCCTCTGGTGTTCCGCGGACCGAATAACAGTTTTTTTGGCTATTCAGTGCTGGAGCACTATCATGACAACACACGCTGGTGAGTCCAATCTCGTGATTTTCCCTGGAAGTGCTGTGCTTTTCTGTAAATTGTGCTTTTGGAGCAAACAAAAATACAAATAAAAAAATGTTGAACTTTCTCGGAGCTCAGGCTGCATCCACGCCCATTAAACGTAAACAGTAAATGGTTTGATATTCTGCGTGGAAAGCAGCTTCTGTCCATGGTGTAAAGTTCTGCTCCTGCCAGGGACGCGTTTACTTTTTAATCAAAAGCTTCAAGGAGAAAAACAGCTTAAAGATGAGATGTTTGGCCCATCCTCTCCCCCTCTCCTCGTGTCTGCAGGGTGATAGTAGGGGCTCCCAGGGCGAACTCTACCTACAGTAGCTCCGTGCACTCCCCTGGAGCTGTGTATAAGTGTCGAGTCCACAGCAACCCGGAGCGCCGCTGCACGGAGATGGATCTGGGAAGAGGTCAGTCACCGCTGACACACACACACACACACCAGAGCATACAGTACTGCAGCCTCGGGACAACACATGCACCCACACACACTCACAACTTAGACAGTCTAACACTGAAAAGCTCTCTCTCTCTCTCTCTCTCTCTCTCTCTCTCTCTCTCACACACACACACACACACACACACACACACACACACACACACACACTATCATGCTGGACTTTCCTGCAGCCTCTTCTTGTCCACTCTTTCTTTGCTCCAGCTCCCCCAAGCATCTGTTTTGTTTTATCAGAATAATGCAGCCTTATACTTCTCTTAACAGTGCCACAGTTGTTCTAATTTTTTTTTTTTAATACCTCTCAACCTGCTACACTGAGAAAAAGAAAAAAAGGGAAAAAAGGGGGTTTTTCTGTGTGCAAAGGTCCATAAATATTTTGATAAATATGATTTATGCCCCTGCTAATATTTTCCAAGCGCGTGTGCCAGAGAGTCGAGCGTCACCCCCCTCAGAAAAACCTCCAGCTCCCCGGAGCTCTTTTGTTGTGGTCAGCAGAGCCGGGGGCGCAGGCATGGCTTTAATATGAACCCCTGTGATCACTCAACGTGTCACCAGAGAAACTAATACATCGTAACGGTGAACGTGCCCCGGCCCCGGCGCTCAGTGAACCGCATGGACCAGAGGAGCTGGATTCAGGGAACATACACTGACAGAGAAACAGCTACATGCCATTGTGCTGAACCAATTGTCTTCAGGGAGAAGGAGAAGACAACTTGGAGGAGGGGGATGATAAGGGAAATCTGGACTCTTAAAGAGAGAAATGTGGATGTGCGTGAATGTGTTTTCATTTGGTCACCTTCCTCTGAATCATCTTTATAGAGCTGCGACTAAGGGTTACCTTCATTTATAGATAAATCTGTTGATTATTTTCTCAATGAATTAATTAGTTGTTTAGTCTATAAGCCTAAAATGATGTCCACACCTCAAAGACACTCAGGTTACTGTCACAGAGGAGTGAAGAAACCAGAATATTCACATTTAAGATGCTGGGATCAGAATTCGGACCTATTTTTCTTTAATAAATCACTCAAACCGATTAATTGATTATCAGAATATCTGGCAATTCATTTATTGGTTAACAACTAGTTGAATAATTGTTGCAGCTCTATAACTTTATGAATTATGATGAAGGTTGCTGGTTCACAGTCAGTAATATTGAAAGCAGAAGGATTTACAGACATTTTACGGATGGTTATTTGTCCTTCTGTATGGACTTCTGACACTGATACTGTTTTTCCCATGTTTTATTGACCAAACAATCAAAGCAATAGAATGTAACTACCTGGATAAAGATAGCTGATCATTGAGTCCCATCCTCCGATGGTTAAATACTGACACAGGCAACAACCCAAAGCATCAGCATACGAAGACCTGGTGATGAGACTGAACCGTCTACTATCTTTAACCATTTTGTTGCTTCACTGGACAGATTAAGAAAATTATCGGTCAACTACTCAATTGTGAAAACACCATATCAGATATCATGCAGCCTGTCGTTACATTAGAACGAGCCTTTAATATCTACCAAGGGAGTGAGTCCCGTTGTGTCGCGCCATGTTTGTACGGTAGCCCAGAACAGACAAATCAAACACTTGGTCGCTTTTTTTGCATTTTAAGCGGCCGCAGTCTAGTTGCCACTTATATCTGCACGCGCGACTTTTAAAGCAACATTATGTAGAAACTGGCATGTTTGTGTGATCTGGTGCCCCCTTCAGTCTCTGAGTGCAACACCTCTGTCGTAAAGATACAAATCCGGTCCGTAGCAGTTTGTAGGCGCAACTTCAAACAAAACTCACGACGCTGTAACAGTGCGTCGTGCTGAAAACTTGTATGTTGAAGTAAACATGTAGGTAACCTCTCACTGAAGTTACAGAGTGCAGAAACAAGTGATGGGGAGGGGGAGTGGCTGAGACAGAGACACCATTCACCCTGTTCCAACACACTGTTCCATCAACATGATTGTGAAGCTGCTAATTTAGTGTAAACAAGTTCCATGATTTTGTTTGGAATATCAGCCAATATCAGACTTGTTTAATTCTCTAATGTTAATGATGATAACAACCTCAAATTCTAGTGTGTTGCTTGGCTGAATCACCTTAGATAGATAGATAGATAGATAGATAGATAGATGACTGTATGAACTGTACAATGACAGAAGAGTTGTTGTGAACATTGTTTAACCGAGAAGAGAGCGGTGCCTCGGTCAACAGAATTTTAAACTGTCAGCTGGTGTATAGAAATCACTCGCACATTCAGCGGAAATGAAAAAATAAATCCCAGGACTGAAAAAGCTGACAATGGCTAACAAGCAACAACTTCATGCGCTCCAAGACATCCGCCGTCCTGATGACTCAACGTCTGCTAACTGCTCTCATTGTCTTTCAGGAAACAAGCCGAGAGAGTCGTGTGGGAAGACGTGCCACGGAGACAGGGACGATGAGTGGATGGGGGTCAGCCTGGCCCGCCAGGACAGAGCTGACGGCAAGATACTGGTGAGCCGGGTGGGGACGGCCGTGACGCAGTCACGTCAACAAATGTTCTTAATGCGAACCGTGTTCGCTCGTAAAAAGCAGGACCTGATTAAACCCACATCATTGTTACAAACGGGCCGCACTGTTAAACCACAGCTGGTCTCAACATTACAGCTCAGAAAAAAGGCCGTTTCTTTACAAGCTTTTTGCACAAGTAAGAGCTTAAATTGATGATTTTCTTTTTTTTCCTTTTTTTTTTTTATGCATATTCAAAGCTCGAGTAACAACTAAAGTCAGACAGATTTGGAAACTGCTGTGCGGTTACATAATACTGTGAAACATTTACCTCGTGTTTGGAGCTGGACGAGTCAGTGGAACAGGGTTTGTCAAGAGTAGATTGCTGTTTATAAGAGCGGAGAGAGGGATTTGGAGAAATAGACTAACTAGTGGTGCTAATCCCGGAGGTGCTCAGCTGGGTATTTGCACAGAGATCATAGGGCAGCTGGCAGAGTTTGTTTAGGCTTCAGCCCCTCTGCGGTGGTCCAAGGGCGGCCTTTTGATTAAACGTTAACCCCGCGGAACTAGAGCGAAGGATCCGGGGGCCGTTGAGCGGGCAGTTCTTTAAACGCTCGTGGCAGGTGTGAAAGTGTTTTAATACCTGTTGCGGATCGACCGGCCTCCTCCGGGAGTCCGAGAAATCACAAGAATGTCTCCCTGCGCAGCGTCCAGATAACTGTTTTTGGTCTGTTAAACCTCTATTCCTTTCAAAATGTTTGTCTTTTATACCTCAGTGGAATGCACTGGCCCGAATTTCAGACCATTAGCCTTGGCTTTACTCGTCAGTCAAGGATTGAAGACTTCTTGGAGTTGTCAGTTTGGGGAATTTGAGGGGTAGATGTTGGTTTGGGGCTGCACACAGATTGGGTTCATGATAAAAAAGAAAGGTGGTGACTCTCCAGAGCCACGTGTTGCTGTGCCGTCGTTTTCTTTCTTTCTTTCTTTTTTTTTTTTTTATCTCATCCAAATGGACTGCACGTTCCTGCGCGAAAGGAGGGGAAACGGCTGCTTGGCAGATGTGTGTTGGGGTGATTTCATCTGCGCTTTTCAGTGGAGGCCTTGTTTGTGACCAGTGAGGCCTTCAACTGAACAGGGAGATGACAACAGCACAGCCTCGGCACTCCCACTGTAAAAAAGCTTCTTCTGCTGCAAGAGCTTCTTTTTCTTTGTTTACGTCAGCTGATCCCTTTTTTTTTTTCCTTCGAATGCTGGTGTTGCTACTAGCGTGCTGGCCGAGCTGTCCCGTTTCTCTGCTTCCAGACTGTCATCTGGCGCTCTGTGTGCGCCCGCAATCTGCAGAGCTCTTGTATCCATTTGGTTTGGCTGTGTGTGTGCGTGTGTGTGTGTGTGTGTTTGCGGGGTGAGCGGGCTGGAGGAGTTAAACAGTGCGAGGGGAAATGAAGTGAACTTTGTCTGCACAGAGGCGTCCAGATCTGTCCCCAGAGCCGCAGGAGCCCCACCACCGGCCCCCTTGGGTACTAAATTATTCCCACATTTACACATTTATGTGGCCTGATCTGCGCAGAGGCTGAAATCCAGTCTACGTTATCCTGTTTGCTCGCCGAACTGTGTGGACTTCTGAAAAAAGCAGCAGCAAAATATTGTTTTGAGAATTATTCACTGTCTGTTTGAGCAGCAGCATAATAAAGTGGGAGTTCGTTCTTTTGTCTTTTGATCCACTTTTCCTTCGTCCCGCCGAACTTCTGGCTCCTCGGGCTGCCTGGCGGAGCTGTTTCTGAAATGAAGACTTTTTAAAAACACAAATGTCACTGCGAAGATTAACTCGGGACGCAGTTTTCATGCATGCGGCGGAGATATTCACACCACAGACCATGGCTGTTATGGTCAGGGTTATGGATGGGCTTTAATTCCCCCTCTCATCAGTGACGATCATTTGACGGCCACAGAGACACTCTGACTCCAGCGCAGCGAGGACGGGGATTAAACTGTCCTGCCGTCTGAAGTGTTTGTGTTTACAGAGTTGAGCGTGTGTCTCAAGTTGTTTTTCCATCCCTGCTTTTTTCTCCCGCAGGCTTGTGCCCACCGATGGAAAAACGTCTACTACGACTCAGAGTACATCCTTCCGCACGGGTACTGCTCCATCATTCCCCCCACCCTGCAGGGCAGGACCAAACCGCTCATCCCCTGTTATGAAGGTAAAGTAGAGGAATGGTGGTCAAGGAAAACACAAATACAAGTAGGATGCTGAGAACAGAACTGGTTTGCATGATATGTCGGAAATCAAAGGTGTTAATGGCTGTTGTTAATGGCTGTTGACAGTATAGTGCAGTATATCTCACAGTCTCTCCTGGGAGGAATTCAAAGTGCTGTGCTCTGTCTTTTGTTTTACGTAAAACGTGTCAGAAACAGTTGAGGAAAAGGAAGCGACCTGAGAGAGAGGTTCAAGGTTGTGGGTGTGAAGTGGGTGCGAATGTCACAATTTTGGAACAGAACTTGTCGCGGTTGGAGCCACCTGAGGTGTGAAAGATGTGGGGTTTCACAAGTTGGCGGATATTAGGCCTGATAAACATCAACATCCTGGCACTGACATTACTAGACGTAGCTGTGCCTATTTACAGCCACACAAAGCTGCTAGCACGACTGTAGACCTCAGTCCTGTTTATTTCTCGTTCCTTTAATCATCTTGTGACCTGCTGGATCCATCCTGGGACCCCTCGAGGGGTCCAGACCACCAGGTTTGGAACCGCTGCTTTGCTCTGTTTGTCCTCTTCTTTTGTGGTTACCTTTTATCTCCTGCACGTGATCTCTGCGAGCCCCACATCTGCTCCTGGCCTCTGATTGGTGTTTTGGCACCGGAGACTTGTAGCAGGAGAGCCTTGAAGTGCGATCTCTCCCCTGCAGCCAGCGCTCACCACCGGACAGTTTGTTGAACTGAATCCACTGGAGATGGAGAGTTTGCGTTCCCCGCGCACCTTTTTTTGCAAAAGAAAAACGTTTTCATAAAGGTGTTATTATGCCACAGACTTTGGCTCGATTTTCCAGAAATCAGGTTGCGTTTAAGGACAGATTTGCTCGCGGGGTCTGGATAAATCACATTTTGTTATGATTGCCGTAAATCAAATCCATTTTGGGCTGCAGGTTGTTTTCTTTAGTGCGCCCTCTGCAACACTAAAAATCAAGTTCCGACCGAAAAATAACGCACTGCATAAGACTTTTACGCTGACTCATGCGAACGTGTCCTTCGCGTGTTTTGATTTGTGACTCAGAGATATTTATCAAAGGCTGTTTTATGCCCTAATTGTGCTCCCAGGTCAGGATTTCACTTCCTTCCGTAACTCTGGTTGCCAGCAGTTGCGGAGAAGCCAGACTAGACTTTGCATGGGCCCGTATTTACAGTTGCATTTCCAACAGATCCAAGCTCAATATTTTTGTAACCTGAGAGCGCTGTGCCCCCCCCACAAGTAAGCGGTGTTGAATGTGGCGTTGCACCCCTTCTCTCGGTCTGCCTTCTGCCCCCAGATTCCTCGCGGATGGGACTGGGACTTTGACTAGCTCCATATGGAATGCAGGAAAAACTCCAGTAAATGCTGGCTCAGGCACACAGTGAAATAATTTGTGGTTTGTTTTTTCTTACAGACTATAAGCAGAAGTATGGGGAAGAGCACGGCTCGTGCCAAGCCGGGATAGCGGGAGTTTTTACGGAGGTCAGTAACAGTTCTTGTCCATCTTCTTAATCCGTGTCATGCTCCCTCTCTGTTGGTCCAACATGGAGATAGTTGTTTGTTGTCTTCAAACTCTGTTGTCAAGAGCACCAGCTTTCAATTCAATCACCGATCGTTCCCTTACTGTCTCTTTTTTCTTATCTTCCTCTAGAGAGAGTGATTACTGTTAACATTACCACATGCCTGATGTGTAAAAAAGAGCCTTTTCTCCCTCACTCTTTGTTGACTTTGCCTGTGTGGTATTATGGGAATCGTTAGCAGAGACATTATATATGTGGGCGAGGGGGATTTTCTCTCCCCCCGTGTTGTTTAAGATGTCAAATGATGTGGAAAATCTGAATTCTACACTCGGATATACATGAGTATTTGTTTCAAAGCCTCGCTGACTAACTGCTGATAACTGTTTCTCTATAGCATAGACGCACCACTGTGTTTGTTTTAACCTGTGACATCATCCTTGTGTGCACGAGGTCTTTTTAGTGTGTCGCAAAAACCTCTCCGGCACGTTTGTCCGTTGAAAGATGAGGCCGCTGCAGTGAGCAGAAGTGGTCGGAGGAAGGTCAAACTGATTTAACGTATAAATGCGCTCAAGCTAAAATATAGTTTGACAGGAAAAAAATGTGCGTACAAGGGATACATTTGAATGTGAACATGTATACTTGACCAGTTTGGACGTTTTGTTTTCAATACATTAGCAATATAATTCTTTCCTGATGTTCCCCGTGAGCGACATGTTCTGCAGAGGTCCATTATAAGTCTTAGATTACAGTTACGCTCAATTAGGAACATACAGTAATGTACAGTAGACTGAAGGGGACTTCACAGCTGTGCCCGAAGGGTGTTATGTTCTTTATTTTACCAAAGCTAAATAATATTATTTTAGCTTCTAAGTTTGGATATTTTATAAAGTCATTTTCTGACAGAAACTCCTGTCAGAGTGAGGATTCACTGCTTTTTCTCACTTTTATGTCATTGGCTGCTTTAACATGCACATGGAATTCTGTTCAGTTCTTTTTTTTGCACTTATCCCGAAAAACATTGGGACTAAGCTGTTTACACAGCAAATGGAAAACACATTTTCCACTAATATTCCTGTTTACATGCAGCTGTGCATCCTCAGATTAACGTAATGTGGCACGTCCTTTTTAAGGGCTGTGGAGAAATAGATATTCACACAAATCCAAAAGCCTTTCTTGAAGTTTGTTTATGACGCACAGAGCTGACTGTGTTCCGAAAACAGGCTCTAGGCCATGTGTCGCAAACTTCCGTGAAAACCCTCGAATGTCCAGAGAATTCTTCTAAAAAAAAGGAAAATACCACCATATCCCACATGTCTTAATTGGAAAATGCCACATTCAGAAGATAAGGAATATCCAAACGGAATATGCTGTGGTTGTTCGTGACCTGTAACAAATTCTGAATTTTGTCATATTTGGAATAGTAGTGTAAAATGTTCGTGAATGTAAATGTAGTGACTGTAAACTGACTATATTCAGGTTTTGGACCATTTGACAGACAAGACAAGACATCTGATTGTTGAGGCTGATGCAGGAGTGAGAACATACTGACATGATTATGATACAGATTTCTAGCAATAATCCTTCAAATGTGGACCCCAGGAAGACTAGCGGCGTTCTAGAGCGCAGCTAATGGGGATCCTAGCAAATAAATAAATAAACAAATAAACAAATAAATGTGGTTATGAAACACTGGTGGCAAAGATATGTAACAGAGGCAGGATCCTAACCTTAGTGTAACAATTAACTTTATGGTCCAAAATGACATCTGTGCACTGAAACAGGAAACCTACTGGGAACTGAATAATCATAGATTATCCCAAGCATCTTTTTCTGCAATATGATGTTTATTAAGCAAACAGAAAGTGTTCATATTTGGGCATCTGACAACGTATTCTTGTTTATAATACCAGCCAATATTAGTCGGCTCTTATTTGAAAGCAATTCATTTTTATTATTTACTTTTTTATGAGATTTAATAAATCAGTTGATTGATAGAGGAAATTAAATGTCAGATTAACTGAAAATGAAAATAATTGGACTAATAAATAAAATAAATAAAATAAAACATGCATGGCACACTCATGCATGCTTGCGTAAGAGTGGTTTCCCCGTCACAGACACTAAAATGGGATCATTTCACATGATCTGCCTGCTAATGGTTGCATCGTTTCCCACAAATTCAAACCATCAAAGAGCCTTTGAAAGTCTAGTTCATGGCTGTAATGTAATCCGACGCTTATAACAGTAAATGACGTAATGTTTAGTTGGGTTTATTTTCATCATTCTATGAAGTAAACCATGATAAACAAACACACGAGCTGAGAAAAGTTGTACAGGTGTGCCCCTCGCGGAAGTTTTACTGTGTCATGTGACGGTTCAGTCGACATCATGTGAAACCTGTAAATAACACTAAAGAGAAGTCTCCTGGCTTCAGGAAAGAAAAGATTGCGATGGCGGCGGATTCCACAACGAACCTACTGTTTTAAAACCAAAGCGAGAATCATCAAAGACTGAGGGCGTCAGTGTCGATCTGTTAGAGCATTTGAACGACCCCCCCCCTCCTTGAAAGAATGTGAGGAATTTAAAGAAAAGATGTCCAACTGTTAAACCTTATCCCTGTCTGAACCTTGGTTCCACACGCCTGGTGGTGCCCAGATGTTTGACACCACAGCACCGGGGATTTAAATTGCTGAGTCAGTTCCTCGCTGTGCTGTTCAGTTTGTTTGAGCTCTCGGTGGTACCGTCACATCCTTAAACACAGATAACATCAGTGTTGAAAAACAGGACGTGGTGAGCAATGGCACCAATCTTTTGGTAAAACAGAGGATCTTAATTGTCGTGCTCTGGTCCCTTTAGTAGCTGGGAAGCATCACAGCAACAAAAGCCGTGAACAACTCACTTTGCAGCTGTCAGTCTTGCCCTGCCTCTGAATTCCTCATCACATCAAAGGAGGCAGCCTAGCTGGCCTCCCGTCTGGCGGTGTGGTTAAGAGCAGATAGCACAAACCAGTCTGCGGCCACTGGTTAACCAGACGTTCACCCAGCAGCGTTTTTTTTCTTTCCTTTTTCTTCCCTTCAGCAGGCTATTGCAGAGCAGACTGAAGGTGAACAAACATGAAAATCATCTGACAGAATGTGGGGGGGGTTTCATTTTCAGGAGCTGGTGGTGATGGGGGCGCCGGGGTCATACTACTGGACCGGGACGATTAAGGTGTACAACCTGACTTCGGACTCCTTCTACAGCCCGATCAATGAAAACGTCGACTCACACAGATACAGCTACCTTGGTGAGAACCTGTTAAAGGTGCCATATGTGAGGTGTGAGAATCGACGATGTGTGTCCTGATTTGTAGACTGATCGGAGTCGCTGTAAATCGCCTCTGTATTAGGGACGCTACTGGGGCCACTTCCCAGTTAGTGGTTTTGTTGCCCGTTGCTGTTTTGTTGTTGCCTTGAATTCTGGTTGTGTTGAATGTCAGGTCTGTCAAAACAGCTGTGCCTGATTATCATCTGTCTCTCCAGGTTATGCTGTGACTGCTGGACACTTCTCCTCTCCTAATGTAATAGACGTAGCTGCAGGGGCACCTCAGCACAACGGCGTTGGAAAAGTAGGCACTTCATGTTTTGTCCTGCTTCCAGCTGTTGAGTCCTCCTCCGTTTGCTTTGCTACACTGATGTGTTCTTTTCTCCTGCACAGGTTTACATTTTCAAAATCGATGATGGGTCTTTGGTGAAGAGTTTTCAAGCCTCAGGGAAAATGGTATGAGCTCGGATGTGGTCTTGTTCCTGTTTTCAATCACTATACAGCACATTTGCATTGAGGCTGTTTTGATAGTATAGTTTTCCATCAGAAACAGCATAACAACATTATTTTTTTTTTAAAAACCCAATCTTCCTCAGGGATCACGTGGTTGATTCTTGTGATGCATTGCAGACACGCTACTCTAATTGCTTTGTTGTCCGAACTGCACTGTTTATGTCTGCGTCAAGTGTTTAGACAGCGACTTAAAGAAGGAACACGCTTGCCAGAAACCAAAGCTAATGCTTTCCATTCAGAGTAAATAAGAGGAAGTGAGGGCAGCTTTGAGATTTAAGCTGTGTTAATACCCCTTTAATATTGGTATGGGTGTAAATGGGGAGATAAATCCAGTCCGAGCGTGAATCGTATGTCAATCGTATGAACTGAAGACGAAGTGTTTGTGATCTGACCCATTGCTCTGTGGCTCGGCTTGGTTCCAGATGGGCTCTTACTTTGGCTCCTCATTGTGTGCAGTTGATCTGAACCAGGACGGCCTGTCAGACCTGCTGGTGGGGGCACCCATGCACAGCCAGCTCCGGGACGAGGGCCAGGTGTCTGTGTACCTCAGCAAGGGCAATGTGAGTGGGGTCCATGAGTCAGTGGGAACATGACACCATAACTTGCAGATTTATTTTACTACAGTATGTCCAGTCTTTGAACTTCACATGTGTACGTTTCTGAGCTGCTATCAATGTCTGCTGTGTTGATCTTTAGCTTGGCTCATGTTTGATTTCCTTCCGCCCGCGTTTGTTATCATGATACTAGGAGAAAACTACAGAACATTGTGTGACTCGGCAGTGAGATTATTTAATCGACTGAGACTAGAGCTTCTGTTTGCACATTTTATATTGATGAGTTATTTTGCGAGGAAGTTGACTGTCTGTTTTGTTGTTAAATTGTTTGGAACAAAGCCAAGCGACTGCAGTCAGGGCCAAAAGAATTTTATCAGAGAAAGGCCGCGATAATTTCACCGCAGCAGTTTACTGGGACCTTTTCTTTTTTCTCCTGCCAGCTCAGTTTATGAACTGTTATCTTTCCTGCTGCTGTTTCCAGGGCGTGATGGAGGAGCAAGATGTTTTGACTGGGGACAATTCTTTCAACGCACACTTTGGAGAATGTATCACGGCAATCGGAGACATCGATGACGATGGTTATCAAGGTCAGTTTCAGTCAAAACTGTGTCCACGCTTAGATCTGTGACAATTACTCGATTAGTTGTCAAGCATTAAATTAATCTCCAACTGTTTTTATAATCGAATGATCAGTTTGAGTACTCTTTAAGAAAACAAACTGAGAATTATCTGATTCCCGCTACTTTAATGTGAATGTTTTCTGGTTTTTGTACTCCTCCATGACAGTAGA
Organism: Diplodus sargus; assembly: GCA_903131615.1. Classification (NCBI taxonomy): domain Eukaryota; kingdom Metazoa; phylum Chordata; class Actinopteri; order Spariformes; family Sparidae; genus Diplodus; species Diplodus sargus. The sequence goes on along the minus strand of CAEMYA010000046.1, from coordinate 4,148,618 downwards.
CCTAGCATATATGGGTTGTGGACAAAACAAGATATGTGACTTATTTAGCAGCGATTGACATTTTCCACCATTTTCCACAATTTTCTTGACGTATCAACTGATTGATTAACCAAGAAAAATAACTGACAGATTAATCAACAGGCGTCAGTTGCAGCACCAGTCCATTTCCCTACATATGTAGGATTTATCATCCATTTTCCCCTGAAAAACTGGAGAAGATATGTAATTATATTATTTCATCCTAAACTATAAACTATATGATATATTATTTAAAGCTACTACAAGCAGTTTTTCTCTGGTAATGAAACAGTCTAAAATCAATGCTGATGCCTCTATATGACACATAAGATTACAAGACCAGAAGCGAGAAGATTAAACTCCCTGGCAAAGTTACAGTGACGAGTCTGTTAGTCAGTTAAAGTGAAACTTTGTGCTTTTACATGAAGGTTTGACTCATATTCAATCACATATAAAGCCTCGGTTGCTTTTTGGTGAGAGTTTCACTTTAGAAAATAGCAGGAGGAGATTTTTCTTTCTGTAAGTTTATTTTTGACACTATGTTTTGTGGTTTTAATGAAGTAAACACCACCACTTTTGTACACAGGGGCCTCCAAAATCAACAAAATATCAAAGTTATTCGGAGTAGCTTTAAGTATTACATATATTTTTTAAAGAGACAGTTCACTCATGCTAGTGTTTAAACAGTCTGTACTTTGCCAATGGGAAGACAGAGAAACAGACATACTTAAAATGGTCAGGATTCCTTCGGAGGGTCACAACATAAATCTGAAGGTTTGTGAAATGATTGATGGGGTAGTAAAATAAGAAAAGGCAAATTTCTGTTACTAAAATTGTTTTTCTCTTGCACTTTTCTCCTTCTACCCTTTCTTCTTCTTTGTTTATCTGTGAATTTTTTTTTCTAGTCTTACATTATTGGGCCTGAAACATTAATTCAAAGACACAACCTGAGAGGTTTAGGGGACCGCTTACAACTGAGAGACATCGGAAACCAGCCTGTGTCAGGGGGTCACGAGCAGTCAGTGATTTACTTCAGGTGGTCAAAAGCCAAAAAAGGTTGGGAACCGCTGACTTAAAGGACCACACTGAGGGTTTTAACATGCTCCACTCCATTAAACACAAATCACTTGTGTTTTACAGTAGTGCTGACCATTTTTACAACCATGCTGCAAGGTTCGAGATTGACTTCCTACCTCGCAGGCAGCCACTGTTTTTAATTTGTTTCACTACGAAACCCATCACAGTGACCAAATGAGATTTTATGTCTCTGTATTTAATGTTGAACTATAATTATTGTTTCCTAATAGGACATCGAGAGATTAAAATTCTCCCTATGAATCAGCTTGTGCAATACAAACCAAAACAAACATCATGCTCATTTTGTCCGGTCCTTGAATGCCCCAGAGTGCCCCAGAGAGAAAAATTAAACTAGACTGTCTCTGGCCCTGTGAACTGTTCGTGGAGCCACTGGTGAAAGGTCACACCTCAGATCGGGGTCGTGTTTTATATATATATAAGTCTTGTAATGGCCCTCCAGTGGTCTATGAATCTAAATTCCAGACAATAGCAGCTACTTCACAATAATGCTGGTCGCTGTTTGCGTGATCATTGTCCTGTTTTCATGCAACAAATTTCCCCCTCTCATCTGGCGAGTAATAAACTCACACAGTTTATATTCCTCACGAGCAAATGTAGGCTGCTTGAGATGTCATTTCCACAGACATTTTGTTTTGATTACCCTGCGGCGAGGAGGATCTTAACAAAATATTGCCCTCCCTCGCCCTCATGTGCGCACGGGGCATACATTTACGCTGTCTGTTTTCCTGGCACCCGGGCGGCTTGGCTTTGAGGGCGCCACTTGGCGTCCGTCTCACACTCGAGACTGGAATCTGCTGCCCGGTTTCATCTCCGTGTGAGATACGCCTCAGGGCTCGCAGCCTGGCACATTTTGCACGCGTGTGTGTGTGTGGAGGAAGATGGCAGCTGGGGAGTATAACTCTTCTAAGTGTCGAAAGAGCCTGACTCGCTCAATGACTGACGCTCCATTATTTACGACTGAACTGCTACCATTAAATTTGAAAGAGCTACTGTAGAGAACACATTTGGTTTCAGCGACAAATGACCTGTTTTATTCTATCCTACCATAATGAGTTCACCATTGTGTGGTGTTCAGTGAAAAAAGGGGCCATTCTCTTTTGGCCCTTTCTGCTTCGGTGTGCTGCTCCACATGTCATGGAAGTGTTTTTGGTTTATAAAAAGAAAGTTTATATATGGGCTCGCTGTGGAAATGGGATAAGGAGACGTTGTTTCAGTGCCCTCGCCAGCACTTTATAGTCTTGTTTCCACTCTCTCAGAGGTTGCACAAGTTTTTACGGCCACTAACAACACTTAATTGTCTATTAAGACTTACTGTAACAGCTTGTTTCCCGGGCACAGGCCAGCGGAAAGTAAACAGGTTAATGAAAGCTGTTGTGCGCATTCACAAACACATGCGGCCATTTATGTACTCATTCAGACTTTTCACAGGAACTCTTTTTGTCCTCTGTTTTGTCTCTGTTCAGATGTGGCCATAGGAGCGCCTAAAGAGGACGACTACGCGGGAGCTGTTTATATCTACCACGGGGACCCCGCGGGAATCATCAGCAAGTACTCCATGGTAAGGACGTCTTCCGCTGTCAAACATCCTAATATCGCGTCTATTCTTCTATTCTCTAGCACCGCATTTGGGGGTGCAGTCGTTTCTCTGCTCCTTGGCATGCTTGTTTCCTGATGAAAACCATGTGTTCACCTCCAGTATTGACACAGTAGCTGCAGCCGAAGCAGCTGACTAATGTGTGGTAAAGTCGCAGGTGGTGATGTAGCCCCGGGAATATGCAGAAGACCACCGTAGCTCTGACTGAAGTTCTCATGGGCTTCTCTTGTTATTTTTTAAGGGGGGGGGGCAATTGGACCAACACCTGTACACCTCTCAAGCTTGACAGACAAGGCTGAGTTATCATGGATACATTATAGGAATCCTACCAGCAGCAGCGCGTCTCTATGATCCCTTACTGTTCCGCGACTACACGTCGCTACTTGTCGCTTTGATCGTGAAAGTGACACTACACAGTGTGTTGGATACAATATAGCATAGAAGTCAGTATTTATAATAAGAGGTTTAGAGAATGTGATAGATGGCACGAAGAAAAGGCCAGAAGGGTGGGACTGTGAGTAAAAAGGCACATTGCAAATCTGTCCGCTGGTGTATTTTGGGAGCAGCCACTCAATTGCGCCCCATTGTGTGGCACTGACATGTCATTGTAAACAGAGTCATTATTCAAAAAGAAAAGACTTTTTTCGTTTTCTGAGTGGAGAAATCACAGCTTCATCTGTTAGGTCCATTTGACAGTAGGGTTGGACAACATAAGCGCTGTTTCTCAGCTTTCTCACCCAGCGGGGAAAACGGACTCCAGTCACCACTGACATGCAATCCAGTCTCAGGTTTAAAATATGTCTTCCTCTCCATACCATATGTCCGTACCTCAGCTGTGTTCGGCCTCAGAGGCTCAAAGTTAGCCGGTTAGCTGCAAGGAGGAAGCGAAGCTAAGACAAAGTGAAAGACGCAGCACGGTTGAAAAACAAAGAAAACACTAACAGCGACCAGCAGAAATGAAATACCACGGCCCCAAATGTTAGCTTGCACATGTCACAAATAACAGCAACACTGAGGGGACACACTACTTATTGTGCTCATCGGTAACCATCGGTAAGGATGATAACATTGTTTATCGGCCCAACTCTACCCCATAATATTATGGAATGTTAACTCTCATCTTTAAATCAATAAAGCTACAACCTGGATGTGACTAGCTTAGCTTAGCACCAAGACCAAAGGGTAACTGCAACCAGCACCAGTAAAGCTCCCTAATTAACACCTCTGTAATTAATCTTGTTTGTTTAATCCTTACAAACAGGAAAATGGCAAGTTTTACTTTCTCAAGGAGTTTTGTGCCCAGCGTGTTGACCTCTTTTTCATCAACGTGAACTCCCCGTTACTTGTCTTTTTTACGCCTGTTTGCGTACAGATTGAACAAACAAGATATAGGTGTTTACACTCTTAATGCTAAGCTACCAAATGTGTTATTTTCTGTAAATCCCTAAAGCAAAGATCGTTCCTCTGTGAAAAACAAACACGGAGCGAAAAAAAACCAAATCGCACATTTTTTCCATGTTGGCTCACATGTGGTGTTTGATGCCTGGTATGATCTGTTACAGAAACTGTCTGGGCGCAGTGTAAACCCTGGCCTGCAGATGTTTGGCCAGTCGATCTCAGGCAACGTGGACATGGATGGCAACGGATACGCAGGTAACGGTCAGAACATACGAGACGAAGGCTTGAAAGATTTTTTCTCGACGCATCTAATCAGGAAACTAAGTGAAAACATCCCATAGGAACGGATGGGATTATTAAATGTTTGTTTTGGTTTTGGTTTTTGACTCTCATTCTTTCGCAACAGCAGTGCAAAGACTCGTGATAGAGGCATCTTGTTTACTGCATTCCACAGCTGACACTCAGACTTAGCTTGCATGCCGATTTAAAACCTCTGTGCATTGTCCTGGATCTGCAGGTGTAAAGAGGGCTGTCAGCTATGCTGCAGTCATATCAACATCTTCTGCTTCATTTTCCGAATCATTCAAGCTAATGTTTGTGTTACAGATGTAACCATTGGGGCCTTCATGGCAGACAGCGTGGTGCTGCTGAGGTGAGTGACCGTATCATTCGCTGTCACTCTCCAGTATGTTTTTCCACCTCTGAGTCATTTTAATGTCCACTCTCTCCCACACTGTGTTCCTGTGTCGGTTTGTGTGGCTGTAGGTCCCGGCCTGTCATTACGGTGGACGTCTCCATCTTCCTGCCCGTCTCCATCAACATCACTGTGCCGCAGTGCCACGAGAGCCACCAGAACATAAACTGCTTCAATGTCACCGTCTGCATGCGCTTCAGGGGGCGACAGCTGCCCGGGCAGATAGGTGAGGACGAGAGAAACCCTCACCAAAGTTGTCAGTCCACTTTGAAAGTGCAACTACCAAACCGTAGGCAAACTAAGTGGAGAACAGATTGAAAATACAGAAAAGTTTAATCATGTAAGGTTTGATGTATTGGCAGAGAGTCACCAAATCGATACTGCTTACGTCTGTTTGCGGCAGAAAGTATGGAGCTGGAGCTGGGAGGTGATTAGCTTAGCTAAGATTAGCCTAAGGACTTCAAGCAGAAGTAAATCTGGCCAGTCTTGAAGCAATGCGCTTGTGGTCGAGCACACATGCTCAACCAAACAGCTAGACTTTGCTGCTGCAGGTTTGGATTTAGTCGTGTTGACCAAAGTTGTTTGAAAACAAAAATGGCCGCTTCTCAAGAGGTTGGCGTAGATGATGCTACAGAACCTGTTGTATTAGAACTGGAGAGTTTATTTAATTGAAAGAAAAGCAAGGAACGGGACTGTGAGCTTTTTTCAATTGGGAAAATGTTCTTGCTCTCCTCTCGACTGGCTTCGGTAAGAGTTTGATTTACCAAGTGGCTCCACTGGTGCTAGCGCTCTCCTGCTGTTGATCTGATTAGTTGAAGTTGGCCAGTGAACGCCTGTGATAGACGAATGGATCATCCAGTCACGTATCACAAAGTATTTTTTGAAAGTGAGGGTCCTTTGTTCCAAACAGTTTCTATCAGTGCCTTTACAAATGGCTCTGTGTATAAAAAAACATCTGGTGTGACACGTTAACAGCCAGCCTCTTTCCAAAGTAATGAAAAAATAAAACATACAAACACCTCCAAAACTTTGTGTTTTACACTTTGTATCACCTTTTGATTAATCTGTACAACCAGAAATGTAAAAACGACCATGAAGTGGTGCTGTTACAGCAAGTTTTATTTCTTGGGGACCAGCACCCAGGCGAGGTTTGTCCTCCTTCAACCCCATGAATATTCTTAGTATGTGTTGCTGTTGAAGATCCATAACCCTGTCAAACCCCTGCAGATGTATTATATTTCACTCAATTGGAGGAAGTGAAATTCATTCTCCTTGAACATGACAAATTGTAAACATGATCATGGCGAGCTATTCTCCCCACGCTTGGTGACGGGCAGTGCGGTTAGCCTTTGGCCTGTGTCTGAGTGCGCGTTTGGTCGACGGTTTACCCTTCAGCCTCTGCTAACAGGCTCTTGGGTGCGGTGCCTGGCGAGTGCCGAGGTGTAGTCCTGTTCCAGTGTTTGGGTGTGGTCTTTTGCGCGCCCCCCCCCAGGGGAGCAGGAGCCCTGTCGTTACATAATGACTACGTCTTGGCTCGCAGGAATAAAGCCTCTCTGTTTAGACGTCTGGCGAACGCCATGGAAAGTGCAGCACCATGTGTTTGGTGAGTCCCATAATGAAACCTTCCTTTGCCTCCTCTGGAGTGAGCTCATGGCGTTCCCTCTGTAGGATGGAGGAAACAGTTAGGCTCTGGTCCAAATGGGGTGTGTTTGCCACCCTTCCCACTGTTTTAGCAGTATGACACCCACCAAAGCAATTTCTACAGACTGAGGCCGATTCATTCAGATGAATGGATGTTAAATGGGCAGAGGCCCATATATGGTTTTCCTTGGAAATGTCGGTGATGTTTGACTTCATGCTCAAGATTTCTCATTGGAAAGTAGATCTGACGTTGTTGCGTGTCTCACTTTCGCTAGAGCCAGGGGTGGGACCAGCAGGAATGTTGAAATGAGATGTTTTCTTTCGCAGTAATACTAGTTCTACCCCTCCAGCTGCAAAATTAATTTCCTTTTTTAGTTCGTTCTTGTCTGCTCACCTTAAGCCATGAAAAATATTGGCACAAAGAGGCTGTTTTTATGTGTAAGTGCATTTTGTCGGGAGCCATTCCAGCATTAGCTCACATTAAACTGATTCTGTACAGTTCCTCGTCACATGTTGGCCGGCTTGTGGACGAAAATTTGAACTGATTGTTTAAAGCCAATCTATTGTATGGGCACATTACATTAATTCTACTGAGATTATCGCTGCTTTCACTACACAACACCAAACAAAGGGCTCTTGTCTGGTTAGAGTAATATCAGATGATTTGACCAAGAAATGTTCCCATGTTCCCATCTCCCCTCTCACTCACATCATTTTACTGCGATGAGCGATAATTTATTTGTTCCCATGTTTTTGGGGTTTTTTCCGGTTACCAAAAAACCAAACCCTGCATACTTGAAGTGTTTCTCAAGATTATCTTTACTCAAAGAACCACCGCTGTCACTTATATTATGTGTCAGGGTGTTTTTTTTCTCCAATATTTTATCGGAAGAAGCGTTAAAGGTGCACTTTGCGGTTTGGGGAAGGAACTTTTGATGACTGAATCTTAACAGTAAACAAACTGAGATAACTCAAAAGGACGCCTAATTTTCATGCTGTTTTTATTTATTTTAGAAAATCTGACAAAGTGACTTTACTGAAAGAATTCAAGGAAAGTGATTACCCCACATTTACCGAGCAAAGCATGTGTTGCTGGTTTTGACTTTAGTCTAAAATTTACAGTGTAAGTAGTCACCTTTCTAGTTTCAAACGCTGTTCTGGGGACGTTATTTACCGTTACTTAGCTGGATTAGCTTAGCTCTATGAGCTTAGCGATATTACAGTTGAAACTGGAGAAATTTAAAACATATAATACAAGTGGTCTTTAGTTATGATCTAAAAAGGATAAGGGTAACATTTCTGGTCTTATGGCCTATGTAATTTTTTTCTAGTTTGAGGAACACCTTCATGTCCTCGGTCAGGCGTAATGAAGATGAGCTGTAACTGTATTTCTGTCTCTTCTCAGAGTTGCTGTACAACCTGACAGCTGATGTGGATAAGCGTCAGAAGAGCCAGCCTGCGCGCGTCTACTTCACTCAGAGCGGATCTCAGATCAGCCAGATGAGCCGGCAGCTCAGCCTGTACATCAACAAGGAAGAGTGCCAGCGCTACACTGCCTACGTTAAGGTAAGAACAGGTTTTCTGGTTCTAGCGCTGGCTGTGTTTGTGTTGCTTTGTCCGTATGCTGCTCGTGTCCTCAGCTGATCTTTCCCATGGCCCTGAGAACTCTCACCCGGCAGTGTTGACGTGTGATATGAGCTATTTGCTTATGTTCTTGTCTATTTTTGTAGCTTTTGGCCGGAGTATCAAAGTTTGTTCCCTTTTTTCAGCTGAAATATTTAAAGCGAAATTAAAATGTCAGAATGGAGTAAGTGCCATCGCGTAAGAGCGCTGGCCTCTGTAGCTGAAGGTCTGCAGATCAACGGGGATCTGCTGGGAAGCTCTCAGCGTGGCCCTGCTGGGGCGAGGTTAAAGGTAACACTCAGGCTCTTGATGGTTCGTTAAACCGCGCTGCTCAAGAGAGCGTCTGCAGGAGCTGACAGAAACAGGAAACAGAGTCTCCTTTGTCACTGCATAGTCCCTCTATTGTGTTCCTCTGTGATTTAGCCGTGCAGCCACAGCGAGGGTCCTCGTCCTGAGGGCAACATCCATGTTTCACCTCCTCTAATACGGAGGCCCGCTGCAGGCCTGTAAATTTCACTGGCATTCTTAACTGTGCTCTCCAGGCGCTTTCACTGTGGGAGGCTGAGCTGCCAGCTGAGGGGGGCTGTCATTACCACGCCTGCCTCTCTTCCTTCAACCACTCAGACTATAATGAGGGTATATCACACCGAGCAGTTGTAGCAATAAGCTCCTTTATTCATCACGACACACACATCACAGTTATCAGGGAAGTCTGGCATGTGTTTTTTCCAGCCTCTTCAGTAAACCTGGACAGAAGAATCTAGCATTTCAGATGTAATTTTGACTTTTTCTCCGCCTAACTTTCAACATGCGGGACTTTAACAGGAGGGTATAAGTCATGTAAAAAAGTGTCTCTGATATTTCAATTTCAGCACCAAACATATTCATGTTTGTGGGTGGGCGAGCGTATTTTATCTGGGGCATCTCTCGAGTGGTAAGATAAACACACTTATACTTTAAGTGCCATCCATCAGGCCGGATGTTACTTAAGGGGTGAGACATTTTTTGCAGCTCTGTCCTTTAGGTTGAGCATTAATGATGCGGGATGACATTACATTTTCATTTGTAAGGATTAATTCTTTTTTGGGACATTTTTGGATTTGCTTTCATGCCATGAGTTAGATGAGAAGATCAATACCTTCTTCTGTCTGTCTGGTTATGATTAAGCTGGAGCCAGGGGGCTATTAGCTTAGCTTAGCATAGAGGCTGGGGAACAGGGGAAACAGCTAGCAGCTGGCTCTGTCCAAAGGTGGGAGAAATCTGCCTACCAGCACCTGTAAAGCTCGCTGAACAACTGGTTGTGTTGTGTTTCTTCAATCCTTAGGAAAAAAATAAACAAAAAAACTGCAACTTGAGGTTTTACAGGGGGTAATGTGCAGGACTTTTTTCTTGGCCTGGCACAGAGACTTTCCCGGAGGTTGCAACTTGAAGTTTTTCCCTCTCAGTTTTTGTACAGATTGAGCGTTATCTCGTGACCTTTAAAGGTCCTGGTAGGGATTTCTATCATCAAATCAAGCTAGACCAGTTGTTTCCTCCTGTTTCCAGTCTTATAAGATAAGCTGCTGGAAGCTGACCATTTCCTCAGCTGTTTAAAGAGACAAATATGAGAAAGGTATCGATTTGATAATTAATTTAAAATGCTCAAAAATACTCAAAAAATATTAACAGAATGTGAACAGAATTGTTCTTGTGGATGTCCAAGCTAACGACAGCTACAGTTAGAATAAAAAAACAGTTAGCATCAGTTAGCAGTTGCCCTGATGATATGCTGCCCCTATTTTTTGAGTATGAATTCAACAGTTGATAATTTTCTTACATATTGCATCTTTGATACTTTCGAGTGTATTTTAGGTCAGTTTCCTGCAGATGACATTAAATCTTGAGTCTGTGTGCAAAACTTAAATTAGCTTGACTGAGGTGTGAAGTGCGGGATGGTTGCCACTCCGGCTGTGTGGATCATTATTATTTCTCAATATGTTGCCACAAATTGCACCTGCTCGTCAGCAGAAAGCAGAGGTGAGATTCCCGGAGCCACCAAAAGCTTGAGAGCCACACAGGGCGGTTGAGGTGTGGTGCCCAAATTACAGCTTTACCAAGCTGTTTACAAGCTGAATAGATATGCATGAAAAGTAAATGGGACAAAGATTATGACCTACCACGATAACACCCTGCTGTGAATGTTTTTCATCATGTTTGTCGCAAACTTGAGAGAGGAGCTGAAGAATCACCATAATCAGAGGTGATCTGGCTCCACTCGTCTGCTCGACCAATCGCATCATTTATCTTCCTCATGTGTCTGCCCACATGCGGCAGTCCTCCCGTTCCCCAGAAGAGGTATGCTAATGGAAACCAGCTGGTTGCCCGACTGCATCCTCCAGGGAGCGCGCACCCCCGCCCCACCCTGCTCTCAGCTAAAACATACAGGGAAAACACAGGACTGAGTCTCGCGTCACAGCAGGGCGCTGGGCTGCTGTTGTGTCAACTGGAGCTGCATGCTGGCGCTGCTGATGGAAAACCCTCACGTCAGGGCTGATTGCTCAAGCCCCGATGCATGAGGGGCCGGTGGAAGGAGGCCACGAGCTATTCTGAGACACTCTCACGTTTGTAACTGCGCTGACCATCTGTCGACCCCGTCTGTTGACTTTATAAATGACATAAACACTTTTAAAGGACCTCAGCTAACGGCTAAACTTAATAAGGCGCTGTTAAAAGTTGTATTCGCTCCGCTTAATGTACATGTAGCAACACGGCTGGAACAGACATGCTCAATTTTCACCATCTGAAATCAAGTAAGAAGCTGGAGCGGCCACTCTGTAAATCATGCAGTGTTGAAAACACAAGGGCATGAGCGAGAGCCATCCAGAGAGCAAAGAGTGCAGAAGCTTGAAAGTTCAATATCAAGCTTTTTTCAAGAGTAATTCCCGCTGAAATTATGCAAGGCTTCCATGTTCATCACTTTAAACATGTTTTCATTGGCATGGACTAACAGCATACCAGCCCTCCAGATGGTCTTTGTTTGGTTATTTTTAGCTGTATTAACTCCACGCAGGCTTTTACTTCAGTTGTACCTCACATGCAGGAAGGGGAAAACAGTTCCTGGAAGTGACGACCGATGAATGATTAGAGATGAGACCATCAGAATCGCTGTGCGTGAGCTGGCAGTGAGTCATTTGACGAGAGAGCCGCCGACTTTGAGGAGAAATTCTTCAGTTTGATGTGTTGTATTAAGCGATTTCTTGTCCAACTGGCATGTTATCCTTTTGTGGTCGCGCTTATTGTGAAACAGCTCGAAGGGTTTGAATGTGATTCATCCTCGACTGGACGCCACACAACAGTTAAGATTAATTATTGAGGCGTCAAGGATTGAAAACTGGAGCAGTACAAATATTTATGAGACAGGTCGTATGCCGACATAATCAATTATGTAATCAATCAATTATAGGATGACAAGTTGTAGAGTCACCAGGGCAGACATTTTACTTTTCCTGTACAGCCATGTTAGCAGCTCTGTTTGAGTTAGTATGTTAACATACGTATAGTGACAATGCTAACGTGCAGATGATTAGCAGGTTTAATGGTTGCTGTGTTTCCCATCTCAGTTTAACATGTCAGCATGCTAACATTGATGACGTTTCCGTGACGTCACCCATACGTTTCTGAAAAGCCATAGAGGTGTTTTTGTAGGCTAACCCAGAGGTATTGACATTTCTCAACAAAAAGCCTTTGGTATATTTCCTTTGGATTGTTGAATGTGAAAATGTCTTAAGTTTGTGTTTACCACAGACCTTAATTTAGGCATTTAACCAAAAACCCAATAGAAAAACCCACTGACGTCAAGACAAGGGCCTTAGGACTCATTCCTGCGGGACTCTATTGTAAAGTGTGGTGGCTGTGTCCATCTCCATCTTAGCAGTACTGAGCATGGATGGCGTTGAGGCAGGCTGGATGAAGCCTGTTAGCGATACAGCTAGCAGCTAACTGTCACTCAAAGCAGCCACGCCCTTAATTATGCATCATTTACCAGCTGTTGATGAATGTTTTCAGTCATCCAGGTCATCGCACATGATACAGCACTTAGAAGTGTCTGTCTTCTAGTTAAAAATTCCCCTGAATACAGTTGTCATGATGGGGAAATTAGTCACACAGACCAACATTTTTTTTTTCTGTACGAGGCTAGAAACATGTTTATTTCTTGGGTATTTGAATATGAGGCTCCATGGGGATTGACTCACTTTTAGAGCCAGCTTTAAATGGCAATCCAAGGTAATGCAGTATGTTTCTCTCTTTTAGCCCCCGCGCTAAACCTGAAGTAGAGCTGAGGCTGACAAGAATGCCATTCATTATGTAGGAATTTGTTCATAAAAGCTCAAAGTACATGATGAATTCGAATTTTGAACTGATCGTGACGCCACATGAAAGGTTAAAGAATCTTCAACGGTATCACAATTCATCACGATGGGGACGTAAATGATAAATGTTCCAACAGATGTGTTGGCTGGCCATCCAATTATCATTAAGTTCAAAGTCTCAACAAAAAATGTGTGCTGCTGGAGGTAAAGTCAGGGGATCAGCAAAGTCATTAGGGCACATCATCTAGGAATGCCTGTCCAAAAGTTCATGGGACTCAATCTAAATATTTGTTGCTATATTTGAATGTGGACCAAAGTGGTTGACTGACAGATTGATATTGCCATCCACACACCGCCAGCATGGCTGCAAACAAAAAACAACGAATGAAATGAGAAAAGTATTCAGATCATGTTATGCACTTTGTTCTATCTGTGTTCTGTTGAGTGGGGGACATCAGTGTCTGCGGATTTAAAGTGCAGCGGGTGTCATGTCAGCAGTGCACTGTGACATACAGTATATGTCACAATGTAAGAAAGACATACTGTGTACGTCTCACTATAAACTATAAAGCATTCGTTATTCATTGTGTCAAGTACTATTTGGTTGCAGTCTGGCTTTTTACGGCTCGCTCGGCTTTGATTTATCGCTCGTCTCGGTAAACACGCATTAAGTATCCCTGCGTTCGACGTTCTGCACTCCTTCTGTGATCACGTCTCACGGCATGTTTACGTCTTTGGCACTTTATCAGTCGTCATCTCCGTGTTTTTACTCCGGCATTCCCATCGCAGCGCAGTGCACGTGAGCCCTGAAACCCTGCCAAGAGCCGATTCCATTTGTGGTCATGAGTGGTATTGTGTAGCTCTGTAGATGCATCGCAGTCTCCAAGGAGGAGCTAAAACAGGCAGTTAAAGCCCAGCCTGTAACAGTTGTCTGTTTAATTTAGCTCGTAAAGTATCCTGCTCACTTTCCCCTCACTCTCTCCTCTGGCCTATATTCCGCTGAGTATGTGCCCTATATCTCATGTCCCCCTAACATTTGCTTGGCACCAGCGGAGTATTTAAAGGCCCATCGAACTTTACTCTGACGACTGCCGCTGTTATCGGGTCAGCTGCAGGATGAACATCTATCTGTCGGGGGCTTAATGCACCGAGGCCATCGCTGGTCTCATGTGGCAGAATGGAAAAACTACGTGTTGGATTTGAGAAACACAATGCAGGAGATATGACAGGGATGCTGATGGCGGCGTATGGAGTTACAGAAGGAAACGGGTTCTTGGTATCATCATCTCTGCAAATGCAATTGAGAGGAGGAAATGATTTATCCTGCTCGTGTGCCTGTTTGTTGGCATCGCGCTGTAGCTCATTCATATCTCATTGGGCTTCATTTGGTGGACAGATTCATCTTTAAAATGCTATGTTTTATGAGAAAACAAAGTAAGACAACGACAAATAGGAACTAGTAATAGAATTAGTTTGTGTTATTGGAGGTTCGTGTTCTCATGCGTCTATTAGGTTCACTGATTTAGTGTCAGCTATATAAAAGTTTGACAAAGTGTGATTCTTGCACGGGTTGTATCGACATGATTGATTGCACTTACTGTGAGTCGCTTTGGATAAAAGTGTCAGCTAAATGAATGTACAGTAATGAGCTCAACGTTCTCCATTTGCATTTTTTCCCAGCAGTAAACAACTCTTGAGTTACAAACAAAAGAGTGATTTGAATATCTGAAGTTGGGCCCTACGAAGAATGTTCAGACATTTTGTAAACCAGTGATGATTCATTGATTAGTTGAGGAAGTGGTTGTTTAATCAACACTGAAAACATCTGTTTGTTCCAGCTCTAGACGATTGATTATTCTCTAGACATGCCTCATTGACACCGACCACTGAATTTCCCATCCTTGAAGACGTTTCCCGTTTTTAAAGGTGTTTCTCAAGTTGCTTCACCCAAATGGATATGACACCAAAAGGTAGTTTGGTTCTCAGGACATGATTCTGGTTTCCATAAAATACTACAGTTTATAGTTCTACACATGTTTTGGATTGACAACCTACACGACAGCATTTAAACAGCGTTTTAAAGTTAAAACAAATGCTAAAAATCATTTTGCACTTGCTGTCTGACCTCAGTCTGCTCTCCACAGACAAACAGGAAACCTTGGAGAGTAACGAAAGGCAGGAGTTCCTGTCACTGCATCCTCAAGAATCTCCTTCAAGACAAAGTCCCAGAGCCTCAACACTGTCTGGCATGTGGAGACCCGGAGCCGGGCCGCTGCCACACTGCCGGCTTTGTTTGCCTCTTTACAGTTCAACAGAAACGTGCAATTCCCTTGATGCCGTCCCCCCGGTTTCATTTACCTCAGGCCAAGAGAGCTGATACAATGAAAGTATATAACAGGAAGTTAATCAAACCCAGCTGCCCTCTATTACACATGGAAGCCAGTCAACCATCTATTTATAAAGAATATAATGAAAAAAAGAAAAAAAAAATGACTCGTGCAGTGCACTTCGAGGATAGATCGACTGGAAAATGTCACAGTGTCACCTAAATTAGTTCAGCTAAATGCTTTGTCTGCAAGTATTAGTGTTAATAGTATTTACTGGATACTAAAGAAGAGCTATTCAGGTTAAATTTAGCTCGGGGTAATATTTTGGTCAGGATTTCCCTACATGGTCGTGCCAGAGTGAACAGTTCTTCTGCAGGCTTGTTTTGGGAGTGCACAGCCGGCAGACTTTCTGTTACAGTTAAACAAATTTCTCATGTAGCTCCTCTCATGCGTGCGCGCCGAAGATATAAGTGAGCTATTATTTCTCTGCTACGGCTGCTCATTAGACCTGCTCTGTGTCGTTGCCATAGTAAATCCGTCGTTGTTACACATATCAAGAGCGACCAAAGGTTGGACAGATTTGACGATTTGTTGATTTTGGCAGCTCTGCACGCCGGGCAAAATGTTTCCCCAGTCTCTTGGCCGCGCCGCTGCCACACGATGCCACCGCAAGGCAACGTAATGGGTGGCCAAGTCTGACCACAATGAAAGAGGCTCTCCTGCCATGTTTCCCACATCCACGGCAGAGGAAACATGTATGTGTGCGGGTGTTCAGTGTGAACGTGTTTAATGTCGTAAGTGCTGCCTGTCGCCTCACCGCACAGGGTAAGACAAAAGGCTGGGATTACTTCATCACTTGGCATCTCCGCAACGCTTCCTTAGAAACCTGGCGGTGACCCCGTTACCATTTCCCGCTGCTTGGCCCATTTGTTAATATTAGTGTATATTTCTCATGTAGTGGCGTCAACATCAACTTCTTCTTCCCGCATAAACAGGCGAGATCCGCCACAAAGGAAGCGGCGCGCACACACAAGACATTTGTTTACATCCGGCAGAGACTGTAACCTGCCCTCATCAGGTGGATTTGACAAATTTGTGTTTTGCGTGCTGCAGTTTTTTTGTTTTTTTTTATCTGCGCTTTGTCTGAAAACAATGGCGCCAGCAATAACAGTGTAGTAAAAGTGCCCCAGATTTTGAACACAGCGACGAAATCAGCTGCAGGAAGCATCTGGAGACCTCCTCTATCACCAGGACGGAACAGACTCACACACACGAAAACACACCAAACTTTAAAAACTGCACAATTTGTGCCTCTGTTATCTCGTCCATCACGGGGCTGATCCCTAGTGAGGCTGAAACAGCAATTCTCACTGAATGCTTGTAATTATGGTGTAGTATTGTTTAAACTGTAGCAACATGATGCACAATTCAGCAGCTGTGAACTTTACAAAAATAACTTTAACTCTTTAGAAAAATGCGTCTCAGCGATTAATTACTTAGGAGTGAAGATAAAGCGCTTCCTGTTTATGCTCATAGACAGTTTGTCAGGAAGTTGAGCAAAGTTAATCTCTCAAATACAGGAAGTCATCGGATGCTTGTTGTTCTTCCAAAACAGCAACAAAATTCAGAAATAGAATTCTGATGCTTCTAGTTCGATGAGCAAAACACAATAATTGCACAGAATTGACCCTCCGCCATTTTATTGTACAACTGTCTAAAGTATTGTGAAAGTTGTGCACCTTTGAACATATCCTGCAGTACATGGAACAAATAGTGTTTATAGAATGTTGACTACCATTAAGTCACACGGCGCAGCGCTTTTGAATTACAGGGATGTATGTGACCCTGTTGTGGTCGATGATGTGACTGAATGTGGATGGTTCTTAAAGGTGTGATATGTACAGTAAGAATCGGCCACCTGTCGAAGGTCCCCAAAACAAATAGGGAGCAGCGTGTCAGCAGAGTAACCGCTAATTGTTGCTAACTGTAGCTACTGTTAGCAGCATAGCCCAGTTAGCCTTGCAGCTACCACTTAGTTTGAGACAGGACGGTTCAGGGCTAGCTGGTTAGCATGCTAACTTCATTAGATATCTCTGCCGTCCAGTACATATACATCTTTGATATAACGTGAAGCTTGTTATTTCTTTTAATTTTGTCGACAATTGCAGTTAATTTTAATGATTTAAACCAAACGCCTTACATGTTGCACCTTTAAGTGTCCAAAAACTCAAAAATTCACTTTAGAGCGAACCACTCAGTGTTAATTATAAAAGGTATTCTGAACAAGGGAGTGATTTAAACACAGCTTTTATCTCACTTGGCTTGAAGCGTTTTCTTTTTTTTTCTTATTCGTAGTCTGGTTCTTCTCATTAATAGCAGTAGTAGCGATATTTCCATCATTGTAGGTATAAACAGAGTTCAGTGGTGACTAAAGCCACCTTGTCTCTATGTAATTCCCAGTTCTCCAAACCCAAAGCTGCTTCCTTAAAAGGACCTCATCTGGATTCTTCCCTTTTGTTCACCTCTAGGTTTTGTTTTGCTTCCCAGGAGAGCCGTGCACGTGTCCTTGTGGTGACTCCCCACTCGTCACTCAGATTACAATAGAGATCAGTGAAAGGGTTAAAGGTAGATAGACAGGATGATGATGGTGACTGGAGCCCCGGGGTCAAGAATTTAGAGAATGAAGGGG
Source organism: Diplodus sargus (assembly GCA_903131615.1). Classification (NCBI taxonomy): domain Eukaryota; kingdom Metazoa; phylum Chordata; class Actinopteri; order Spariformes; family Sparidae; genus Diplodus; species Diplodus sargus. Next base: position 4,131,187 of record CAEMYA010000046.1, on the reverse strand, counting down.
CTATAAAACAGAGCATTTAGGACTAATTTCCCTAAAGTTCTGCTCCCGTGGCTGCTGAATTTCCAGTGCTCAGCTTTACGGTTAATTTCAGGAGTGCTTTCATGAGTATAAATCTCCTAAATGTGACGCTGTAATGACGCTGGAAATAGCACAGATTGGCAACGAAACAAGAAAAAAAGTGTGGAGAATATCACAATGTGGGAGTTGAGTGAGGATGAACCGAGATATGAGAGAGCGCATCTGTGTATTTATGGGAGGCTGGCTGGATTTCAGATCCAGACATCACACTAATGTGGCTATAGTTAGCATTGGCGCTAAATCAAGTTGTTGTTGATAGAACGTAGTAAAAATAACACGCTGATGAATTTGGTATGTTTGAGCAGTGAACCTCTTCCATCTGCCAATTCCACCGGGGGGAAGTGAGGCACCTTTTCTCTCCTCCTTTATAAATCCCAGCTGTGGTTTTAACTGTCCAAGGGTCAAAATGTTGAATGCCTTCTTCATGATGCATGCGAGGCCGTAAAAGTTTCCTGTAATTTGTGTTTACGTGAACGTTGTTTTAAAAAGCAATAAATTCGATGCGCTTGGATCCTCGAAGGCGCAAGAGATGTATACCTGCACCCCGGGGATCCTAGATGGGGAGAGTTGTTCTACTCAAAGGCAGGGAGATGTGTGTTTTTGTGTGTGTGTGCTTCAGTGTGAATATCACGTAGTACGCACCTCTGCAAGTTGCATGTTCCCGTGTCAAGAGCAATGTGTTTTTTATTGGTGTTTATTCGTGATGGGGACTCAGGCGTGACAGTACAGATGGTACACGTTTCCTTTCAGCTAAGTGATGGCGCTCTGCTGTCTTCAGCCAGGAGGAAATATGTGTCTCGCTCATGGGAAGCATTACAACCCACGGCCGTATCTCGCAGCACTCAGTCTCGCTTAAGGTTAGGATTTGGTAGATTTATGTTTTCACGGAAACCATAGTCAGGATTCAGTGTTCTGTCTGTGAAAATATTGATTTTTCTCTCACATTCCGTGCTTATTGTTGGTAGTGGACCTCCGTCAATTTTATCGACAAGTTGATCAAAACCAACTTCTCCTGAATGAAGAGTTTTGAGGGTTTTGGACTGTTGGTGGGACAAAAGACGCCATTTGAAGATGTCACTTTTGGCCCTGGGAAATTGTGATGATAATTTTTCGCTTTCATCGATTAAACGTGAAAATATTTGTATTTATTTGGCAGATTAATGGATAAGGAAAAAGAATGGTACGTTGCAGCCCTGAAATTCTTGGACTTTTCTAATCAGGGACAGCGGTGACGGATGATCCTGCAAATGTATCATCAAACCGGACATAAATCGTGACTGAAGTGGAAACATGGAGACACTAATTATTAAAAATGAAGGAATGGAAAAAAAGGGGAATGGAGGGATTGAGCTGAGAGTTGGAAGTGAAGGAGGAAATGCTCTAGATTCAAACTCCATGACTCCAGGGTCACCTGGCACATATATTGTACCTACAATTGTGATGTCAAAATACATTCCTGTCCTAATTTTTTCCGTCTTGTCCAGGTGCCACAGTGACCGGAGAGAGGTTTACATCAGTCAGAAGGTTTTTTTTTAATTTTTCTGTGCCAAAGTTCATTGTTAGAACTACTTACAGTGCAAATCCACTCATTTGTTTTCATTTCTAACTTAATTAGCTTAATGAGAAGAATTATCCTAGGAGCAGCTCTCAGTAATAACAACATATTTTTTGCTTTTAGTCCTCGGCGCAATATGCGATGGACTCTGAACCCTGCTGCGCTCTCGCATGATACGCTCGATGTGTGTTTCTGGATGCGGTGTTTGTGTTTTGATGCACAACATTGCTGCAGTGGAGCTGCGGAGTGTGATTGATCAGGTTGGTGCCTGACCCTGGACAGACATCTGAGAATCACTCACTGCCTCTTACACCAACATCAGACAGGCTGAAATATTTTCCGTTAGCTGGAGTAAACATGGCTCATGTTGAATGGAGTTGCGCACATTAAGTATGACTGCTAGTCTGGCGTTTTCACATTACTCAGAATAGTTTGGTTTTGGACGGGTGAAGGTATTAAAAAGTGCATTCTTTGTTGATTTGTAACTTTACTTGAACCAGACAGGCAGTTAAGGACACTGTTACTCTCACTGACTCATTTAATTGTTTCAGACAGGACGCCTTGCTTAAATTGGCTAAAATCTGTAATTTCTTATAATAACAATATATCGAATGACAATGTGAAAACATTGTAAAAGAGGTCACACTTATTGCGCAACCTACCTGGAATTATCATGTGAATCTGCGGCTCCCCTGGGCTTTACAGAGTTTCATAGCTCGTTGTGAGAGAGTTATTCAGTGAACGGTTTCGCTCACACAGTGTCCTACTCGGCACCAAAAAGCAGACACTTAGCGACAAAGCTGGTGAACATAGTGGAGCATTTAGCTCCTCAAGAGCCAGATGTTTCCATCTGGAGAGCGGAGAGCTAATGCATGCTAATGTTTGCATACAAGATACTGTTCACCGTATGAGCGTAAAGCGGATGATCTTTTTTATGTTCACAAAAAATAAGATCAGATTAGGATATTTATCATGAACATTGTCTCTTGTATTCCATTGAATCATAATTATTTGATCTGTTTTAGCTCCTTTCAGCCTTTCTTGATTTTACAGGCTGCAACATCACTGTTTTGGTTCACTCTCGCTGCTGCTGTCATCATTGTCGTTTCCAAGCTCCCGTTTGTAAAAGCAGTGCCAGCTGCTAGCGTGCACAGTGGAACATTCTGCTAAAAAGCTGCTTAGGTTCTGTCAGGAGATCAAAATAAAGCTAACAGGGGATTGTATAGTAGAATTATAATCACCAGGAGCCAGAAACACATCTCAGATGAATACAGATGCTGTGTCTGCTAGATGTGTAAATAAGCAACTGTTCACTGACACATTAGCATCAAGCGTCGTCAATTTATAACGTGATAATATGTCAGTGCCTCTAAGTGTCCGGAAAAAATCAATTAATGCTAAACTGCCACCAGAAACATGAAAAAATATCTCCAAAATCAACAAAAACAATATAATGCTAATTTTAATTATTTTTTTATTATGCCGGACAAGTCAACGAGGGCACAGCGATGGACACAGGAACTGAGCAATAAGGGCGCAGTTAAAATAACAAAACAACAAGAGGAAAAGCACATAAAGAACATAGCAGTAAAAAAAAAAAAAAAACAGGTTCAGAGGCAGCTGCACTCATTCTCACTGAGAGGTCCTTGACAGTGTCCTTGAAGGAAGTTTTTCACATTTTAAACCAAAATATCCTGTCACCAACGAAAGCAGTTTGAAGTGAGGGGCGGCTCCTCGGGGGTTCACAGCAGATAAATCACAAGCAAGAGGGGATTCAACCAAAAATAATTCTTCTTAATACGAGAGTGCACTATGGCCGTTGTGTCTTTTTAAGAAGCTCTAGTGACAGAGCAGGCACAGGCTTCTCACCTTTCCTGCCATGACGCACGGGACCGGAGAGATTTACGGCGCGAGGAATCGTTTTCACAGACAGAATGAAGCTGTTCATATTTTGATTCCTCCAATAACTTCTCTCGCTGAAACAATTGGACGACACTCTGTCCTCCTCCTGCCCGCCTCTCCACATCTGCTAACCTATTCCGAGCCCGAGCAGCTGCTTCAGTTTGACCCGTAGTCAATCGGGCAGAGAGCTGCACACTAAAAACTTCAGCGATTGTCTCATTGCTCCACTTTCTTCAGGGACAAGCAGAGATAAGCTGCTTGAGTGCATGTCTGCCATATGCTGCGGACATGATTGTAAATAATTTCAATTTCAACGTGTCTCCTGGTGTCTCACTGTACACACATAACCCCAACCTCTGACAGGCTCAATCCATTCATCACTTAGCTATAAAGCTTTTTTCCATTCCCTGGCGTTCAGCCCCTGAATGAAATGGCCTCAACCTGCAAGTCATCCAAACACCCATTGTCCTAAAAAGGAGTGCTGTGTGCGCGTTTCTCTCACGAGTTAATAAAGACTTCCCATGGCCGGGCTTAAGCTATATGCCTTTGAGGGAACGGTTTGGCTGAGAGAGCAGCGCTGGCGCGTTCCAGCCAAGCATGAGGCGTTTTAAAACTGAGGATCAGAGCCTTTCGCAACCTGACGTCATCCTCCCCGCACCCACCGTGGTGGAGCTGCTCTGTGTGCATGAAGGGGGCAGCTTGGTGCGTTGCCATCTTGTTGATCAAATTAACATGTGAGAATCGGAGCTTGCAACACGAGCTCAAGTCGAGTTCAGAGAAAAATCTGTGAAATATGTCCGACCAAGTCACGTTAATACACTCAGTAGCCGTGTTTACGTTCCTAAAAACATGCAAGCGTAAAGTGTGAAGGGGAAGGAACGGATGGTAAGTTGGGAGTCATGCGCCGCTGTACCAAATAAATGGGTCCAGAGTGTGAACATAAACAGCCAGATAGTAAATTGGCAGGAACCTTGCTCCACAGAGGAAGGCTGCTTTAGGTGAGAGTTTGCTATCCCAGTTGTTTTCTTTCCAAACATGCAGAGTCACAAGCTGTCCTCCATCCTGTGAGTGATCTGCATCTGAACATGCATGCAGCGAGAGAGAGTTTGTGTCAAGTGTGCCATAAATGATCCCAACGTGCAGATTGTTGGTCCTGCCGTCGAGGATTTACAGTTTCCAGAGTACGGTGGGAACTGCTGGAAAATTGTTGCTTCCCACTGAGTTTGCTGGCATCACCACAGTATGGACTGGAACCAATGATAAGTAATTTAGCCCATGGGTTGGTGAGAGGGTTCAGACCACTTTTAACTTTTAACTCCATGGAAGAGATGTACCTTTTTTGTTGGCGCTATTCCCCTCTCTAAGGATACTGTATGAAAATACTTTACGTTGGCACCCCGCAGTGGGTCAAGTGGTTGTGAGGTTGTGAATGCATGAACGTACGAATGCCTCTGAGTACCTGGCCGCAACTATAGCAAGTTTGACAGTCATTTTCAATGCAGAGCAGGAGTAGTTAACAGTTCTCGATATTCAAATTCGTCTCTGCATCTTCGTGGATGTAGCCAGGTGTAGCTAGGTAAGGATCATATCAACTTTTTTTAATCCCATCCTAAAATGCTGTGATTGGTGTGACAGAAACAGCCACTAACATCAAACCTATTTGAACCTCTGAACATGGTAGGATGGTCGTCATTCGGAGGTCTGAAAAAAAGACCTATGCCACAAGAATAATTTTAAATGTTATAATTACCCAAAGATGGCATAAGTATGCATAAGTACACATGGATAAGTAAAACGTCTACACTTATTAGCTTTAAAGCAAGACTAAATGTGGTGTGTACGTCCTGTTTTTAATGGTTGTTTTGTGATGGTAGAAACATGCTAAAACATAGTGTAAGTGAGGACAAGTACAGAAGAGTAAAAAATAAAGAGAAAGAGAAGAGAAAAAAAAAGTCAGCATGTACTGACTCAGTAAAGTCATCTGGAGTTGGCTAACACTGACCAACATGAGCGACTCGTCGTACCAGCCCAACTGAGGCTGTAGCAGCAAAACCCCTGACTGTATTAAAATAAGAAAGGGTTTGTTTTATTGCTCATGAGTTCAGCGTTTCATTCATAGGAGGAACAAGGTTTTATTTCTTCTTTAAATGTCATATACGGTTGCTTTAAAATTGCCCAGAACTGATATAGTCTTTAAACATAATTGCTCTATCGACTATAAGATCAGGGACCCACCCTGCAGCCGCTATACATGAATGAGGATTAACACAGTGGAAGTCTTTGAGCAGAGAATGAGCTGTCACAAGCTTTATGTTGTGAACTTCACCCGCATGTAAGAAACAGTTGTTGGGTTCCTCGCCATAAAATTATAGATACCAGGCAGTTAACACCAGCCGGCGTCCCCCAGGAACTCCTCTGTTCCACAAATACAGGAATTAAAAGCGGGATCAGGAGGGAGTAGGTGACCGGGCCGGGCCGTACACTTGGGTGGGGCAATTGGCAACATTGATCAAGGGATAATAAAAGCGGAGGCCAAGTGTTGCCGAACGGCCTCCAGCACTTCTAATACGAGCTTCCTGTGAGTCTTAGGAGCTCTCCAGTTCGTTAGCAGTCTGTATTTGAAGAAAAGTGATCCTGTATGAGCACAATAATAGATGCTTTGTTAAAAAAAAAAGATGTGGAAATCCCTCCACAGCGTACAGTTTAATGGAATGATTATGCCTGTTTACTTGTGCACTCTTTAAGCATAAGATTGTGCAAAAGCACCAAATTTTATTCGGAGTCATTACGTCTCCCTTGTGCTCTCCTGTGGCTTGCGAAAATGTGAGATAAGCGGTGGGAGTTTGGGGCTGGAGGCCCGGGCAGAGGACTCCCAGGGGGTCAGTTCACCCGGAGGCCAGTGGACAGGGGCCTGTTTCAGGCATTCTGCTTTAATGGCTGCTGAGGCTGAAGGCTTTGCCAGTCCTTCACATGGTTTACCACCACTTGTCGAGCACTGACTACAACATTGTGTCATGTTACCTCCCAGCTGAGCTGACATGCTACTAGAACAACACCGTCTCTATGAGACCAATGAGGCATGAACTGCAGTCGAGTGATGGATGTGAGGTCAACCTCTTGCCTCTGAGCCTTTATCCTGACCCGGTCTGCTGTGGTAATGACGACTTAATGGTGTCCGTCTCAGTTAGAACTTTGAGGATCAGTTGATCGGTTGATTTAAAGACTCTTTTCTGCTACTGTTTTAACAATTGGTTAATTGTTAATCATTTAAAGTTAGATACTGGTCTGCTCATTTGCCAAACTAAGATGCTGAACATACCATCTTTTTCTGAGCAGCATAAATTGACTACAACTGTCATTTTTTTGTTTAGCCCCCACTGAGCTTCAAAAGCTCAAAATATTCACTGGTTCCACCTTTAAAATTTGAATATTTGCCGTTTTTCTCAGTTTTAGAAGGTAATGAATAGAAAATCTTTGGGTTTTGGACTGTTTTTTTGGACAAAACAGGTGACGGGGAGATTTAATCTTGGGCTCTACTTTTTTAAAGGTGCAATATGTAAGAATTGGCCACCTGTCAAATTCACACTCCGAATAAATAAGGCTCAGCAGATCACCTGTGTAAACCGAAACTGCTGCTAACTGCGGCTGCCTTGAACTAACATTCTTACATATTGCACCTTTAACCAAACAAAGACATCAAAACGCTTTAAACTGATGCTGGAATCAAGGTTGTGCCTTTATCTGTGTGCAGCACCGTTTCCCAAATGAGCCCCTGCTGTTTTTTTTGTCTATTCATGTCCTGCGCTAACGTTCCCTCTTTCCTGCTATAACTCTCTAACTGTTGATGAGTTGGGTGGGTTCTCCGCTGCTGATGTCTAACGTGTTCAGCCCAGACTGGCCCCGCGCCCGCCTGCTTCCCTGTGGAAAGAGAACGGGTGGGTGGACACTAGATAATGGACAAAAGAGAGAAAGTGCAAAAGAACGACTGGCCTGAGTGACCGCCGGAAAACGAAGGGAAGCCCTTTGTGTTTAGATTGTGGGTTTGGCTGCGTGTTGGTAGACATCATTGAGCTAAAGGACACAGGTTGCCTATGGAGCTTGTGTGTGTTTTGCCGCGGATTGTAGACACTAAGGGCCGAGCCAGACCGGCTGAGCCGCCATCAAAGACCCCGAGTTAAACCGTGATGGACAGACGGGATGAAAAAGACACAGCGCTATCTGCTTTTCCCATGTATGTCCCTCAGCGCTTTGAGCTAATGAAGATATGGGATTTGATCACATTTAGCTCTCTGTTTTCATTCTGTCTGCATTGTTTCCAAACCTGATGCCAAATCAAACACTTCTCTTGTGGTCTTAGATGGAGCCGCCAGAAAACGCAAAGAAATCTCTCAGACGCAGAGCCAGCAGCTTTTTAAAAAAGGAAAAAAAAAGATCTGTTTGTTTGTTTGCCGGGAACTTAGCGGTGGCCCTGCTTTTATTACTTTCAGAAAATGACACACTGATAAATAAAAATAATTGATGAGAAGGTTTGCGTCCCCCGTTCAATTCAAACCAGCTCAGATTGGATTGGTTTTGTGGTTCTTCAGTAATCTTACATCTGTGGATCTTTGGCACAGTAATTGCAGTGATAACATCGTAACCAGACTGTGTGATCTTCCCGATAATCTGCTGTGCAATCAGTCTTTGCGCCAGGCGTCGATTACAGAAAGATGTTCAATTACCATAATTACCCCGGCTGTTACATGACAGTTATCTTTTTTGAGGTCAGAATCAGTCTGGTGTCGTATGGTGGGACAAATCCTCTGCAACGGCACTGTTTTTTGTTTTTGTGCGCTCTGCAGAAAGATGTGAAGGAAGTGTTCACAGCCATCACGTTCGAGGTGGCTTACAGCCTGGGGAAGCATGTGCTGACGGGACACCAGGAGCGAGATCTGCCGACACTCACTCCGGTGCTACGATGGGGGAAAGGAAAACCGATGGCAGTGAGGAATGAGGTAAGTCACCCTGTGAAACACTTCTTTATGAAATCTTTTGGTCTTTAATTTGAGTCAGATTTTCATATGTTTTTATTGTAAAGCAGGTCTAAGTGCTATATAGATACTATGGAAGTATCAAAATCAACTGACATTTGCACACTGCCTGTTCAGAAACGGTCTTAAAACAAGCTGTCAAGACTTACGTAAGGTTGTGATGTCACAACTATACAGTCACCGCCCTCAGCGAAGGCTGTGGCTGCAAAAAAATGAGAGGGGCTGATGCAAAACCATGGGCAGTGGACAGTACCTGCTCAGGTCTGTAAGAGCTGACCAATCAGAGCAGACTGGGCTTCCTTAAAGAGACGGGAACTAAAATGTGTTCAGTGAGGTGCAGCAGCAAACAGAGAATGTGAGAACAGTCATGTGTTTTTGGAACATTAAAGCCTGGAAATATTTTCTAATAGCCACACAAAATAAAAGTATGAACCTGAAAGTGAGCACAGAGGAACTTAAGGTATCAAGGTTTCTCAGTGTCTGATGTTGTGCAGTTAAAGTGAATAATCCCCAAAAAAAGATCAAAATATTGTAACAAACAAGTGTGTCATGATGATTCAAAATTAACCCTCACCAGTTATATGCTTCAATATCTGCACATTTTGAACAGATTCTGATGCAGGTCATCTCCTCGATTGATAATAAAGAACAGACCACAGAAGGAATGAAGGAAATAGCTCAAATTGAGGTTATAATGATTCGGTGTTGGTTACCGGCTTATTATTGGCTGTGTTAGCTTTTCTTGAGTGGAATCCAAAAAGACTGATTCATTTATTTTCTTTGCAACCACCTCTAACCTGCCCCACATGTGTTTCCTCCGCTGTCTGCACTTCTCGAAAACACGGAGGGATTCGCGTCTCTTAGCACCTACAGAATCCATTTATCTGAGACTCATCAACGTTACATCGAGATTCCCTGCTCGACTTAAGTTCCCTTTCATGATTTAAACCGAGGGCCGTGCTCCGGCTGATTAAAAGGCAGATCAGATGGAGCAAAGATTGTGGCCCTCAGCTCCAACAACAACACAACACTGCCCCCTAGTCCGAATGTGCAGTCGGTGTGTGTGTTCAGTGCGCGGCCAGCATGAGGTCATATGATCTGTGTACTTTGCTGTTTCCTCATCAGACTTTGTTTGAGAAGAACTGCCTGTCAGACGACTGCGCTGCAGACCTGAGGCTTCATGGGAAAATGCTGCTCTCCGGGTAAAAAAACCTTTCGACTTCACAGTTTACATTCTCTTTCTGTCTTGGCCTTTGCTTCAGGGCTGAGGAAGCGAGCTGACGTCATAGGCCATGTGGGTGTGGGGAGTGGAACCATGACGCATGCTTGGAGGATATCCATATGTTTTTCCATACTTAGGGAGTTCCCTCTCTTTTTATTGTGTGTCTTTGCTCTCTGTACATTTTCTGACGGGATGTGCCCTGTCTCGGCAAACCTTGCCCCTCATCTTTGTTTTACTCCAAAAACAGAGCCGCTCCCCTTGGTTTACTGTCATTTTAAAGTTAAAAATGTTCCAAATAAAACGGACTCCTAAACGATTTACCTTCTGTGACTGCACCTCCTGTGACATCCCAAACTTTATTTATTCTCTGAAATGCATTGTTTACTTCCTCTTCCCATCAGGCAACACAGCAAACCTCATTTGGCGCTCGGAGGAGTAAGGAACGTCTCTTTGAACCTGACCATCTCCAACGCCGGCGACGACGCCTACGACACCAACATCTACTTCAACTTCTCCAGAGAGGTTTTCTACATCAACTTCTGGCAGAAGGTCCGTCGCTCTTCAAGTATCCGCTGTTTATTTACCCGAGTGCACGTGTTTATTTCTGCTGAAAAGATGTGGACAAGGCGCGGAGAGTCCGATGACACAGAGTGCCAGATTTTACACGAGTGTCTGCCGAATGCCATTAGATTTCCGCTGCATTTTCAGCGAGACGGTTTATTTTAAAAGACTGATTATACGTCAGGCTTGCAGTCTAAACAAGTGCAGCGTACAGAAACGCAGACCTGCGAGGCGACAGTTCAACCCAAAGCTTCGCCTGAGCCCTGCGGATGAAAGGATGCGGAGCAGCAGAGCCCCGCAACAGCTGCCCCGTCTCATAGGCCGGCTCCTCGGGGGCCGACCTGTCACACGCTCCTCCGTCTCATTCAGGGCAGACACACCGTGTCAGCAGCATATGAGCTTAACGCACGAGAACAAATCAGAACGCACATGCTTCATGTTCCCACAAGCTTGACTTACGTGCCGTTCAAAACACATCATTCACGTCAGAAAAAAATCCCTCACACCAGATTGAATACTGCCAAGTTTAATCGGGCAAATACAGGTATGTAAAGCGGGGATCACGACCGGCCTTCATGGAGATATCGATCAGGCCTCGCACTCCCTGACCCCTAAAAGAAAACGATTTCAGCGCTCTGTCACTGTTAAAGAAATATCTGCCCACTGCCATCCCACATTAAACCTGAGAGAATTTCCTCGACACTCATCACGCCTCATGCGGATGGATTTCACAGCAGCCTCCTCTGCCTCTGCTCGCGTCTGTTCGCTCACTTGTTGCAGAAGAGGACGGATGGACAACCCTGATACGAGCCTGTTGAGGTTCACGGCAGCTTATCCAGTCGCTCGAGGGGACAGCATCCATCACGGGGGCTTCTCCCCAACATAATGGACCTCGTGTTTATCCTCCAGCTGGGCTCTGCGCGTCTGTGATGGACGAGGGTCGGCTCTGTGAGGCGCACAACCTGCGACATGATTTAACCCCCCCCCCAACAAAGCCAAAATTGAATTTAAATAGAATACACGCCGCAGGCAAATATTAGAAAAACAGTGTGTCAGTTTGAGTTTCATAGCAAATCTAATGAAGTAATTAAGTATCAGGTTACCAGCCACCGCAGAGCCTCATTTTGAGCAGGAACCTGATAAGTCGGGGTGGCCTGCTGCTGCACAAAGGGAACAGGAAGTAAGCAGCATGAAGAGATGACAGAGAGGCCACCGAGCCGATTTACCACCAGATGCTCTTTGAGACATTTTCTAATTACTACTGGAGAAGTCTGAGGCGATGATGTGACCCCTTTTTGGTAAAGTTAAGGTCAGCTCACAATCCTCCCCTGAGGCTTTGTTCCAGTGAGCGAAGCGTTTTCTCGCACTCCCCTTCATATTTAGTGGGAGTGGGCTGAGTTATCTCTCTGTTGTTCTTGCAACACAAGCTGTCAGAAAGCTGTGGAGGTGAACTGGCTTCACCGCCTTTACTCCCATGGGACTCGGAGGCTGGCTTCTGGGCTTTCTTTTTTTTTTTTTTTTTTATCTCTGTTGGGTTTTTTTTTTCCTAAGAAGACCAGAGACGTGGCAGATGTTTAGTGCCACTGTATTTCTTGCAGAGGTTTATACTTCTACAACAGTATATCTGGACACCCTGGTTATTTATTATTATTATTTTTTTGGTTCGATTAAACTTAACAGCAATACATAAAGAGTTAGCTTCACTCTGCAGTCGGTCTTATATTTCAACCCCTCAGAACCCCAACCCTTTTCTGGGTATTTTTTGCTTCTGTCACATTTTAACTTTTGTTTATTTTGCTGATGATACCTCCAACTTTTACTTAAAGAGAGACATATTATGTATTTACATTTTAAAAAATGTCCTTTGTTGTTCTAAATATGGATCTTTTGCATCTTGAACAAGATCTTGTAAGTTAAAAGGGCCAAGCTCCACACCAACAGAAGCTCCTCGCTCCTACAGAAAACGCTGCTCCTGAAACGCCTCAATAATTATCCCACCCTTAATTCCAGGACTTTGTGACATCACACTATGTCTAACATTTGCATCAGTTATGCCTAGTGGCAAGTTTTGCATGTAAGAACCGCTGCTCTGTTGGTAGCAGTGCTGGTTCAGGCATGTGTGAGCTGACCAATCAGAGCAGACTGGGTATTTGGGAGGGGGGGCCTTAAAGAGACAGGAGCTAAAACAGAGCGTTTCAGACAGAGGGGTAACACAGAGCTGCAGCACTGGACAGTATGAGAAACCTGATGCGTTTTTTGAGCATCAAAGCGTTTAAACTTCTTCTAGTAGTAACCCAAAATATGATTATGAACCTGAAAACTAGCATAATATATCTCTTTTAAGTTTTGAGCAACTGTGACCTCTGTCATCAGTGTGTGAATGGGTGAATGTGGCAAGTGTTGTAAACTGCCTTGAATGGTGGGTAGACAAGAAAAGTGCTGGAATATTATTTTGTGGTCAAACTACTGGAATACTTCTTCCACCACTGATTTCTGGTGATTCAACAGTTGGACCAAAATGAGCATCATGGTAAAAAGCCCAGAAGTCGGGAATACAACGGAGAAATGTGTGAAGTTGTGAATTTCAGTGGAGCTTCAAATCGAAGAAAGCTCAAATCTTGGCTGTGAAGTGCAGCTTTGCACATACCATGTCAACCAAAAGTAGATCTTGTTCTTCATACTGTTTCTTTTCTAAAGTACAAAGAAGGCAAAAATGAAATTAAAGAAATGTACAAGCACCCCAGTGGTTTGAGTCATGAAGAGACATGTAGAACGTGCAGAAAATGAGCCTCCTGTGTGTCATCCGCGCTGATGTACTCCTCCACCCGAGGCTTCATCTGATGCTAAACCAAATGGGCCTGCCATTTGTGAAAACCCCAGCGTGTATTTGTTTCTGACAGAGAAAGACAAGAGAAAGACAGTGAAGAAGTGCTGAACAAACAGACTTTTGTCACTCTTCTCCCCGTGGAGGCACCACTCTCCATACGCCTGAGTGCTCTGCTCTCTCTCAAGGGCTGCCAGGTGGATGATGGGTAAACAGGCTGACTTCCCCGATCCTGCCCAGCCCCGTGGGACAGGCGGTGTTTGCACAGCAGCACGGAGGAATACAGGAAATAGAGGAAATTCCATCAGTGCCATCGGGTCCCCACCTCCCCCCTCCCCACAGGACTCGCCGTAGCCTCCACGCAAAGGGCAGCGCTGCTTATTTGAGCTGACTTAATGAAGATGGAGGGCGCGGCCACACCCTGAACTCCGGGAACCTGCTGAATAAGGGGAACGGGAGTGTGGATGATGCTGTAGATGGATGTGCACCTTTAAATACGCCAGCGGAGACAACCTTCACACCTCTCTTCTTTATCGCTTTTGGAAGCACGTCGTAAACACAGGCCAAAACTGGACGGCCGCCCGTGCACGCAGACGTTTTGTATGACTTGCCTTAAGCCCCCTGCTGAATCTTCCAGCGGCGCTCGCCTATCTCTCTATCGTTTTATGCATCTCTGCCCTCTTTCATGCTCCCAGCGCACGAGCTCAGTCGACAGCCTCGCAGTGAACTCTCGCTGAAAGAATTCTTACTCCTCGTCGGGTCAAGGCCCGAGTGTTTACACAGCGCAGCCGGTGAAGCTCCATACTGTTTAGACAAGCTTCCAAACACACAGCCTGGAGGTTGTCCAATTACCCACCCGCCAGGATGTGTGTGTGCCATCACCGCTTTGTACATTCTTCATTTAACCTAATTTAGAACTTCAATGAGATGCGAGAACCTATTCTTTTCCATATCGACATCTGTTTCGAGCAAAACACTTCAATCTTACTGTATGTGATGGCAGGTGTGTGTGTGTGTGTGTGTGTGTGTGTGGTTTCAGCCTTCCATGTGTAGCAGATTGCCCTGTACACACAACATACAGATTATCGAAACTGAGTGTTCCCTGTCCCAGTCTGCATCTTGTCTACTTCCTCCACAAGTGTCACCCACTCTGTCTCCAGTCTGTCTGTCTCTATCCCCTCCTCTTACACTCTGTCTATCTGTCTTTTTGCAGGAAGAGAAGGGTATTTCCTGTGGACTTGTTGATTTGGACTTCCTCAAATGCAGCGTGGGATTTCCCTTCATGAGAGCACAGACTAAGGTAGAGCGAACGAACGTGGGATTTATCGCCCGTCGACAAAACTGCATGCAAACCACTTTCAGAGTCGTCGTTCTCTCAGTGGAGAACAATGGTGTGAAGACAAACAGCAGTTATACTCTGTCATGGAAAACAGTGAATGACACACTGGTTTATTCTGTCTTTTGCCCCCCAGTATCATTTTGCGGTGATATTTGACACGAGTCAGCTCTCCGGGGAAAATGACACATTGCAGTTCTTAGTTCAGGCAAAAAGGTGAGTGTGATGAGTATCACATTTTAGTGCCTGCCTATGATGTGTTTTTTTTAAAAGGATTCCTGTGAGCAAAAACACTTGTTTATCATCATTAAAGGTGCAACATGTTTGACAGAACTGACCATCCGTGGAAGCCGAAGCTAGTTGGTTATCATAATAACTTCAGTCGATAAATCTGTGATAAATTGCATGGATAAACTAATGTCAAAACTGTTATTTCTTCAATGTTTTTAATTGAAATTCTCCCATGTCGCACCTTTAATGTGTCTGAATGTACGCCCCATGCAATATAGAAGTTTATCTTGGGTGTTTAATCCTAAATTAATTCACAAAATGACAGATTAACTTTACTTCTCCTTGTTTGTTGTAGCGCCAATCCTGAGCACAAGCTGTCTGACAACAGTCTGGATCTGTCCATCCCCCTGGTTCACGAGACAGACACGACTATTACTGGGTAAGAACAAGGCAAACACCCATTACAGTATACTTGCTATTATATCAACTTAAAGATAACATACGTAAGATTTCTGCATTAAAAATGGCTAGAATTTAATTTATAGTTTGTTGAGTTATGTACTTTAATTATCCCAAATGTTTTCGACGATGTTCAGACCCATGGAAATCTAAATGTTACTCCAGCTAACACTGCGTTTCGCTCTAAGAGTGCAAGACACCCAGTGGCAGAAATTACACACACTGCTTTTAAAGCTGTCTGAGTTGATTTGTCTCAAATGGAGACCTCAGCTGCTCATCTGTTGGCTCTCACAAGGCGGGGGAGTGCTTTTGTCAGCATGGAGCATGTCAACTTGAAAAGCCTTATCTCTGAGCGCTTTATCATAGCTCTGCTTCACAGAGAAGGGGAAGAGATGTAAAACAGCCCAAATCCGCCAGAACCCTGACAACTGATAAGGCTGCCGTGCTGTGTGTCTTTAATGTGAGGGGAGGCTTCAGAGCGAAGCTGGGCACATCTGACTCATACCTGGAAAAAAAAACTATCTCTGCTGTCCAGCTAATAACATGACTGAAGCCAGACACTTGGATGAAGCTCTTTAAGTTTATGTGTGCATGCGTTTGAATAAATGAATGTCTCCTTGCTGCAGTGTGGTTACCCCGAGCTCCTTCGTGTACGGAAACTCCATCGACGCCTCGCGCTTCGTCCAGTTGGAGGACATGGAGTGCAACTTTCAGCCTCTCAATCTCACTTTCCAGGTACCGCCTGCTCAAATCATACAGGATTTTCAGTGTTTTTATATTTCTCTATATATTCACTTCTCTTTTCCTTTGTCTCCGTCTCTCTCTGTCTCTCTCTGATGTGGTTCCAGGCCATAAACAAGGGGCCCAGCAGGCTGCCTGGCTCCACTGTGGACATCAGGATACCCAACCGGCTGGCTGGCAGCGGAGCTGACATGTTCCACATCATTGAAACACAGGTGGATGCCAACAGCAGTCAATCTTCATTGTTTATCCAGCCCAGACCGTTATTTATTAGTTTACTCACCTGCAGGCAGCCACATTTTGAGCTAATTCATCCAACCTACGCTTCTCCGCCTTGCTTCTCTTCCTCAGAGGACACTTTTGTATACAGAAAGCTGCTAATCCGCGGGCTTTTAGTCATGGCATGGGCAATTTGCTTAGTGTGAGGCACCAGTGGGCCAGTGAAAATCTAGGCCAAAGTGTTGACGTTGCTACCGAAGCTCGCCAGCCATTTTGTTTCACAACATTTTGCATTTAGATAAAGAAACACAATCCTCCCGCGGGGTGTAGATGTTTTCTTAACCCTTGCATTGCTCCTTTCATATAGGTAGATTGTGGGGGGGCTCAAGCCGTTAATTGTATTTACTGTGAATGGGGCAGACGGGGTGGACTGTATCCCACCCTCCTCAAGCCCATCTGGAATCACTTTCAGGGGATCAGACAGCTTGCACGGAACAGGAATGGGACACCTGCAGAGCTGGCTACTGCTCCGTACCATCCCCAGCCTGGAACCACACATCATAAACGCTGTTCACACTGCGTCTGGCCTGTGGCACGGCGGACAGTTGCACACTTATATTTTATAGCCAGATATTCTTACGTTTTATTTCTTCAGGCGTGACTTACAAGTTCTTGACCGTTGCTCCACACGTTCCCCTTTTTTCTGCACAGAAATCCCTTGAAGCTTTATTTACTGTAGAATAATAACGGTAAAGTTAAGGTTTAAGTCAGCGCGGCCTTATGAATCCTCGCACCAGCGCAGGACGTGAGAAAGTGCTGCCATAAAAGCTGCCAGACATGCTGGGTGGCAACAGAGCAGACAATGAGGAAGGCCAGAGAAGATTTCCACCTCCAGAGCTCTGGGTCGGTCCGAGCTGGAGAGGGGAAAGGGGAAGTGTTCCCTGGGGGGTGGGCAGTAAACCAGACACCTCTAAATCACTCCATATGGGAAATGTGTGCGGGAGGGGTACCAGCTTCTTGTTTGGGAGAGCTTCCTGTTAGCCCTGGAGACTCATAACAATTGGCGGGATTGGGCCAGTTCAGGTGACAAAAGTGCTTATGTCGACATTTTCGCTGTCAAACCCAAATCCAAATTTATCTTTGCAACATAAACCTGCCAACACCGTGCCGCATGTCCTATTTTAACTCAACGATGTTAACATTTGCGTTTTTTTTATTTCTAGCAATTGCACATTATTTTACCTGAATATCTCAAAGTTCACCTTCACCACCGTTCTGTTTCAGGTGGCCGACGGCCGAGGGAACTGCACCCCTCACAGGAACCCGACACCGTGCACCATCCCCCAGGACAGGGAGAGCATCTTCCACTCCATATTTGCCTTCTTCACCAAATCAGGACGCAAAGTCTTGGTAAATAAGCAGCCCTCGACTTGCACTTTAACCTTTCAGAGGTCACTGACAGTCAGCCCCCTGTGAGGATTCCTTATTTTTGTTAGTCGGTGCAACATCTGTTTATCACACTTCTCTCTCCCACACACTTTCCCCTGCTCTTTCCTAACTTTCCATTTCATCTTCCCTTTTTTTTTTTTTTNTTTTTTTTTTTTTTCAAATAAAGGACTGTGACCGGCCTGGAAGAGCGTGCATGACAATCTCCTGCAGTCTGGGTCCACAGTTAACAGATGAAGCTCTGAGCATAGATATGAAACTCCTTCTCAACACTGAAATTCTTAAAAGGGTAAGACACGAGTCGCGACCTTGATGGATTCGGTTGCAGGTTATTGTGACCCTGATATTAACAGTCATCCCGTGACTTTCAACCCACAGGACAGCTCCTCTGTCATCCAGTTTGTGACGCGGGGCAACGTGCAAGTAAATGACAAGACAGTGGAGGTGCCAAATGGCCTGCCAGAGGACATTTCTGTGAGTACATCATGAACTGTTGGTTCACCATCTATCGCATTGATTCAGCTGCTTTTGACAGAACGCAAAGAAAGTTAAATACAGCACGCAGAATGAAGACATTCAACATCCCAATCAGAGTGTATCGGAGGCTGGGTTTTATTGTGTAAAAACTACATAAAAGTCCAGTATTTAGAATTTAGTGGCATCCAGCAGTGAGGATGGAGATTGCACCCAGCTGAATACTGGGTCCAAACATGGCTGAGATAACATCTTCAACAGAGAAGGACTACACTAGGTGAGACAAAGGCCAGTTTGAATAAATAAGCTACTTTTTGAAGTGGGTTAGGGTTTTCAAGAGTGTCAGAATTGAGCATGTAGCTGCTGAAGACGTAAACTTACCCTTTAAACCTTGAGTGAAAGCTAGATAAGGCTTGAATCCAGGCTTTTCCGGTTTATGGATGGGGATTCTCGCTGCATAGAAAAGCTGGCCGAAAATCTATTAATAAGCATATACATTTTTATGTTTAGATGCACAGTCCATCACGATGTGGCTAGGCAGTCCTTGAGCGGCTGATGTGAGCTCAGGAAACAGCTGGGGACTGCGGGTATACTGTACGTCGGCTGCATTTCGGGGTCCTCAGCCGTGCTGAAGGACAGACCCTCCCCCCGCTGTTGTTCGCTGAGTGATTGAATGCTCCACCAGATCGGACCCGATGATTATATTGAGCCCCCCGCAGGCTCCCAGTTGGATCTCTCAAGTGATTAGGGTGCTGACCGGGCTGCGGCCCTGCTGACCCTGAGCTTCAGACGTGTTCGGAAAATTCAGACCTGCCATGAATCTGTCCATACCAAGCTGCTCTTTCAGCACTCAGCGAGTGTGCTCATTCCAGCGATCATTCCCCCCCCCGTAGGTTTCAGTAAACACAGTTACCTTCTCCCCCAGGATGCCTGCTTGCTAGAGTACACACTGAAAAGTATAATTTGTGGTTCCTGCTCGTGTTGCTCGCAGCGAGCACAGCTCACTTCATCCCTTGTGGCATGTAAACAATAACTATAGGAATCTGTTGTGAGTACGCGTGTTGCATATTTGGCATCGCAGAGCTGAGTTGAATGAACATCACATTCAATCGCACATTCCTTGAATTAACCGATCGCACAAGCTAAATGGGGAAAGTCAGAGTCAGAGAGCAGCGACCAGCCGAGCTTTCATCTTCTCTGCACACGCAAGCGCCATGGCATGCATAACAACGGTTAGATTCCAGAGCTCGGAGTAAAGGGGGAGGTGTTAATGTGGGAAACTATTCAACAGAGAGATTAATCTTCACTTGTCCACTTGGTTGTGTCTTGGCTCACAGTTGGCGTCTCATGCCACATAATACGTTTGAATCCTGTGCAGCGCCGCACGTTGGACAGTGGAGTTCCACAGTCGCCTGTGACATTGTTCCGCCATTGTTTGCAGCAGGATTGCCTGGCATTTGGAAGTTACACATTTATTTATACAGTTATTTGCCTTTTTTAAAAGATCTTTAGCAAATAAACCCGACTAT
The DNA here is from genome assembly GCA_903131615.1 of Diplodus sargus. Lineage (NCBI taxonomy): Eukaryota > Metazoa > Chordata > Actinopteri > Spariformes > Sparidae > Diplodus > Diplodus sargus. Next base: position 4,111,580 of record CAEMYA010000046.1, on the reverse strand, counting down.
TTTATGATCCTAGAATGTGTTGTTTTCCATTTAAGGCCTGGATGCTGAAGCAGGCCGAGCGGCGGTGCTGAGTAATGCAATACTTCACTCAAGTCAAACTACTGTGAATTCACTGCAAACCAATGAAAGCCATCAAAGAAGTTTTGTTTGAAATGGCTCGTGTACAGAGGTATCAAATAGCTTCAGTGTTTCAAACCAGAACACAAATAAAATGGATGGTAATTGTTAGAAAATCAAATGAAAGTCAAAACACTGGTGCTAGAAAGTGCTTTAAAATAACTGTGTTGGCTTAATTACAATAAATGCAGCGTCCCTCGCCGGATACCGTCCACTGGTATATTTAATTGTTACAGTGTGCTTTGGGTTAAGTGAAATGAATTTGCTGTCAGGAACAGATTATCCAGTAGGTCAGTGATCACCCGTGTCATGGGAAATGGCATAAATAGCTCTTATTTATTGTGGAACCGGGCTATTTTTTAAGAGTTGCCGAGCCTCCCGGAGCGGACGAGATAACTCTCGGAAATTAGTCTCATTCTGGGCTTCATGGAATCAGTGTAAAGGAATGAGGCTTCAAATTGAAAAAGGGAGTGGGTGATAAATTATTTTGAATTGCACTGACCTCAGAAGATGGATGCTTGTTGGCATTAAACGCATTGATGTGTACCAGCGATTGTCGAGCGTATGACTAGTTTGATGTTGTTCATACAGTGCGAGTGATAAAAAAAATACTTATCTTACAGAGTTGGAGGCACTGATGAGGAGTTTACTGCCATGTTACCAGCTTGTTCCATTTTTCCACCCACCAAAGTACTGGACTATGGAAGCGTATTGCTCCCACGCCCCAAGTTTATTGCTATGAGGATGTTTTTCACAGTATAACAAGATACTTTCACCTAATTTCAACATACAAACTTATTGCATTGTAACGAGAAGATTTCTTTGGTATGACGTGAAACGTTTAACACGACAATGTCAGGAAAACGCTGCATGTTAAAGAAATCATAATCATAAAAATAAATGTTATAACAAGATGCTGATCCATTTCTCTTTCTACTTCCATACTGGACAAATTCAGATTTGGAGGATTCATCCTCTGAAACCACGACTGTCTGTGCAAAATGTCGTGGCCGTCCATCTAATAGTTTTCAGTCTGGACCAAAGTGGTGGACTGACCGACAGACTGACATTGCGATGCTGCTTGCGTCACTAAAACCATTTCTGATTACAACAAAAAATGTTTTACTGCACAACAAAGTTGTTTACTATCTGTGCTGCTGGCTGTGTGCTGCATATGGGGCAGAGGTCACTGTAACCCTGTCCTGTCCCGGGCCTGCTCAAAACTCAGGCCTAAGAGTTTAGACTTCCACCTCGGTTGAAACGCGATCTTGTTTACCATAAAACTAATTTTGAATCAACATTGATTTTGACTGGTTTTGTGTTGTTGTGTTCTGTGTTAAAATAAATTCCTTTAGTGTCCAGTTTCCTGCTGATTTTAGCTTAACGTGCAGCGCCCCTTGAGCTCTAACAACAACTGAAATCAGATGTGCCTCGGGATGTTCTTGTTGCACTGCATTGCATCACCAGAAACACATGACTTAATGAGTAATTCTGTGTGTCCCTGCCTGTGTCTGACGTGATTTTCTTTTTTATGTGTGTTTCAGCTGGTGTTCGAGGCTCTCCACAGTCAGGAGCCGAGGGGCTACATCGTCGGCTGGATCATTGCCATCAGTCTGCTGGTGGGAATCCTCATCTTTTTGCTGTTAGCTGTGCTACTCTGGAAGGTAAACACATGAACGCAAGATTGTGATCTTACAAAACTGTATTGTGCTGAAGCTTCCACAGTAAACAAGAGGGAGTTGTCACAAGCTCCTGTGTCTGACTCTGGTTAGACGACGGCACAGTATCCAGTTGTAGAGAGACAGCTGGAGGCAGGGGAGGAGGTGGGGGTGTGAGCTTGCTTGTGGGCCTTAAACAACCATGAGAAGGACAAATCACAGACTGGACAATAATTCACACCATACCGCTCACATGAAAGAGGAATCTAAAAGGGAAACGGCAATTACACTGATGTCCAGAGGCCCTGTTAGCACAGAACTCCTTTTCTTTTTCTCTGCTTCATTTACCACCGGGAATACCACAACTAAACCCTGGAATGTTGGTCCTGGGATACATTTCCCCCCCCCCCACCACCCCGATCCCCAGGTCCTCGGATCATGCCAAAATAAACCCCACTTACAAGAGCAGCACATGTCCTGTATTGCTCTCTGCAGGAAATGCCTGAGGAGAGTACAGGTCTGTATCAATAAACTTTCGGAGTCAAACGCTGATAAATGAATGGAGTCGTAGTGAGAGGGGCATCACGGCTTTGTTTAGATACACACCGAGAATCCGCCGCTCTGCCCCGATCCGCTCGTATCGACTTTACATTACACTTGGTAAGCGCATGTTGCAGGTCAGTCAAATGTAAATTAGAGGACAATATTAGATTCCTAAAGAAACAACACATTTCTTGAGGGGAAATGCATGAATGGTTTCTATCCATGTTGGTGGTTTTTCCTATTAACTTCATATTGCATATGTTTTGCATTACGGATGCCCAATTTTTTTAAAGCATACCGTGCCATGATGTTTTAAATTGATTTCCCACAGGCCAGACAGCCATTGTTTTCCAGTTGTTTCACGCTGCGTGAGAAGTTTCACAGCAGATATTAGTAACCTAAACATACAGTATGTAATCCATCACAGGGAACCTAAAGTCTGAGTTATTATTAAGATTATGTTATTTTTGTAATAATGTGGCTGAGAGAAAAATGTTTTATATAAATGTTCTCATTGGCGGTGCATTCAGTGACCCTCCTGAGAGTAAGCTGCTAAATAACATCACATTTACAAGTTATACAATCAAATCCAGAAGACAAGTAAAATAATGTTAAAGTCGTAAATCTGTTTTCTTTTTTCCTATCTTTAAAAAGAAATGTTTTACATTAAAAATGTTGCTGTCTGCAGCAGAATTTCACAAGTTTTATGTGTTGCAGCACCCCTGAATGTACCACGAGTAATGTTTTACAACAGTACCATAACCCAGTAGAATGCTGTAAAATTAGTACAAATCAAGTCAGTCAATTAAATCTCACTAAAAATGATTAACAGCATTAAAACAGAGTCTTTAAAGTGTCCATCCTACTGTGGTGTGGGTGTTTGGGAAACAGTCACCAAAAAAACATTTATTTGTTGAAAGAAAGGAAAATCAGACACCATCTTTTTTTAACATAAATGCAGAACACTACCAACATTTTTGTTAGCACCCCTTAAATTGAGTTATTTTACAACAAGGACCAGTTTACTGTTAAGATATACTGGGGGAAAAATAGACTGCCATGTCTTAAAGGAATACATCAAAATTTTGAAAGACGCTTATCCATTTTCTTTCCATGGTTGAGAAAATCAATAAAACTACAGCCAGCAGCTGGTTAGCTTAGCTTAGCACAAAGACTGAAAACGGAGAAATCGCATGTCTGGTTCTGTTGGAAGGTAACAAAATCCTCCTGAAATCTCCTCTCAAGCTCTCTAATCAACGAGGTTCATTTTGTGTTGTTGTCGTTCAATTAGTCCAGAGGTGTAGGTGTTAAAAAATGTTTAAGGAGAGACATGTGCTGGACTGATTCTTGGCCAAGAAGTTGCTTCGCTTAGCTGAGAAACTGTCCTGCACCATCACCCCTAACACCGCATCATGATGTATATTTACAGACAGAGTGTTATCTGTCATCTCATCTATCTGGGCAAGAAAGTGAATAAGTGTATTTTCTTTTCAAACAATTCCTTAAAAGGGTCAAGCAGGTCTTGTTTGAATAAATGAATCTCCCAAGAGAGGAAAGTCACCCTGAAAAGTTTTGTAAGATGTTCGGCTGTAACTTAAGTACATGTGATTTGTAGTAAATGTGCTCAAACATGCAAAACCACAAGTTTTTCTCTCCTATATTAAGATTTGACCACGGATGCTTCTTACTGACCGCTCACATTATTGCTCTTCTCGTTCTTCGACAGATGGGATTCTTCCGTCGGCGCTACAGAGAGATCATTGAAGCTGAAAAGAACAGGAAGGACAGTGATGAAAGCTGGGACTGGATGGAAAAGAACCACTGAGACTTGTGATGGGGGGGGGTCCCAGAGGAGCCAATGAGATTAGGGATTGGGTCGGGAAGGATCCAATAGCACGGGGTCTCGCAGCCCAGCCGCCCCAGTGGCACCAGTGGCCCTTCGGTCTTCCATATGTGGAAGAGAAGAATATTCTCCATATTTTTTGGAGCCTTGATATTTTTTTGTGGGTGGGGGTCCAGGAAACAGGCTTCTGAGGTGACAGTGTGGCTTGCCAGAGGACACTTGCTGTGGAATTCAGCTAATCTCAAAGGAGGTAACTCCCAGCCAGCGGAGCGGAGCCGTTGATGGAGACCCACATCCGTACGGGGATGTGGAGACGGCATGAATACTGGTGGACAACAAAACCCTCAGGGCTGTGTTACATAGCAAATTTATTTTTATACATACACTTTAAGCCATATTGTGTTAAACTGGGCTTCGAGAAGAGTTCGGGGTTTGAAGGCCATTATAAACATACTGTGTCCACAGTATGTTTTCCTAAAAGCACTGATGTTTGATAAGAATGACTGCCTCGGCTCCATAGCTTTACTTTTTATGCCAAAGATATGTCCTGTATAGTATATGATTGGAGTCGTTTGTATATTCAGCTCTTCCTGGGAGTGAAAGATTGTATCTTTTCTTTACTGTTTCCGGCTTATGAATATCTGTTTCTCACATATGACTGCTCCTCCCTCCCACAGATGATCAACCAGAGATAATTCTGTTTTAGACACGCAGTGATTAAAACGCTGTGTCCTCCTGTCATCCGCTAGTGCTGTCGCAGAGGTGCTGGAGGCCCAGTGAAAGCTCTCCCAGGTCATTAGGACCATAAAAAGTCACCGTTCACACTTTAAGCTTTGTGACTTTCCACAAGCATTCCATTCGTTACAGTCGGGCCGAGAAAGGCATCAATCCCGTATGTCTCACTGGGTGGATGAATCTTTTATGTGTGAGGCAACATCAGGCTTGACTTTGCACAAACAATTGAGAAATCTTGCAAATTGATTGAAATAACAATTCAATAAATCTTTTAAATGCAGCAACAAATTAGCTGCGTCAAATGAAAGTAAATGGAAACATTAGATCACAATTAAAGGATAAGTTCTCCAGAAAATGAACGTTTCTAGAGCTTCACAGCAAAGACAGCGTTGTAGCATTGACCTTAACATCTGAAGTAAATGGGGGGCTTGGTTTAAATGTAAAAGAAAACCCACAACTATAAATAAAACCAATACATACATAATCCATACAGCCTGTCCAGCAAAATCCAAATCTTCAGAATCTCAAGATCCGAAATTGATTCGTAAGTACATTTTTTACATTCTTTTTACGGCTGAAATCTTTACTGAAGCTGCTAAGCTTAAAGCATTAGCATAAACCCCGTCTGAAGTTGGTGCATGAGCTCCACCATGCATCAGAGGTAACTTCTTTTCACATCAGTATGTGATCTTGATGGTTCCAGGGACTTTGGTTATTCCGTAGGAGCTGTATGGAGCTATTTTATGTGTTGGTTGTTTTTTTTTTACATTTTTAAAACAAGTCCCCATCTCCTTCACCTGTTGGAGTGTACTACGAATCTTCAACCAACTTTCCATCTGCATAGGGTTGAGCAAATAATGACTGAATTTTCATTTTGCAGAGGAATTTATGCTAATAATTTTTAAAAAGTAACAAAATATTAAAAAGATAAATAAATAAAAAAAGAGGGAATCAAAAAAGAAACTCTACATAGACATAACCATAGAGTCGAATTAAAGAGATCGGCTGCAATGTCACAATACCTGATCGAGTCATTTGTATTGGACACATCAGTATCAGGTCGGTGCGTCCATGGTCGGGCTTCTAAGCAAGTTGTCTGGATGTAACATTTCAATCTTTACTGTCTGCAAATCAACAGTAAATTAGCAAATGCCTTGAAGATGCAATGTGCATTACAGCAAATGATCTAAAGCTGCTCTGCTAGGAATGTACGCTCAGGTATGCCGCTGACTTTTCAGATGGACCCAAAAAGTTTCCAGTGAGGATATCTCGGTTGGTTGTGTTGTAAATTCTCAATGAAATACTGCAGGAAATGATCCACTCCGCGTCCTGACATGAGACCTGATCATGATTTATTTCCAGGCTTCACCTCGGCAGACACATATTTAATTTTACTATTATGCTATTAGGCATTGGGTTTTAGCGTGAAACATGAGATACATTACTCTCCACGGCCAGATGAAAGTCTGCGACGGGAGTCCACCTACAGTCATTTACAGGGGCCCACAGCATGAGTAATGCCCTAAAAATAGGTGGGAATGTGCTGCACTCAATCACGACACATAAACGAGCTCTTTGGGGCTCCTGGGAAAAAAGCTTATTTTAAGTCAACATGGAGGAATGTCAGCGTCCTGGAAATCTGCCACCATTAAAGTTCACAGCTCCAGTTTTTACCCCACATGTTCGTTACAAACCAGTTCTTGATTGTGAACGACATTTTATGTGAAGCGTCCCCAAAGAAGAAAACATATTGAGTGTTTTATACACTTGAAGAGCTTTATCTCGAAACGAAATCCAGAAAAATATGTTTCGATGACGATTTTGAAGAATTTATGGTTGATGATTGATTATATGAGAAGAGGCGTGCAGCACGTGAGGATGAAACCCTGCAGCCGCGTGAATTGTATGCATTTCTGCAGTCAACCAAAGTCAGATTTAAACGTGCAATGCCAAAGAACAAAAACTATGTTTGAAGATGTTTCACGCTTTCCTCTAAGGCTCCGGTGCTAAGACACTTTATGGCTCACAATGACTCTCTCTTGTGCTGTATGAACCTTTGTATTGATCCGATACACTTTATTTTACCATTTAATTCCACTGGCATGACGGCATATACTGTACACATTCACGTCTTCCCTCTGCGCCTGTTGAAGCGATGCTATACCTGTACGCAGAGAACCCGACACTTGACTTTTTTTTTTTTTTTTTTGT
>CAEMYA010000046.1:4069019-4104447 GCA_903131615.1 Diplodus sargus | reverse complement strand
TTTTTGGTAACATTTGACTGTGATGGTTATATTTTGTATGTATGTTTGTTGTCACCGTTACTCATGCCGTTATTTGGGGTTTTTGTTCAAAGTATACTACTGTCAAAGAATATCATTTCCATTATAGTGTGCTGTATGTTTGATGTTTAAAGTCATGTTCGAGCTGTATATTTATCTGTTGATAAAGTGAGTGAAATTTCACGGCTCCGTCTGCTGTTTTTTTCCCCAAGTCAAATGTGAGTGTGGTGTGGTCGGCGCTTGGTTCGCTGTTTCGATGGCGTGTGGTGCTCTCTGCTGGCTGCTCTCTAGTAAATGTAAAGACAGAAACTCAGTGGGAAAAACTCAACATATAACCTAAAAAAAACACGTTCAAAGTACTTTGGGAAACGATTTAGGTTGTACTTGTGCTTGAAAGTTGAGTTTTTTTGTGCAAAAACAGCAATCTAACTATTCATTGCTTATATTATGCATGTACATCATGAAGCTGAAACAATCAGTCGAGCAACATAAACTTGTGTTTATTTTGATCATCAATTTGGAATTTATCAAGCAAGTACGCCAAACTATTCTCTAGTTCCAAATTCTTAAATATGAAGTTTCACTGCTATCTCTGTAAAGTCGGTGAGTTTTTGTGCCATTGGTCGGATAAAATCAGGACTATGAAGATGTAGCCTACAGTATGTAAACATTTACTGGGGAATGTGATCGTGATAGTGCAAAAGTATGACATATGTCCACACAAGTGCCAGTTTTGTGAAATGACACAATCTGTCTCATAGCTCTTATGTAAGGTTTTAAAAGGAGTTTATTACCTCTTAAATGTAATACACTCAAACAGGATAGAAGTTCATGTGTGATTTTCAAAATAACACATTTTAATCATTTCTGATGTTATACTTATATATTATATATACTTTTATATAAATGATATGCATATAACATAAATAGCCACAAATCTATTTTTTTTTTTAAATGTGTGTTAACATTAAAATGTGTGATATTGTAGGGAAAAAAAGTGTATGTGACGCATAATTGTTTAGTTGCAGCATATATCACATTCTCCATGCAGGACAAGTGCCTCAGGATGTATACACACAACAGAATGTCAGGAGAAAAAATGACTCTTCAAACCTACTGACGTTGTGTGTGTTTGCTCAGGTGACCTAAGTTGCTATGAAACACTGACATGAAGCTCCTCTGTGGAGTAAAGTAAATTATTCATGCAGTCACCACATTGAGAACAGCAGGAGCACCACAGCAGATGGCACCGCACTTTTCTTTTTAACCGGGCAGAATCACTCTGCCGACGATGTCCTCTCTGTTGGACCACGGGTTGATCCGGACTGCGGCGGTGGAGCAGGTGGTGGCACCCTTCGCAAGTCACTTATGCCACTTGGTGCTGCTGTGTGACGGTGCGGACGAACCAGAGCAGTTCAGCCAGCTGGAGGAGGCAGCTCAGGCTGTGGCTAAAGCGACAGAGAACATGGCAGCAGTGGCCTCCAGGTACGTACAGTGTGGAGTTCACTGACACAAAGAAGTTAAACACACATGGCTGCTTGTACAAGAATATAAAAGTCACATTCCAACATGTGACTTTCAAGTTAGCAGAGACAGACGTTTGTGATATATTACTTCCAGGCAAATAAGTGAGACAGAGGACGCAGTTCTGCACATGGAGATGTCGTCCCTGTTGGAGTCAGTCACTGTGTCTGGACAACATGTGCTGCTGGCAGCCCAGAAACTCAGCATCCAGCCCAGTCTGACTGAGCACAGAGAGGAACTCATCGCTGCTGCACAGAACGTCTTCCTGGGAGTTGTCAAAGTACGAGGTTCTTTTTTTCTTCCCCCCCCAACATGTTACTAAATATACTATTCAATTTAAGATATTACACTTTTGAAAATAAACAGAGACAGGGAGATAGGGAGAGAGTCAAATCCCTGACACGCTCCAATAGATTCATCTTTCACAGCTGCAGCGGCTTTTCGCTTTCCCAGATGTTTCCTTAAATGGGAATATTACTGCACTCAACAAGAGGCCAAACTGCTGGCTGTTTCAAATATTTCACCTGAAATATCTCAGATATTCATCCAACATCCTTGGCCTAAACTTACAGTCTTGTTATATCAAAAATGTTTAAATCATGAGGATAATGAACCTCCCAACGTCAGCTCTTGCCTTGATATCTGTGATGTCATGCCAACTTACAAGCTGTAACTTACGAAAGGGGATTACATCAGCTATTGCTTGTAAATTAGAAAAAGGACACAAAAGTCTACTTTGTTGACACTCATGATATTGTATGACTCTGGTACAGCATCACATATGCCAAATCTATCCCAGCACAATGGAGCATAAATTAAAAACAGCAATTTGTGCAATTTCAACACATTCTGCAAACAATAGCTCCCACTGTCAGTTTTGTTTCCCATCATTGTCCAAGATTTGGGAACAGATTGCAAAATGGACTGCTGTATTGATCCATAATTGCTTTTGTCAAAATAATCGCACTCATACTGCAAAACAAGTCACTTCATACAGTGCCTGTGAATCATGATCTAGAACTTGTTTATCAGTATTTTCGGTGCATATTTCCTACTGACATTTCGTCTTTAAAGCAACATTATGTTGAAAGTGTCATTTTCTGCGATTTGGCGCCGCCCACAGTTTCTGAGTGCAACACCACTGTGGTAAATACAAATCCCACGGCTGTAACAATTTGTCAGATGTAATGCAGCTGCTAACTAGAAACAAAACCCGTTATGTCATAACAATGGTGTGTTGAACATGTGTATGTTGAAGTAAACATGTATATGACTGTGATCTACCCTCTCACTGAAGTTGCATACTGCAGAAACATGGGGGGGAGGGGAGTAGCTGAGAAAGAGAGACCATTCACTCTATAACAACACGGAAATGTTGACAATAACCAGTTATAATGTTTGCAAAATGTTGCATCTTGCATAATGCTGTGGTTTCCAAACTTTTTGTTCTGCGGCGCAGCAAAAAATATTTTCAGTACACCATCCAAACACACACATAAACTTCTTTTGCTTGCAAATTCCTGCAGCAGTGTTTTCCAGTCCTGGTTCTGGTTGTTCATGTTTCATATGGATGTCTGTTCCAACACACCTGATACAAATGATCAGCTCATCATCGAGCTCTGCTGAAGGCTGATAACAACCCATTCATCTGAATCAGGTGTGTTGGGAAACATCTAACACATGCAGGACAGGTCCCACGGACAGGATCATTAAACACTAACCTGTAGAATATATTCTAAACAATGTCTGTCGTTAATACAGAACTGCAACTTCAGTGTGACATCACACTGAAAAAAGCTGAATAAGGAACAAGTCACTGCATCATGCATCTTAATTGTTTCCAGTGTAACAGACTCTGCGCGACTGTTGAGATGTTGCTGTCAAATCATCAGGCTTCTTTACGCGTTCAGGATGTGAAGTCTCCACGTGCCATCTTAACTTGTTTGCTACATACTGTCGGTAGCTAATATTTTGAGATAAACAACACTCTGTGGTCTCGAGCACAGAATATGCCTTTTCACATTTTCTTGTCTTTGTTTTGGCTTTGTTTCGTAGCCTTGCCACACACCCCCTGTGATAACTCTGGGGCACAACCTCTCTTTTTTTTGCTAATTAGCACAAGCTGAAACTTTATAATTCATGTGCAACATTTCACACAGGAAAAAAAACTTCAACCTCATGATGGCTCTAGAAAAGCCAATTTCATGGCTATCAACCACTCAGTCCAATGGTTGCTGAGAATTTGAGTCAGAACTGAAATGCTATAGCATTACTAAAGAAAACATATTAAACTGTTTCTGATGACAAACAACAATCCTTATCTGTCTCTCCGCTCTCAGGTTCTGTTAGTGGACGATGATGCTACTGTGAGGAGAGTTATAGCTGCTGCTGATTGCGTTTTGGAGTGCCTCTCTGAGCTTGGCTCGTCCTCAGACATCAAGTCCCTGCTCAAATCTTTCCAGGTGTTTTCTCAGGCTCTGCTTCTCCTCAACAGTCTGACAGTGGAGAGGGCAAATTCCTTGCAGGATCACAGACAAACAAAACAGCTTCTCGATTGCTTGGACACCCTGAGGAGGTGCATCTCCATGCTGCAAACGGCCATGTGCACAACCATCAAACACCCGTCAAGCGAGCAGGCACGGGCTGCCAAGAGATACATTCTGGATAAGGTGCAGAGCACGGTGACTGATATTGTCATCACCCTGAAAAGTGAACGCCTCAGTGGATCCCCGGGTCCATGTGGGTATTACACAGCAAGGAGGAACAGTCTCTTACAACAACTTACTAGTCCTTCGACTCTGTCAATCCGAGGCAGTGGTTTCGACAGCCTGGTGAGAGATCTCGTGTTCCACTGCATGGTCGTTGCAAACTCTTCTCGAAGAGGGTTTCAGCAGAGAGTGGTGGGTCATTGTCGTCACATCCTGCAGTTCTGGTCGGGCATAAAACGAATCTTGAAGTCCTCAGAGGATCCTGACGATCCTGAGCAGAGCCTCGAGAAGACCTGCGCTTTGATGGCGCGGCAAATCCAAATGCTCGATGAAGTGTTGATGGCCGCTGTTCCTTATCAGGTCCTGGACACATTTCTCACAGCATCCTCCACAGCCGAGGAACTTTTAAGCGTGACGAGACAGATCCTGGTTGCACATTCTTCCACACAGATGGATCTGAACTTTGTTCAGCCGCTACTTGAGGATTTCATATCCTCCACTGATGGAATAATCCGAACGGCAACTTTTGTCTCAGCTGTGTCCGTCGATGCGAAGAGTTTGGAGAACGTGGAGAACTCGAGAGCATGCCTCACACGACTGAGGGCTCAAATCGCACCGCTTTCACTGGAGCTTGAGGATAATTCAATGCAAACTGTTCAAAAGCTTCACGAGGTGTGTCAGAAGTGGGAGGAAGAGAGCGGTCAGCTTCAGGACGCTCTCAGCGATGTACTGGACGTAAAGGAGTTCACCAGTATTGCCATCAATGAGATGGTCAGCGATCGGCGTGGATGTGATGAAGCGTACAGAGAGCAAAGCTATAAACTGTTTAACGCTCACGCGACAAACCTTAACTGTCACACGAAGCTGGCGATTCAGTCAGTGCGGAGGCACTTGGACAGAAGCGATGACCCCATCTACAGGAATGGCCTCCTGGTGCTGCTGAAACAGGTTCAGTCATCTCAAACCAAAGTGGGCGAGTCAGTCAGGGACATGCTTTCAGGTTCAAGTCTAAATGTGGAAGCTTATTCACCTTTTTCGGACAATGTGTCCGCGGCTATTCAGCATTTCAAAGTTCTCAGACAGGGGCTGGATGGACAACAGCATCCACATCTCCTGAGCCCGCTGCGAGAAGGAGCGCGCCGGCCTGAAACCTCACAGCCACGTTTACCAGACAAAGACACCTGTGATCCGAACCTGGATCACATGGGAAGAGGCTCTGAGTCTCCTGTTTTGGAGGTTACAGAGAGGGATTCCCAAACCGAACATGAGGAGGAGGATCACTCAGATGAGGAAACCATAGAAGCAGAACTGTCTCATAAATATGACAGAGATGATTTAAGGATCCCAGCTGTCTCCGACGAGCCCAGACTGATCCGCGAGCCTCGTGAATTTGACCTTTTACCCCTCCTGTATGAAGTTGTGGCTGTGACTAAAGGGAAAGATGTGACAGCGCTCAACCAAGCCTGCACCGGTGTGCTTGAGCTGTCCAACTGGTACGTTCAAGCTGCAAAAGAAGCCTTGGCCATTGTTGATGCAGTTGATCGTCAGACGCTGGAGACTTTCCGAGCCGAGCTGGTGTCTCTGACTCCGCTCCTGGTCCAGACAGCTCAAGAGACGGCGATGAGCTCGGCAATGAGCATGGAGAGCATCTACAAACACAGCACGCGGTTTTCTGACCTTATCAACAATACCCGAAAGGTTTTACTGCCAGTGGCTGGAGCTTGGTTTCATGCTGTTTACACTGAGATGCAAGGAAACCCGATGGCAGCCACTGTTAAACAGCAGCTGAATGAAGTGATGACTCTGTGTGCCGATACGGTCCAGCTCCTGACATTGTCTGATTTGACCTCACAAAGTGACGGCCAAGAGACATTCAGCGTCTTACACAACAAGCTGAACAAAGCGCACAACAACACAAGGTTTCTGGTGGAGTTCTCTACCTCAGCGGATGGACAGGTAGATCAATTAGAGGGACTCTGTGTCCTCTGGGGCCTGTCTGTTCAGATTCTTTTGAATTCTGTTGATAAGATCTTGGGAACATCGACTGCAGTGAACCAGCTGGGCCCTCGGAAACAGCTATCAGTGCTGTCTGAGAGCTCGCTTCGAATCCAAGAGGCGGCGAGGCTCACGAGCCTGAGTTGTAAAAGTGCTTACAAATCCAAACAGTTAACAGGACACCAGGATGAACTGAAGACACTGACTGACGCCTATCTCAAATCTGCGGAGGAGCTTGATAGCATGCCGAGTGTAATGCAACTTGCAAAGTCAGAATTCTTTCAGAGGCACCTCTTGATTAAAATCAGAGTGCTTTCTGGACATCTAAGCAAAGCAAACAAAGATTACGACACTGCACTTAAAAACATTGTCAGCACTGCTTATTTTGCTGCTGAACACTTTCGAGATAGCGACGCGGAGGACGCGGGCAAGAAGTTCGAAAACGCGGCGGAATCATTTTTTCAAAATGTCAAACTTGCGACCAAGCGAGTCGAGGACTCCTTGAACTACATCCGCGACCCACGCGCGCGGTCTAACCTGAGGTCTATCAACGACCACTTGTCTTTTCAAATCTCAGATGTAATCAGCCGGGCGAGGCTCATGGTGGAGACTCACTACGTCTGCGACACGCTCAGTCTGGAGGTGCAGATACAGTGCTGGTCGGCCAAAGCTCACTATGTGGTGGAGGAGATCAGGAAGCAGGATGGGATCCACCAAGAGGCTAAAGAGCAGATCACGGCTTGTCTACAGGGAGGAATAGCACAGGATATCAAAAATGTGCTGGCTTCAATCCCACCTAAAGTCAAAGAAATGGAATTTCCCTCCGATGCAACGACATCCTGGCAGAGAGGCAACACAGAAAGGGTTGATGCTGCAGAACTGAAGATGAACATGGCAGCCGTGGCCAAATTTGAACCTGAAAATAAGGGAAAAGATGTAGGTACCTCATGATTAACAAGATTATACAGCTCAGTCATTCCAATATGTCAGAACTAAATCATGTTCTTATTTTCACAGCAGGATGGTGTATGGTGTGCTGCATCCAAAGAAGCGTCTTGCCTGACCTCCACCTCCCTTTCTTTAAAGCAAGAAAGTGACAGCTGGGATCCTAAGGACAACAGAATTGTCCAGGTGACCAGGAAGATGGCTGACACAATATGTTACATGACCCAGTACTTGAGGAAGAAAGGCCCAATACCGGTAACGACCACCAGAGAGCACTTTTCTGCCTTGATCTCGACATTTGCAGACACTCTCACCCACAATCATTTCTTGTTTTTTCCAGAATAAAGAGGCTTTTGTCACTGCGGCCAAAGATGTGATCTCAAACTGTCAGTCAGTAACTCACTTTATCAGAGTGATCACCAACCACTGCCTGGATAAACAGTGTACGGTCGAACTCTCCCTCATAGTGGAGCAGATTCTCACCATCAGCAACCAGCTCAACATCATCTCCAGGTCAGAGGACTTCAGGGCTGGGAGAAATACACAGAAGTTTAAAAGGTTTTACACTACTTTTTTCACACATGCAGTAGTACACCGCATGACCTGTGAACTTCTTCACTTTATCTTTACTCAGTGTCAATGCTGTAACACCTGGATGCAAATCATCTGATGAGATCCTGGTTAAGAACGCACAAAATCTTCTCCAGACGGTCCTGCGTGGGGTCCATGCGGCAGAGACGGCCTGCATGACAGTAATTCTAACTAAGAAAAAAAAAAAATCTATTTGCAATAATGTTACAGCTTAATGTTCAAAGTATCTCTAAACCGTCTCTTATTCCAGGGTTTGAAGCAGCCCGAGCCAAACTCAGATGGCGCAGAGGCCACAGCCTTGTGTTTCCAGTGGAGGAGGAAGCTGGAGATCCATCGAGCCCAGCAGACCTCCAACCCAGAGACTGATGAACTGGGTTTGAGGAAGACCTCATCCCACCCTGTGGCACCCAGCCTTGCCCCGCCAGTTAAAGTGACCACTACCCCCTCAAAACACGCGTAGCACTTGCGTGTCTCAAGGAAAAAGTACCCTGACAAAGATTGCATTTTTGTCTTCTGTTTGATATAAGATACCTGAAACCCACTTGACCTTTGCCAGCTTTCATAGACATGCTCAAGGTCACAAAAAAGGATTTTTTGTTCTGAAGCTGAGGTTTGATTTTGATCTGAGGTCGAATGGAGGAGGAAGCACTGTAAACATGTCTTACTTGTTTCAAGAACAAAGGTAGCCTAAGCAAAATCAAGAGTAAAAGAGTAAAGGTATTTGTTCTGGCTGTTGTCTTGAGTATTAATATTATATTATATTGGTACTATATCGGATATATTGAAAGAAGAAAAGAAATTGTGCTTCAAAACTCTGTAGTAATTTTAGGGACTTTTCATCTATCTTTACTTTTTATGAAATACAGTATATTTGACCTCTCTGACCTTTGAATTAAAACATCTGAAAAGTTAAACACTTCAAATGTAAGAAGGGCCTCAACCGGACGGTTCTCTCATAAGAGGTCTCGGGGACAAGGTTAGACACCTGTGGCTTAATCTTTAACAGTCTTGTATATCTATATGTTTTATGCAAAACATTTATCTGAAAGGAAAGTAGAAGCTGTATGTCACAATATTTGCCTCTGACATATAATGGGATCGTACCAACAAGTGTCATAGTTGAGTAAATGTACATAGTAAGTCTCAACCACTGGATGTGTACATGTATACAAACTAAAATGAGACACTACATCTTGATGTGTGATTCTGAAATAAAATGACTTGTATCTTATTTCTTTATTTCAGATATTCATAATAAAATCACTGAAATGTGACAAGCATATGTGTTGTTAAAATGTCATACAGTATTATTACAACCATAATCACCATACTGACAGGAAAAAAAAATAAAGCATTATTCATTAAAACACCCAAAAACTGACTGTACACGTGATACAAAATGGGCATTTACAATGTGACTTGTGAAAAACAAAAGTACGTAGCTTAGTTGCAGCTCACCTTAGCAGACAAAGAGCTGTCGAATTATACAAACTGCCTCGCGGCCTACAGCGTTTACTCCGTGTAGCACTTACAGCATAACCCTGCATGAGTACATCTGCAGTCAACTCCAACAAGTTTACATGAAACATAGTCGTTACGGTCGTATTTGTATCATATATATCCACATCTCTCTTTTCATAGTATACGTTATTTCTTTCTTGATTTCCTATTCTGATGAAAACAGGTGAAAGACAGTTTAACTGCTATTTACAAGCTTGAGCTTACAAGAAAAAACAGTGACGAATCAAATTAAAAAGCCCATAATGACTCACTGCCTTTAAATACTGGTTTGCAAGTTAGAAAAGCTTACAACAGTATGGTTGAACCCTCAAATAGTATAAAACAGTTATTTAGATTTTTTTTTTTCCACCTAAACAGAAAACTGTTTCATATTGCACAGCAACTCTGCAAGCTAGCTTGACTGTAGAGAAGGGGTGCCCATTCTTTTCACCTTTGATGGCCAAAAGTCAAACTTGATGTTTGGCCACCCGAGAAACACAAACACACAAATGTGTCATACTGTATTCTTAAAATGGCAAATGGTACTTTGAACCCAAGTTCACTTAACTGTGTCTGCCTGCTGTGTTCACTCATTGAAAAATTATTTGGGATCCTATATTTTCAAAGAACACTTATTTTACAAAAATAAAACAGCAAACATAACAAATTTATATTATAATTTTTAAAAATATTTTTTTCTTATTTTCACTAGAAACATTGTCAGTCCAAATCAAACCTAAGACTCTGGGCCGGCCTGTTGTAGAGAATTTAATTTCAAAACACCATGCTGTAAAAGAGAAGAGCAATCGAACATTTCTACATGCATTTCAGGCAAACGATTAAAGAATTAACTTGTGTATCTCACCATATGTGCCTTTCTGGGAAAAGTGCAGTAAAAAAAGGGCCTATTTTGATTATCTGACCTGATCGTGTGAGCTCAACGAAAATTATATCAGGCTGTGTGGTAAAAAAAATAATGTGAATGTACAAGAAAACATCTGTGGACTCCTATGTTATATAGTCAACGGCTGACTTATTGTGAAAAAAATCCCTTCTCATAAAAATGGGCATAAACATAAAAATCTCATGATATAAAAGTGTCTTGAAATAAATAAGTAAATACAAAAAATCTCGAGGGCGTTCCTACAACTGTTGTTCGCTTGATCGCTGCACATTATCTCTCTGCATGTAGAGTGAACGAATGAGCTATAATACAGAGTGTAATGCCTGGAATGAACCCAGAGTATAGTAAACAACAAGTGGGGCAGTCCTTAGTGAAAACTACACGGTTAAAATAATTCCTCTTTTCTGATTGTTTCAAACGTACATGAAAATTACACAATAATAAAAGACCTCAACACACTTCCAAAACACACACTTCAGCATTAATATGATAATGTTAAAATGAACTTTCCACTTTTTCTGTGTACAAATCGAGCATCATGTCTATAATGACAAATGTGTGGTGCACTAGACGTTGTGTCTGTGTTTCTATACAGGATCGTTTCTATACAGAAATAAATAGGTTCATGATTACTGACAGAAAGGGGAAGCGGTGGGATCAAAAGTCTTGAACACATCTTTGAGTGTCCGGTCGTCTGCCTCCTCATCTGGATCGTCCTGTTTCGGTTCTTCCTCAATGGCCTCCTCCTCTTCCTCCCCCTTCTCCGCCTCCTGCTCCTTCTCCTTCTTTTCCTCTGCCTCTTCTTGTACACCTGTAGAAGCTTGTCCTCCCAGTTTGGCCTGCCTGGGGTCGGTGTACTGGGGTCGGATCAGCCCAGCCAGTGCCTGGATGGGGAGATTATGAACGGCAGGGGGTTTTACAGGTGACGCAGGAGGCACTGGGGGAGAACTGGAAGGTGGAGTCTGATCTGAGGCAATGTCTGTGCTTTTGGGGTCTTCGAAAGAGCTACTTCTTTGGGGTGGTGAAAGTGATGACGTCGGAGTGTTGTCTTTCTTATCAGGGTGTTTGAGAATCCCTGTCTTTTTAGGAGGCTCTGCTTGCTCCTTCTGAGCCTGCGTGGTTTGATTACGCGGATCGTACAGACTGATGCCCCCAAGGATCGTAGTGGGACTCTCTAGCCCTCCACCGGAGGATGCCAGACGAGGTGCATACGGTGGCAGCTTCTCAGGCTCTGGTTTGGCTCGAGAGGCATGAGGAGAGGGACTTACACTGGCCTTCTGTAGCCTTGGGTCCACAACACCTCCCCCGGAGGAGGGCTCTTTCTGGCCCAGCAGCTTGGAGTCCAGACTCCCTGTACGCTTGAGTCTAGGGTCCAGAGTCTTCTGCTGACGTGGATCTGCAGGTCTTTCAGCGGATGATCGAGCCTCTACAGATCCAGAGGACAGTCGACTCATGCGCTCCTTCAAACGTGCCGCTGCCAGTCTGGGGTCTGTCAGCGGAGGGCTGGATACGGGCGGATGGTCAGGCAGGCTCGCTCGGTTCATCTGAGCATCGGCAATCAGCGGAGGAAGGGGCAGGTTGATGGAGTGTTCCTGTTTGGGCACCAAGGAAGGTATGAGGTCCTCAGGGGCCCACACCACCGTCTGAGCGAAGGCTGGCCGCTGCAGCAGGATGTCCACCTTGATGTGGCTAAACTGCTTTAACTGGCATCGAGGGTCTCGCAGCACCACACCAGGGCCGGCATCTACAGGGATGAGAACAGCTTTGTCCCTGAGCTCCCTCTCTCCTTCATCATCTTCTTCTCCTGTAGGCTTCTGAGGACCAGGGTGGCGATAGGAGCTCGTTTCCATCGGTCTCATCTTCCTGGGGTCTCTGGAGAGCCTTGGGTCTGCAGATCCGTCCGACTCCTTTTTCATATCAGGGGGTCGCTGTCGAGGGTCTGCCTTCACGCGGGGGTCGCTGGGTGGGGCCCTCTCCTTCACAAGCCGAGGGTCACCTAGTGCTGGAGTCCCCGCGGCAGCCTGGAGGGACTTGGAATGAGACATCTCGCTCTGCTTCTTCAGAGATTTAAGGATTGCAGAGACACAGCTCCCATCCTCCTCATCGCTTGAGTACCAGTTTGTAGTTTCATCTGGAAATGAAAATGAGATCACATTTAAATGTTTGTCCTCTCAGGGCACGTTTGTAAATGATCCACGTATCACCGTTTTAGAAAGTCATTTGTGCCTACCTCAATTAAAATTCTAAATGATGTTGCTTGAGGCTGCAGGAGTGTAATATGTGTAATTTGTGCTTGTGGTTGGTTATGTCTTAGTTTTTGGAATCACTATTATGATTTTGCAGCTTTATGTGCACAGGCTTTGAATCCAAGACAAATGTACCTACAGTGATAATACATTGTATCGATTCATAGTGCATCATTATATCATATCTCGTCCGACTGTAACTTGTTGCATGGCATTGTATCCAAGATATTTGTGTAATATACCTATATACAAGGATTTTTGACTTCAGTTTGTGCTCAGGTTTTACTTTCTGTTATTCATCAAACCTGCACCTTGCCTCTGGGACTTACCCCTGTTTGCATTATCATCCTGGCCCTCTGCTCTCTGTGGCTCATTCCCCTGTTGATGTGACTCTTGTTGCTGTGTCAGGTGTAGAAAGATGGCTTTCTGCACGGCTGGTGGTAAAGACTGTAACTGTGATTCTGCACCCATTTGCTGCTGGAGGTTCTGCACGAAGGCCAGACCAGGGTCTATCAAATAGAAAAGAAAAGAAAAAGAAACATTTTTGTATTTTCAGCAGCACTAAATGGTAATTTACCAGTTAGACAGCCACATTAATACAACACTGACCTCCTTGCTGACCCATGGCCTGGTTTCGGAGGAAGCTGCTGAAGAGCTCTACTGGGTTCTGACCCATCGATGGAAAAGGGAAGAGACTTTGCAGCATCTGCAGATCTGGTATAGCAGGGAACGGAGGCCTCTGCATATTCATCTGAGGGTGGCTTCCGTGGAAGGGCGGGGGTTGACCAGGGGGGATGGGTGGTGGCATTGGAAATCCTGGGGGGCTCTGTGGCATGGTTGGCCCCGTAGGGTGACCCATAGGACCAGGTGATCCAGGCGGAGGAATAGGAGGAGCAGAGGCACCTGAAGGTACCATACCTCCAGTCTGTGGGTCCTCTGAGCCTCCACTGAACTGATTGGTACCTTCACCTTGATTCTGGGAGTAGCTGGAGCCACTGAAAAATAACGTGCACAAGTCGGTTTAGCGTGAGCTCAATTCTTTGAATTTGGTCTTTTAGCGTGATGACAGATTATTTTAGTTACCTCAGACCAATTTTTTGTGCCAAGTTCACAGTAGGTTGAACCTTGATTTCAAACAGTGAGGGGATTTTCTTCCCGCCTTGCCCAGAGGCTCCATCTGTAGGACTGCTCTGTCCAGGAGTGGGCAGCAGCCCCACCCCAGGAGGAGGCTTCGGAAGTGGGGCGATTCCCTGCTTTCTCAGATCCTCAAGCTCCAATTCATCCTCACGGGCGTTCTCCTCTTCTGTGTTTATTATCTGAGAAATGATTCAGTGAACAGAAACAGAACAATTGTTGACTGTAAGACCTGAGACTGTCCTGTTACAGAAGTGTTAAAACCCCCCAAAAAACATCATTTTCTTTTTGTCTTACCTTATCAAGCAACTCTTTGGTCACATCATTCAAAGCCTCGTGGGAGAACTTACAGTTGTCCCCTTGATAACATTTGGCTCCTGTGTGAAAGAACTTGCACGGGTATTCATGTGCAACCACAGGTTAAGGAACAGGACTAATTAAAAGGTATAATGAGATTTGAGTTAATCATGCAGAGCAATTACATAAATGTAATTAAAAACACTTATAGTCATTAGTGAAGGATATTGTGCATGTAAATGCAATTATCTCCTTTACTGCAGTAACCCTGGAGGTAAAATTTGCAAAGCTCTTTTTTCTTATCAGGTATGACGAGCTCATGTTCAAACTTGCACTGTTCCCCCTGCATGAAGAAAATATATAATTATGTTTCAGTTCGGAAACGATCATCTTTTTCAAATATTTCAGCTTAAATAAGCTTACATTGTTAAAACAAGACGAACAGCATTAGTGCTACTTTACCTTTATGCATCGACCCTCCAGGAAATACTTGCAGATGTATCTGCCATTGTGTTCAACTGTGTGCTGATTAATGAACTCCTTGCTCATAATTGGCCGTTTCTTCTGAAAACCAGAGCAATTTTTTCCTTCCTGCGACACAAAATTAACAAGAGGATGTAGTCTGAGTTTTGCCTCTTTCTGCAATCAATTTGCAATTGTATAGATTATTTCATCCTTATTGTATTGCTTCATAGATAAAAGAGCACTTAATATGCTGAAAAACTTTACCTTACATTTTCTTAAGAAACAAATCATTTTTATGAAAATGGAAATTCACCACAATCAACTTATCCTTCGTGTTTTCATCAAGATTAAGAGATAAAATCGTATATCCTCCCGTCCATAGTAGATATCAGGAAATATCTACAACCAAAAAGGCTACCTGTTTTTTACACCAAAATGTCAGTCTGTGTTCTAAAGTAATATCTCTTACATCGTCTTGCTGACAGTAAAAATATTCAGTACGAGCTTGATTCCCCATGACTATCATAATATTATCTACTTACAGGTGGAAGAGCAGGCAGGAATGGGTGAACAAGAGGCAAATTGTAGTTATTTGTCCATTAAGGTAGAAGGTGCACACATATAAACACACTAACCTAACCAGATTCTAATCTATCGGCATACTTACTGGCATCATGTCTTCCATGCCGTGGTCTCCTCCTCGACCTCGTCCACGTCCTCCCCAGGGTTTGCCCTTCAGCTTCTTGTTCTTGTTGAGCATCCCACGTCCTCTCCCTGGTCCACTCCCTCTGCCCCTTCCTCTCTGCCCATCTGAAAATGAGATTTGTGAAGACACGATGAAACTCCTTACCAATGCATGAAATTGTATTTATTAACTGTGTTGACTCAATCACATAATATACAAACAGGTGAAACGTATTTGAATATGAAAAGCATTCATACACTGCTGTTGTTTCATCCCCCTCATGTTTCCTCTCCTCATCTGGTCTTTTGGATGGCGTCCCCTTCCGTGACTCTGGGAATCTTTTGACTGAGGATACTCATCGTCTTCATAATCCTCCTCCTCTTCATCATAGTCATATCTGTCATCACTGTAGTCGCTGTATTTGTCAAAATCGCTGCTCTTGTGCGGCGGGGACTTGCCATGGCCTCCTTTGGAATCCCGTCCATGCTGGAAAGTTGACAGAGAGAGAAAATTGCCTCAAAATGATGCTTACATGATTATTTAGCTTATGTATTTGTTTAGTGGTTAGGAGCTCACCTGAGAGGACTGACCGTCGGACTCGCGGCTACATCCCTGGCTCTTCCGGTTTTTGGGCCGTTCTGGTCGGTCATAGTCAGAGTCATAACTGTCAGAGCTGGAGCTGCTGGAGGGGGAGTGGTGCTGAGGGAACAAAGGAAAAACAACAATAAAGTGAAGTTTGAATTAGTTCCAATTCATGCCTTAACTGCAGAAGCACTATGAGATATTATGTATTGATCAAAAGCATGAGTGCATCTTACTTTCTGTCGGTCGCGCCTCCTCCTTTTAGACCTCCTCTTCTCTCTGGTCTTCTTGTATCTTTTCCTCGAGTGTCTGTGGGTCTTTTCTTCTTTCTCTTTACATTTTTCCTTTTCCTTCTCTTTTTCTTTGTCGTCATTCACCTCCACAGACTCTTTGTTTTCCTCTTCAATTCCAATCCCTTCGTCATCTATTTCTCCATCTTCCAGTTCGCCATCCTCTCTATAAAGAGAAACACATCCACCACAGTGAATGAGCTGTATGGAGGTTATATGCTGTATTTGTGTCTCAGACTTGTTTAGTCTCGGACATGTTTTTCAAATCATGAGAAAAACATCTGATGAGCAGATAAACCAGACCTTCTGTAATAATCTAATAAAAAAATTTAAAAAAATAAATTACACTGAACCCGTCATAACATATTTTCCCTTCATTTGGAGCAAGGCAGCAACTATCATGCCAGACAGTTTCCAAGACACCCTAAGCCTTTTCTGTACCAAAAACATCCTGTCAGGAATTCAAGACTAAGATCTGATTTCCTGTGAACCAGCGTGCAGTTATTTTATAAAAAAACAAATTAAATTTAACCCCAGATTTCTAGCAGTGGGATTATTCAGTTTCTTTATATAATGGCCACCAAGTATGATTTAGCACACATATGTTGCCAAATTACAAATCTTTATGACAAAGGTCCTCTGTCATAGTAAAGTTCAAGTAAATATTTCTTATTTGAATAGTAAAATTTAAAATGGAATTTTAACAAAATTAGGCTATCAGGCTAAATGCCCAAAGGAATAATTACAAGGATTGAGAGCATTGTGTTCAATGCTGGACACTAGAATACTGTGACATTCAAGTTTATAGACACAGATGTCTATTACTGTTAATAATAGAAGTAGATTAGTATGTATTAGGTTTGCAGGATGCATACATTGCAGCCAATAAATTATGCCAGTAAGAAAATGTATATTATCGCATATATATTGTCATCGGTGCCAGATTGCTTTCATTGATTTAACAAATGCAGCATTTACGAGAAAGGGGACAAGAAGAAGAAGAACAAGTGCAGCATGATGCACAAATGACTGCTACTGCTACATCTGGTTAGAGCCATGCATTGTTCACTGGAGAGCCAAACATGTCTCATTAACTGATCGATATCGGCCATGAGAAGCACAAAAAAAATAAACATTTTGCATCCCTAGTAATTTTGGAAGAATGTGGAATTTTTTATTAGTTTGCTGCACCCCCCCGACCCTGTGTGGAGGCGTTATTACTGAATGAGTGAGCTGCTACCCAGGTGACTACTTCAAACAGATGATGCTTTTATCTGCCGGGTATCAGACAGTAACAGTGAATCTAAAACTAGACACAGCATGGCAGTTAAAAGCAGGCTTTTATAACACTTTTATATCCACTTTTTTAAAACTGAAATGAAGACATACTCTATTACATCAGATGACCGATACAGAGCAAGTATTTCATGTAATAATATATCCTAACTTTCAGTCCAGTGAAAACAGCACAGACTTCAGGATGCAATGTGGAACACTTGCCAACTTAAATATAACACATAGGAAATTGCATGATCATGTAACTATTTGAAGACTGAAAACAAATGCCGGCTAATTCTGTTACAATACCATTTATAAAGGATGGCATACAAACACCCCAGCATCACTGATCAATGTGTACAGAAAAAAAGTATTTTCCACTACAACAGAAAGCACTTCAAAGCAGTGGTCTATCCATTTAAGAGGAGCAACTAGATGCCCAGAGTGGAAGGTGCACAGACACCTTCAACAGCTGACACTTCAGTTTTTTGCTCCTAACAATACACCAGCTTTTACTTCTTCCCCACATCGCCTTGTATTAGACAGTAATATCTTTTTCTCTGACACCAGCAAACACTTGGCCCTCTTTGTTCACATGGTCTGGCAGCCCTGTTAGAACAAGGGACCAATCACAAGGACACAGACATGGCCTTAACCCAGCAGAAGCACATAATCTCTCAACCCTGCGTGAACCCTGCCTCAGCAGTACTCCCAGGTGCCCGGTAGGGGGAGTACGGTACGAGGATGGGCGTGGCATTTACATCATAAGTCATTTGCATAGCCTCCTGCAGATGGCAACAATGAAGCCATGAATTCACCCCCAGTACCACAACAGCACAAACGATGAGGTCTGCTACCTCGCATGGAAATGATCGTGAATGACTCTTATCGACACGGTGATGGGAAGCTAGGCTATTTGGACAGCACCAAAAGAGGCATGCAAAGACCTTGTGAGGGGGGAAACCGTGGACTCTGCACCCAGCAATTCATGGTTAAATAATGATAATAGAATAAAAAAAGATAGAAAACAGAAACACAAGCATGTAGACCCACAGCACTGAAACGCACAGATGAGCGTATTAAGAATTGCATAAGAATGTTACTCGACCTTTCATCCCCTGCAAGCTCAGAGTCTGTCATGTTTTTGTCAAGAACAGGGGCTGGGGGACTGGAAACAAGGCTCACAGAAGCCATTGGAAAACGGATCTGCCTCCCTTCTCCCCGGCACCAGAGTGAATTAACTCAGTCACTCAAGGAGACGTTGGGTTGTGAGAGATGCTGCAAGATTTCAGACTGGAAAAAACTCACGGTGTTACATGTCTCGACAGAGACAGTAAACAGACACTCTCCTCTTTCATATCAATGACGTTTTAACTCTGTGAGCACAGCTTGATACCCCGCTTTGCTAATGTCCCGTCGGTTGACAGCTGCCATGGTGCAATAGAGGAGACGGAGGGAGAAACAGACAGAAATGTAACCATGTTCGTTGATTTCAGCATCTTCATAGGCTTTCTCAACAGGGACATCATCTCAAAATGGCTTCTGAGGTCTGCAGCCGCACATTCCTCGATTGTGTATCCCTCCACCAATATATAGTCCTCTCGGGATCTATCTAACTTGAGCGCGTCAAATCCTCGTCAGCCATTGGCCAGACAGCACACGTAAAGACAGCTGCGATTCTTATTGGTCCAGAGTGCTGTCAGTTATTTTCAACATCTGCAACGACGAAGTGTATGTGACGCTCAGTTCTGCCCTTTGTTAATGTTTTCATGTACGACCGTGTGTATCACACAGTCATAGCGACGCGAGTCCAGTGCAATTTAAAGACAAAAACAGCTGAAGCGAATTTAACGGTTCAATTATCAGCGACGTATTTTCTGTCCTTCGTGTTTTCAAGCTCGGGCGCGCGACCGCATAACGCGTACGAACGTTGGAGGAGCGCTCGTGTATTCTCGTCACTGACCAGCAGGTGTTGCTACGAATCTACAAAACAACCCCCCCCCCCAAAAAACTTCACCGTTTGCTTCCACAACAGTAACATCGAGCTAATAAACACAAAGAACGCCAGGTAGTGTGAGAAATGTTTCACCAGTGGATAAACTATGTGCTTACAATGAAAGCTGCTCTTTCTAGACATCAACACAATGTAATGTTAGCTCGTAATTTAGCTTAATTACGACTATTACTTGATAATTACAGATAGCTCTTTTACATGTAGTTTTAGGTGCTTTTAGGTTAGTCTGCCAGATATACGGCTGAACGACCTCATTTGTAATGAACGCAATAATAAATGCTAATGTAAAAGGTCTTATTCTGAGGGAAAATAAGTCATTTTAAGTTTTTAATTGTACCCTTAACGTCCCACGTTGAACTGTTTCATTATGCCGGTGCAATTTGTCAGATAGCCTCCAGCTAACATTCTATCATGTGAACTTTTCAGCCCAAGAGAGATGTAAGAAGAGAGAGAGGACATGTAAATGTCTCACAGTATCTCGGTGGGAGGGATTCCTGCTGCAGGAAACCTAGCTAGGTGGCGTGCAGAGCTCAGAGGCTAAAACTTTCCGAGAGCGCACATAAAGAGACGGCAGCGCATCTCTGTGTCTCAGACACCTGATGAGCATCTTCCAAACTCTTGAAACCGGGGGACGAAACCTCATGACAGATACCTGTTGGCTTTGATTTAATACTAAGCACCATAAAAAGAAAGAAACCTATTAAATCTTGGAGAACATCATCAGAGAACAGTATTACTCTATTATTACTGCCGGACGTTCAGAGATGACTCTGTCTTTTCGACACAGGTGTTTGCTTTTGCTGTGTTTGACAGCCATCCAGAGTGGTCATGCTGCTGTACAGGTAAGAGCAATTTACTTTACATCAGTTTATACAATAACAAGTTTCCAAGACGTCAACTTGGGGGATGTGATATGTGAAATCTCAAAAGCTGATTAAGCTGTACTTTGAAAATAACATTATAGATTTGATTGAAAGTTATTTATGTTGATGTTTTAACCCTTTTATTAATAAAGAGTCACCTCAGCCACTAATATAATTGTTTTGTTTTTTTTATGTGTTACAACTTGTCCAGCATTCATCTATTGTGAACAGTCAGTTTCCACTTGAGGAATTAATAGATGTTTTTTACATTTAAAAACATCACTATAGCATCCGGATATGAGTCCACTCATGTCTTGTCAGCTGGTGGTATTTCCCCTTTGCCTGAGGCAGGTAAAAAGAACATGGCACTGTTGAACTACTACATAAGTCTAAACTATGTGCCCATTGGATTTGAATGTATTGAAGCTAGTTGTTATTGTACAAAGTCCTCCCAGTTCAGGAATTTAAGGTATGCTGTGCAGAGAAATTGTTCCAATGAGCATGTGATTAATAAACCCCTTCTGAAAGGATTAGAGGCACTTTTCTCTGAGGTACCTTGTAATGGCTTGACAAGCTTTCCTCTCCCTCCAGTAACTGCTAGTGGCACCCATGCTGTTTTGAGTCTGCCCATTCAGGATTATCCAATGAGCGTGTGCCTTCCTACCACCATGCAGAATATACAAAGGAACAGCATTTTGGACTTAGGTCCCATTGACATCTGCCAGACAGCTTTTGTCCAGCTGTGTCTGCCACTGGAGTTGTGGTAGTAAGAGAAAAGGGGTGAAGGAGAGAAGAAGAGTGATGCTCGGCTGAGGACATCTCACATGTGCGTGCAATTAGGTCTAATGGAAAATTGTGCAAGGAAGGAAAAGAAACCATGGTGACTTACTGTATCAAGTACAGTAAAAACATCCCACTAATATGTTTCCTCAGTGTTGCATAATTCATTTTGATATCAATGAATACTCTTGGTAACCATAACGACCATGTGCCCACCAGTAAGTTGGATTTAGTTTCAATTACATCATGCTCCACAGCTGCACATGAATGTTTATTCACTGCTCATGTTTTATATTTTATGGCCGTTAAACTGAGGTAACCTTTATTTCTGGTTGGAAAGTTATTGCTTTTTGAAATGTTTTTCCAAGGCTCTTGTATAACTCTTAATTCTGCTCATAGTGCTCATGCTTCATTCACAGACATGCATGGATAAGCACCAGGTGGTGGGGGTGCTCCGTCAGATGGAGAAGTTTCTGAAAGGCCAGGAGATGCGGTTTACAGAGGGCCTCAGGATCATGAAGTCAAAGCTGGCGACGCTTCAGAACTCTGTCTCTAAGTTGCCGCAAGCAGACCAGTCAGCTGGTGAGTTTTAAAGAGATAACAGCACACACCGCCAACACTTACACCACCCCAGTCATTATATCCATCCTCATAATCATCATCATTTTTTACAGGATTTTTTCACAGCAGTCATATTGACTTTTCACAGTAGAAAAAGTGCAGGTGTTACTTAGAACAATAGTAATGACTCTGTTCTATTCAAGTGTCCGGTAAGTCATGACAGTGAGTGAGCATGCACAATACAAGAATATTGAAACTGAAGAAGCTAAATGGAAGTCAGCCATCATTTGTGTAATTATTTTTTTCACACTGTAACACATCAAAATATCTCCTGTGTAAATTTTTTGCTCGCAATTATCATCCTCATTGACTTGTTCTCATATACAGCAGTTGATAATAATTAAATCCACAATTTTAATGTGTCATACACAAGTTTTCTACCATTATTGTGACTTATGATTTATTTAGAATTCGCTAATGACGTAAATTAAATGGCATGTACTTGGAAACAGAATACATATCTTCAACACCATGCACACACACACACACACACACACACAAAACAACAGGTGTTTTTTTACATATGTAGCTGACTGGACCTCTGCACAGGTTAACGTTTAGCAGAGCTATATAATGATCTACATATTGTTGGTAGTAAAACTATAGCAAAGTTTCTCATGCATGCATGATATAACTGAAGATTTGTTAAACAATTCAGTGAATAGTTTTGCAGTTGAAGGCAATAGCAGATTCCAAAGTATCAAATTTACAACATTTCAGGATCATTCGACTGTTTGAAGATGATCTTCAAACTGTTTTGTTTTGAACCAGTGACAAGAGAGAGCCATTATAGGATTATAGAGGATATTCATCCAACAGTGCAAGGCCATCTCAGTTTCAGAGCTGGGTACTTGACAGGGGAAGTGGATTTGTGGAATTGTGTTGGTTGGCAGCAAACACTGAGGCCAATTTGTTAGTGATGGACTGGTGCAGTCCAGAACTTTGTGGAGAGTTCTTGGCGAGACAGGAGAAGCTGATATTTTACGTTTACAGCAATAAAGGCTCAACGAAATGAGAAGAAAAAAGTGATATTACAGCACGACCTGCTTCAAATGCTCAGACGGGGAGGAAAATCTGACAATCCACAAACATATATTGAAATCAAATATATTTAGATTTTGATGTAGTTCAAAATCAATAAATATGTCATATCTAAATAAATAGATAAGCTGATATTATCTAAATAATGTTGTACAACAATCCCCATTTTCTTTTACCATTTTAAAGTAAAATTAAGCAGAGTTAACCCACAGTTTATGCTTCCCTTTATACAACATATGCAAAAACCTTATTACACATAGTTATCTTACTGTGACATGAAGCTCAAAGTTAAACACAACATTTGGTGAGGCAACTGTGCAACGGACATTCATTGCATTGCAAACCTGTGCTGGACATAGTGGATATCTGAACATGCGAGTATGACTTATCGCACAGTGTACAGATGATTGATTTCATTGGAAGAATGGGAAACAAACAAACTCTTCTGACAAGAGCCCAAAATATAATCCATTCATAATGTAATGTAATGTAATTATGTTAAATACTGTGCAAACACTAAACTTTCCAGAGTATGCAACATAGCATAACATTTGGCTGCTGGTGAAGCTGTGACACATATAAACAGCCGCTCGTGTGCTGGTTGACTGTAAATGAGGCATCTGAACCGTCCTTTCCCATGAAGGCTCTGCACTGCTGGTGACACGTGTATATCCCGAGGCAGAGAATGCCAGAGGATGTTGGGAGGCTTACTCCGCATGTGACCAGCCTTCTTCTCATGCTCTCTTTTCTCCCACAGCTCCCACCACCTGCCCCTCTCTGGAAGCCCCTGCTCATGGAACCAAGTTTGGCTCAAAGTATTTTGTAGGACATGAGGTCCATTTTACTTGTTCACAGGGCTACCATCTTGTCGGTTCTGCCACGCGTGTTTGCCGGGACAATGGCACCTGGACTGGCATCAGTGCCATCTGTAAAGGTGAGCTTCATAGGGAGCATGTCGTTTGTTGAGCAAGACATAGCCATTGTTGGTCTTTGACCATGTGAGAGACCAGTGTTACATGTTTTCATCATCATAGGGAGTAGAGTCTTTTCACCCCCATGACTTCCTCTCAGTACAAACACACATTCCCTACCACTTTTGTATGATTTGGTGGAATGTTTTTGGGAACAATTCACTGTTGAGCGAAAATCCCCACACCCATTTAAGGCGACCTTGGCTGAATAGAGGCTGAATGCCAGGCTGAAATAGACCCAGACGCCAAACTGAGCTCCTCACACATACACAGATAACAGGCAAAGAAAAGAGGCATTCTTTCAAGTGGCTGGAGCTGCTGAGCATACTGAATGAAGCCCTCGTTAAAATGGCATTAAATGTCTCTGAACACAGAAAAACACCTGTACTGCATTCCATGTGGGATGCCTTACCCTCCAGGTTTCTTTCCTCATGAGCTGTTGTGGTTGAGCTACTGTAAGGTATCCCCCCCCCCCCTTCTCATGTTTCCCTGTTTCTTTGACAGTGGTCCCACTGGACAGGGTTAGGTCCAGGCATTATACCCACACCATGGTCTGATAGCACAGAAGTATGCTAAGCATGCTATTGATAGCCCCTTCAGCCTACACTGGTGGCTCTCTTCCAAAAATTCCAAGTGGCACACTCAGCTGAACATGTGCATACGTTTATTGACATTCATGGCTAAAAAAACATGAGAAGGCTTGACTCTGCACAGTATTATCCCTGTTCATGTTTTTCAGGCCAGCGTAAGAGGTTTAAATTTAGTCATGCTTAAAAAGCAGTATTGACGGAGCGTGATAACTTTAAAGTTAAGAAGAGTTTAAAAATATCTAGCACAGTGAAGTGGGCCTTTTCATGTTATGGCCCTGTGGTGGCCCCTGGGGGAAGTCAAATAAACATTAAAGGGATTGGTGGTCATCCAGTATACTGTGGCCTCAGCGCTGGAGCCCAAAGGGCAGAAGCTACCTCATGATATAAACATCTGCACAGAACTGACTACGGAAACAAAGACCATAAGGCATGATGTGCAATTAATGTCCACTTGTGTCCTAACTTTGACAGACTGAAAGACTTTTAGAGCTGATCAGCAGTGTCATCCCACCTTCTGTTGTTTTCAACATTGTGCATTTTATAGTATTTCTATAACAAGTGATCATTTCTTTTTTCAGGTAAATTATCTTCTTGGTCATTGTTTGATGATATATATGCTAGTAAGACTTTACACTGGTTGGTGAATCAATGGACCTGAGCTTGTCATATCAAAATGTGTTCACTTGTATTTTACCACATGTTTGCACATGTGTAGGTGAAGTGACATAAAGTAAAACTTACAGAACTTTACAGAAATGCTGTAAACCTGAGAAAGGCTTTATGGGAACTGAGATTGTGTTGACAGAAAGATACTTCACTACTGTTTTGCTGTAAGGAAACGCCTTTAAATGATAATAAAAACAAGGGCATTAGTGTATTTAATCTTATGTGCTACTTAGAAAGATAAGACTAAAACATTGTGTACATCGTTATAAAAATAAACATGTTACCTCATTCGAACTTTGTAGATGCAGATGGATTTAATTACAATTTAATAATCTCCATTAAATTTCATCAAGATAACTACTACTTTTCCACAAATGGAACAAATTAAAGGGCATCACTGACTTACAGTTGGCTGCAGTGCCCATAATGACAGTACCAGTTTCTCATTCTTAAGTATCAGTTATCAGACTGGGTGGACACTCATTGCTGCTCTATGGATGGATGGTAAATAGGTTTACAGAAGCTCTTTAATTTTTTGCTGTATGTGTCACACATGCTTTTCAGTGAAACCTCAGACTGCTGCAGTTCTCTTTTTTCATACTATCAAAAGAACCCAATCTCACCATCACTTTTCCCATATGCTGTTTGATGAATAGGGCTGCAGATGACCATAAACCGTCCTGAGAGTCTTTGATGATGAATTTTTCTCTGTATTTTATTCCTAATTCTGTTTCAAGCAACTCATTTTCTATATTTTGTCTGAGTTGACAGAAGTGATAAGTTGTTAAGATCTAGATCTTGTAAAACCTTTACACAGCTATGTATAGACAAGAACCTTCAGCCTAAGGGCAAAAACTATATAAGGAACTGTGGATTAAAACTGCAAATAGAGAATAGGTTTCTCTCTGATCTCAGAAATATGTATCTCAAAAGAAAGTATCTCTGATGTGACCGGACTAAATTGCCTTTGTGCCTTTGATCTGTATGCATGAGTATGATGACAAAATGGTAGCATATGGTTCTGATTGAAAATTACTGAAGACTGCAGCCAGTTTTAGAACTTTAAATTTCACTATCATTCTGTCCTGTACCAACAGATATAAGTGAGTGTGCAAGCAATCCTTGCCAAAATGGAGGTACCTGTGTGGAAGGTGTTAACCAGTACAAATGTACCTGCCCACAGAGCTGGAGTGGCTCTCACTGCCAGCACCAAACCCAGACAGGTCAGAAACTCTTTCAGTTCATATTTGCATGTCTGACATCTATTACTATCTATCCATCCTTACAATATTTTATAATATTTTCTCCCCTAATGCAGCCCCACCTGAGTGGAGTGTTATGAATGACCCAGCATTCAGCCGCAGACCTCGCTGTGCCCAGGTGAACCGAGCCCAACACTGCAGCTGTGATGCGGGCTTTCACATGAGTGGCACCTCTGACAACAGTATCTGTCAGGGTGAGCTGTAATTACACTTTACTTAATTGACCCCTGGGGGGAAATTCTGCTTTCTGCTACTCCTCCTCACAGGAAAGTAAGGTCAGCTACAGAGCAGTTCCCTCAAGCTGGCACCCTGCTCAGCTACTTCTCAGCAGGGAAAATAGAAGATGTTATAGGAGTTTTATTGCAGAAAAGATCCCAGAGTACCTGGATCTTGTACTCTGGTGATTAATGTGGTAACAAGTGAGAGTAATCTGTGGAGCCAGTCTGTGCCAAACAAAATAATCCTCTCAAGAGGTCACAAGCTGATTAACATCCATTTAGGTCACAGTTCAGTTGCTTTTAAGATGAATTTCTTGAGTAACATTTTTAAATGGCTGTTTACAAGCAGTTACTTCAACATTTGTTAAAGGGATAGTTCACTCTAACTTGTTTCGGTGTGAGTTTCTACAGTGTAAAATCTGACAAAGTGACTACACTTAAAGGAACAAGGAAGACAGATTACCTCATTATTTCCAAGTAAAGTAGACCAATAATTTTAAGTTGTTCAGACTTTTTAGCTTGTACAACTTAAATTTAAAAATCTACTTAAAAAAGTAAAATCAACTTTACGTGTAAGTTTTGGACATGTCAGCCAAAGAGATGCCTGTCTTCTCTGGAATATCGTGGAACTAGAGGGCACTTGGCTTTTGTGGTGCTCAAAGTGTCAGGGGAGGAAGTTGCTGATGGTCAGGAGGTTTAGTCATGGAACTTTCACCCAGGTGACCATGGGTCCCAGCCAGGCTTTTTAGAAAGTAGTTATTTTAAGCCAAATCAGACATTTTCCTAAACATAACCAAGTGGTTTCCGCGCCTGTCCGGAATTGTTACCAGACATAGCATGTTTGTTGTTGGCAACGTGACCACGGAAGATACTATGTTGTATACAGGGATAGGTCAAACACAACAGTGACATGGTGGACAGGCAGGTTTATACATGGTATGGCATGATACCAGGTTTAATGTTTACATCCTGCACTGTCCCTCTGCATGGTGATATGGTTAGCAGATGTAATATGGTAGAAAAATGTGTCTGCTATCTTAAGTAACGAGATCATGATTTCTGGAAAGAGACATCGCTGTTGATTTTTTTTTCAGTTGTGAATTTATTTTGGGGGGGGTTTGGTACTTAAGCACCACAAGCTAAGTGCCATCTTGTTCTCTTGGAACTCTATGACCGATATTTAGGAACCACAGCAACTCAAACCAAAACAGTCTAGATGGATAAACAGCACTACAGGTAAGAGGGACAATATTTGAATTTTGATTATTGGCTGAACTGTCCCTTTACTGTCAAAGATGCTTTAAGGTACCTTAATACAGATGACAACCTGAGAGAAAAGAAAGAACATGCATTGTTTCCTGTGGGTGTGTATGAGTTATATCATCACCTATATCCTAAACATCTCCTTCATCCTTTTTCATTCAACTTTTTTGTGCACAGTGCATTGACCGGATCATGTGATGCATGTTTAAGGCAGAGACATATATGTGTTTCATTTTCTGTTTCTTGACAGACGTAAACGAGTGTGAAGTGTACCGGCTGGACCAAGGAGGAAAGCTCTGTGTCCATGAATGTGTGAATGTCCCTGGCTCGTACCACTGCTCTTGCCCCAGCGGCTACAAGTTGCTCTCGGATGGGCGGAGCTGTGAGGGTGAGTGACAGGAAGGAGCAGAGGACAAAGGCTCATTCACTGCAGATCTGGCTGGGTATGCAGCAAGGAATACCTGTGATATAGAAGGACGAGGAGCCTTTAACAGCAGAACTTTAAGTCTGTGCAGAGGTGTCTGTCAACCCACTTTCATTTGCACCCCTGAAGCTAATGGTGCTTGCCAGTGGAATGAATGACCTCACCCTTTCCCAGCAGAAGGGATCTTTGGGACATGAGGCGTTTGTGGGAGACTAAACTAAAAAGACCAAATAAACAATCAAGGCACAGCACCCCCTGCTCAGACTGCGGTAACCAGGAAGCAGAGAGTCAATCTGGCAAGTCTCTCTTCCCGCTTCTTATTCTTACATACCTCTGCTGTTTTGTCTTCCAGATGTGGACGAGTGTTTGAGCCAGCAGCACAACTGTAGCCGCGGGACAACTTGTATCAACACAGGGGGCGGCTTTCAGTGTGTCAGCCCAGAGTGTCCCCGTTCTCATGGCAACATCAGCTACGTCAGGACATCTCCCTTGTAAGTGGATGCACCCCAATATGACCCTTCTTTGTCATTTGTTTTGTCAGTGAAAAGCTGAATAACAAAATAAACCAGGATCACATCTCAAAGTTTCAGCAGGAAATTGCACACTAAAAAGACCCAACTGTGAGACACTAATGGGCTTCTGGCAGACATTTTGACTTGTAATAGCAAGAAAAGCAGAAATTAAAGTGATGATTGCCGTGTTCAGGTGTGCCAGTAATACATGCCAGTGACCCACAAGGCACAAAGAGGTAATATATGTATCTGTAGTATGAAAGGTCTGTCTCAGCCTAAGGATTTATCCAGTTAAACTACTACTACTACTAGAAATACAGGGTTTGTAAAATTTGGGACTTAATTTGGTAGATTTTGGCCGTACTATCTATTGGTAGAAACAACATTAAACTCACCATGGTAACTGCTAAGATCTGGCAATGCAGTGATATTGCTAATGGCCAGGTTAACCAAACTTTTTCTGGAAGAGAAACCAAAGGCTGCAGATGAAACTATAACTAAAACTGTTGTTAACCTGTTTACCAACCAACCTCATGTGTTTGAAAAAATGTCCCCCCAGATTAGGTAAAAGTAGTTCAGAAAAACAAAGTGTTTCTTGCTTGAAACAAGCAAAAAACAATCTGCCATTGGAAGTGAAAATTGGCTAAGAACAAGTTTCCTAGTATATCTCACTGAAATGTAAACTTTCTGTTAATTGTGTCTTGTATAAATCAGATATTTTGGCCAATTAGTTAAATATACTTGGTAACATTTTGAGTTTTAGCAGCACGGTTCAGCTTTGACTGGCTGATGTAATCTTTCAGTTTCACCTTTATATAAAGTGAGTTAGATTATCTGGATAAACTGTCTAAAACCTGACTCATTGAGATTCTTTATCCCATCAGGCTTTTTTGAAGTGATGCCTCAATGATATTGGAACCAATAGAAGTGATGACAAAGAAGAAAACTTGAGATGTGTGGTTATAGCTGTGTCCCTCTAAAGCTAATCCCTCCTGACAGAGAACCTGCATGCTCAGCAGAACTTCACAAGATGATGTTTTCTTTCTTTAAAACCATGTAGGACGTCTGTCTTGGCCAAATGTTTGGAGACATTACAACTTCCATCTCCAGTCAACAGCAAGCTGCCTCATTTAAGAGCATGAAACAAAGCTCTGTCTGCTTCTACTGAACCATCAATGTGGTGAAATACTGCCCCACTGCCAGCAATGGGAATGGATAAATGTTTGGGAAAACACTTGCAACAAGGGAGAGAACAAGGAACAGAGTAGGACAGGAGACGGGTCCCCATTTCATAGAATGTTTTAATGCAAAGCAGGTTTTGTGTGGT
Organism: Diplodus sargus; assembly: GCA_903131615.1. Classification (NCBI taxonomy): domain Eukaryota; kingdom Metazoa; phylum Chordata; class Actinopteri; order Spariformes; family Sparidae; genus Diplodus; species Diplodus sargus. Next base: position 4,074,733 of record CAEMYA010000046.1, on the reverse strand, counting down.
GTAAGCATGGTGACGAAATGGGCAACTGAATTAGTATACATTTATCTGCCAGTGTGCAAATCCTCTATATTTCTGGTACAGTATATCAAACAAAACAGAGCTTAAAAGAAAAAAGTTACAGCTAAAATACATTAAAACAAATTGCAAATGATGGGGAGACAGCTTCGGCAAGATCTCAGATAATACAACAAAAATTGTATTATATCTCTGTTAAAATAGCTGATTAAGTATGAGTATGTGTGATCATTTCCTGTTATTGCAAAATAGAAAGTACATTAGTGTCTTCCACAGTAACTGTGAAATTGTAGGCTATGTTATGAAATTTGTATATATAGTACTTTAGTATATTCTGTATTTTGTTATGTGTTACGGAGGTAAAAAGGGACAAAGTTTGTGTGTGAGTGGGGTAGGACAACAGAAAAAAGTTCATAGCTTGCGTTGATCCAAGACTTCAGGCCACTTTACATCATTCAAACAGTGTGTGTGTGTGTGTGTGTCTTCTCTTTGGTCACAAACACTTTCCCATAGGGCTAGATTAATGATGTAACCATTTTCCCAGAGACAAAATGTTCACATTACTTGACAACTGTTAAACACTCTGTCCTGTAATACCCCTTGCTTAAAGTCCACATCCAGTCAAAAAGCTGTGTAGGAAGATATGGAAGCTTTTAACCTGAATTCCTGAAAGTGTACATTTTCACTGAAAATGATTTTGAGAGGCGAGCCTATGAGCATTATTTGTGACATCACAAGTTAAGAAGAAACTTGAAGCCTCCGGCGCACATACACTGAAATAGACTTTACAGTGAAGTAGGAGACATATTGTGTCCAGCAGTTCAACTTGTGAAATGAAAAATATTTGCATATTCATATTTTGGGAATTTTTTATGAGGGAGAAGGAATAGGTGCCATTTTAGGGATTTTATTGTGGTAATTTTCTTTCTGAAAAAAACATTACAGACACACATTACAAAATGTTGTGTGTGCCTTAATATGTGTGTGGAGGGGAACTAAAATATTTTCTGCATTTCTGTCATGCAGTCAGTGTGAGAGAAACCCCTGCCCCATGGATAGCCGCTCCTGCCACCTGGCCCCTAAAACCGTGTCCTTCCACTACCTGTCTCTGCCCTCCAACACGAAGACTCCCGCCACGCTTTTCCGCATGGCGACCGCCTCTGCCCCAGGGCGCACTGGGCCGGACAGCCTGCGCTTCGGCATAGTGGGTGGAAACTCCCGAGGAATCTTTGTCATGCAGCGTTCAGACAGACAGACCGGTGAGCTCATCCTGGTCCAGCAACTGCGAGGGCCGCAGGAGATCAGTGTTGATGTGGACATGTCCGAGTACAGTGATCGCACCTTTCAGGCCAAACACGTGGCCAGGGTAAATGTTCTGGTTTCACCTTATAACTTTTAAAAGCCAGCTTGTGAAGGATGGAGACAAGAGACAGACATATGAAGAGGAAAGAGGAAGAGTGGGTGATGGACACTGAGTTTAATGATCAGAAATTCATTTGTCTGAGGAGCTGAGGCCAGAATGTCTAGAGTGGCCAAATTACCAAGAGAGTGGGAGAGTGACCACATATATTTAACAGTTCTATTATAAAAAAAAAACAATACATGGCAAACACATGATAGATGCTTCTTTAAATAGTGTCAGTATGAGCTTTGAATGATGTTTGACTGAGTGTCTGTTGCTTGAATGAAAACTAGCTAAACAAAAGCATAATGAATGGTTCGGGAGGGATGTTTGTGTTTGTATTATTATTATGTGCATTATAGATCACGTCTGTGTAGCTCAGGGTCAGGCCCCGGGCCAGGGCTGGGTCAGGTTACGTTGAAATGTAGTCAGTTACTGTTTACAAATGACATGACAATTTTTGTGATTAGTAATGTAAACCATTGGATTACAAAAATAGTGTAATCTAATCTGAATACTTTTTTGATAACTTCAAACTCAAATCAGAAAATATTGCACCTTATGCAAAATGTACACAGCAACAACATCTCGCCTTACATTGCAAATAAAATGTACTTTGAACATTAGTTTTTACAGTTGGTCAAATTTTTATTACAATCATTTATTCCTTTAACTCACTTTATCTGACTGGTGAGAGGCATTAAGAATAACTTATTTAAAAAATAACCCTCTCACTGATGGTTGTTTTTGATTATGTCGGTCATACGCAGCATTAAATTGACTGTTTCATAACCATTTAACTTCCTTATGGTACCTGAAGCTGTCAATAACAAAGCTTGCAACCTAAGAGACATAACTCACTTTGATAAAGGCCACAGTAGAACATAATACAGCATATTTATTATAATGAAAAAAAGTTATAATTTTGAAATTGTCATGTATGAAAGATGGATTCAAGTAATCCTTTAAATGTGACTATAATCTGACGACACTTCTTTTTTAAAAATATAATCTGGACTGATTATTGGTACTTACTTTTTGTTATCTGATTACTTAATTCTGATTACATGTAATCTATTACCACCCAACCCTGCCCGGGGCTGATGCACTGCCCTCGCCCTATTGATGATTGATTACATTGTAACATACTGTATGCCACATGTTTATCTTCTACCATATACTGTATATTTGTTATTTTTTGTACTAGCCTGCCTTGTTGAAGGCACTATTCATTATACTAAGGGAGCTTTTTTTTTAAACATTAGATGCAGTACTGTACCTTGGCATATTTCCTCTATTATTCATATCTGTATGTTACCCAGATATAGTCTTGTTATATTTTAATCACAGATGATTTGGCAAGTTTGCCAATGCACTACATAATTTATCTGGAATTTTAATTGTCTACATAACTGAAATAAAGTCAGTCCAACATTTCAGTTTTTGTTAGACTTGATGTTGAGCAGTGTGCTGTTAAACGTCCTCGTGGCAGTGCTTGTTTTCATCCCACATCTATTGTGAGTGAATTTTAATGAGCAAAATCCAAACCGAAGCACAGTTGATAAATGAACTCTGGATGGCTATAAAAAGTGATCTGACTGAAAGGTTAGAAAGAAAGAATGTGTTTTATAATATAACCCTGGGGCAGCAGTTCAGAGACAATACAAGCTGGAGAGCACTGTTTCCCACATGTGTCGGAAACAAAAAGTATTTCTATGTGACTTTAACACAAGGAGCAGCAGCTGTCACATTTTCAAAAACATCTCTGTGTGTCTATTTGTCAGAGAAAGAAGAGACTAATGTTCACCACATGTGTTCTCTTAGCTTCCTTCACGTCTCCATCCAGGGGTTTACATTGCAATAAAAGGGGCCAGAAGAGCTGCATGCTTCCAAGAGGAGGAGTGGATGGTGAGAGTCAAAACACATGCTCTGACGGCACACTCTGCTCCGAAAACGGCAACGTGCCTTAATGGCAGGTGTAATTTCCTCCGGTAACCACACCAGGAGCGCTCACATTGCAGCCTTTGTTTCAAGGCTTGTGGTCGGCCTGTTTTATGTTCACGTTTCATCCATTCTGAGGCGGAAGGATATCGCCAAAGACAACTGGAGAGGAGTTCTCAGCTGCTTAACACAAGCCATTCGCTGGAGAGCATAATGATAAACATATACAGTGAAGGCCTTCAGGCAAAGCCGGAACACTGTGGTTTAACATTAAAGTCACAGAAACATGATGGTGGTGACTTTAGTGCAGCGTGCATAAGAGTGGACAAAATAAAGTAAATACTATTTTGATGAAGATTATAATTTGTTTTTTAACAAATTCATTCATACACTGATGTAACTGACACATTTACTTAAGTATCAAAAATACTACTAAAGTTAAATAAGGTTATCAAACAAATGTAGCAGAGTAAAATGTATAATGTTTGCCTCTAAAATGTATTGTAAATGTAAATGTATTGTACTGGCAGTTCAAAGCAAGAAATTGGTACTCTACTTTAGTAAATGTACTTAGTGACATTCCACTATTGCACAATTGTGGCAAGCGAGAACATCACAGAAATTACTAAATCTGGCTGAACACTGGAAAGCTGAAGTACCAAACAGCAACAGTGGTTCGAAGTAGTTGTCCACCTCCTGTATTCAGACTAAAAACCTCCTGGTCACATGCAACTTTTCACAGGAAGGAGGAAACATTCTCCACATCATAAATTCTTGACATTCCAGTACATACAGTTTCCTCCTGAAACATCAGTTCTCTCTTTATCACAAAAGCATCAGTCATTTTAATGTGAAACACTTTAAATCTTTGGATCTCCATCCAAACAGACAAGAGGCACGTGTGCTGCCGATGAAAGGCATTGCAGAGGAATTTATGCTCTACTTTTTATTATCCAGGAGGAGGGCGGAGAGGTCGGCTGCGGATCATCTTTCATGTGGGATAAAATGTTTGGAAGAAATCCAGAAATATGTGAGAGCAGGGCGAAGCAGATTGAAGATCCCTTTGCTTCTGTCTTTGGCTCAGAAGCGGCCTACAGTGTTCCAGAACAGGCCATAAAAATGACACTTTTATGACAGACACAAATACTGCCTGATGCAGAAAACATATATGATGGGACGACAAGAAAACTGGGAGAAAAATGAAAACATTCATGTCGCAGGTTGCTACTGAGATCCCGTGTCCACTCTTACATATTGCAAGTACAAAAGCATAAACAGGAGAATGGGCTTAGAATAAAGTACTTTTTGGGCAAAATGTTCCCTTTAAAATAATTATATCAGTACAAAGACTTATGTACAGTATATTCATATGTGTAATATTATTGGAATATAATTAACATGTAACCTGCATTTTAATGTTACAGCTGGTGGAGGGGGAGCACATTTTTATTATTTTATATATGGTGAGCTAATTTAATCCACAACACAGTATATTTTGTAGTGATTATACGTTTGATTACACATTGTTACCTCCTAATTTAAAAAGTAACTAGTGACAAAGGCTGTCAGATAAATATAGTGGATTGAAATTGTAATACTGACCATGAAATTAAAATATTCCAGTATAAGTACCTCAAATTTGTACTTGAATTTAAATATACCTACCACCACTATTCAAACCTGAATAGTGTTGTAATCTGGCCTACTGTGCAGCAGAGCTATTACTCTCTTCTTTCATGGAGGGTACAAACTCTGAAACTTGTTCTAAACTCTTCCCCACAACACCTGGTGTACAGGTGTAACTTTGATCTCGAAGGTTAGACAAGTTCTGTCTCCATAAAACAACTTATAACGCCAACATGACAAATATATTAGGTTGTTGTTGGATTTTATGTTCAGCCCTCTTAGTCACACGCCTATTAAGAGCTAATAGCTTGAGAGAAAAACTCAGTTTTTTTTTTTTTTTAACAACTGGGCTTCATTCAAACGAACCTCTCAGGAGTTCAGTCTCTGCATGTCATTATCATTCATCATCATTTTCCTCACAATAGTCCATTCATTCAACAGGTTCTTCTATTTCCTCTTGAATCTGGTATTTGAGAAACAGCTTTAAAATAGAAACAGATTTTGACTGATGAGGCAAACCCAAGACCATGAGTCAAATATGTATTTTTTATTACCAAATTAACACTGGAAATCATAGATCAGGAAACAAACATTCTCCTGTATTCGAGTCATTCTCAATCTTGAGTGTGCGCACTTCCTGAGAAGGAAGAGAAGAGAGAAGAAAACTGCTGGTGTGAAAAGTTCAAGCGCAGTTCTTTTATGAGACCCATGGAAAAAAAAGAAAAAAAAA
>CAEMYA010000046.1:3996294-4068995 GCA_903131615.1 Diplodus sargus | reverse complement strand
AAGACGAGTCATACTATCCAGACACCTCTCCACCTGCGGAATTATGAAATAACAGGATTTAGCCAAAACCAATCTGTACAAATAATCCAGGTCCTCTGCAGGTGTCTGCAGTTTTATATAACAGGAGGACAGCCTGCCATCACAAGCACAAGTATTCAAGGTTGCCAGCCAAAAAGAAAAGGAACAGTGACATTATGAACCAAAGTGATCAGCTTGTGCTTGTGCCAACCACACAGCTCATCTAATGGTCTAGACGGACAAGATCACACGTCCTGCCGTTACAACACACGAGGACGACGACAGTGTCACTGACAAAAACACCAGCATTTTTCAAAATGAATAGGAAAAACATAAACATCTTAAGACTTCTTTGACAGAACATGAACATTATTAAGGTGTCTGTGAATCCAACACCACCAGCAAACGCAAAGACTTAAGAAACACGCTGCAGTTTGCCGAATACATAGAGAGACTGTTCAGGGTCCAATGTATTACAAACATGGAAGCACACATCGTCATCACATGTGGGTGAAGACACACTTGAACAACTTATAAGTACACTTGAAAAAACCAATAAATAATGAACTCCATATTAACATACATACAGTATATTGCTCCTTAGTTCAGAAGACACACACAAACAGCAGATTCAAAGCATGACCGCAGACCCCGACTTTACACTGTTGAACCCAGTTACAATTACATGTAAATTAAGTGTATTGTGCTTCATCGCTCCCAACATCATCCAAACATCAACACTGAGGATGCTGCGTAGTTTCAATCCGACACATGAACGACACTTTCATACATGTTGTATGAGAGCATTTTAATGCATGAGGCCCACTTAATTCTCTGATAAAGTAAAGTCACATAAACATAAATAAATACAGCACTTATTAGAAAACGAAACATTCTCTTTGGAAAGAAAGGCTCAAAACTGATCGTATCAGGGAAATGGTGAAACAGTTGGTCAGTGAAAAGACAGTCTTCCTCTAGTAGAGTCTTTTGCTCTTGGGCAGATGAGAAAATAGGCAAGAGGTCCCCCGCTGAAAAGTGTTCTGCTTCACCCTGCGGAGTATCAAGGGTGTAGCAACCATTACAAGATCCCCTGAAACACTAAATGGCACTCCACCACCAGCAGACTGGAAATCCTGGAGAACACCCTGCTGCAGAGTCAGGGACAGCTGCTTGTCCTCCCTCCCCGTCCAAATGTGTTTGTCTCACTCCAGCTTTGACATCTCATACCTGGTCGTCATGATTTCCTGAGACATGATATAAAAAATAAAATTAAGATTTTTTGTTGAGGCTATTGAGTTTTGATTATCACAGTCAACCAGAATGTTTTTGCATTGCTGTTTCGAGATAGCATGATGAGAAAATGTAACTGAATGTAATGCTCTCTGAGGTTCGTCCCACTTCGTATGCCTGTCAAGCTTTTCATTCTGGCAGCGCACATTTTCAGTTCACGACAATATAAGTGTCAACTGTATCATTTGAATTATGAATTATTGTAACTTCTTCAACAATGGATTGTTAATTTCAGAAGGGGGAAGCCAAATGCAGCCTTCTCATTTATATCAAGCAGAGCAGCAATGATCAATCAAATTTTAATCAACATTTAAATTAAATCATCTGTTTTGATCAACTAGCTTCCTAAATGTGAAGATTTTCCAGTTTCTTTACACTTTAAAGACTGTAAACTGAGTATTGTGAACAAAACAAGACAATTGAGGAGGTCCTCTTGGGCTTTGGGAATCACTGATTGACATTTTACACCTTTTCATCTATAGATCAGATAATTAATCAGTTATTAGAGGAAAGAAATCAAGAGAGTAATCACCAATTTAAAAAAAATCATTCACTGCAGCATGATTATTTAATGACTGCTGATTTTGCTGGCTGCAATAAATCAACTGTTGCTTGCTCGGTGATAGCTGGTATCTTCATTACAGTCGGTTTTATACAGTATGATGCTGTAGTGCCATGATACATCACTGCTGCACAGGCTGCAGAAAAAGCATGTTGTCACCACTAGTTGGCAGGGAAAGCCAAGTTGTAAGACTGGGTGCTGTGCTACTGCTTCAAGGGTTAGTGTTGCTGTTACTACAGCACCATGCACGCTACTTTGCCTGTGAAGAAAGCCGAAGTGCGACTCGTTACGGTTGATTGGACAATCCAAATGTTGGGGTTTAGCTACCAGTCAGGTAATATGTGCTTGTTTAAAGTGTCAGTGTGAGCAAAAATGCCGAGAATCCTCAAACACTTCTCACTTCTCCTGTTATTGTATCCTGAAACCAGTCCCCATATCACCTCTAATAGAGCAACTCCACAATTAGACAAACAAAGGCTTTCTCTTTCTACTACTTTCAAACAGACTTACTCATCTCAACATATCTAAACTAACTGCCTGTGGTTAAAGAACTAACATGTGTGATTATAAAGTAAAATGATTCATACTTCATCCGAGTCCAGCAGGACTGGTAGAGCTCTGCAGGGGCAAACGGGACAAAGAGAGACTCTGTTAGAATCAGACATGCCTTAAATAAAAACACCTTGCCGAATAATAAATACAAGTTAATCGGATGCTTACACATCAGTAAGAGAGCTAGGAATGTTATCCTCCACCCACTTCAAGTCTTCATCCTGGCGAAGGAGAAAGAGACAGATGAAAATAGTAAATACTGCCATCTGCTGAAATATCTGATACTTGCGCAGCAGAACTACTCTTAACATTTGCTTTATTTTTGAATAGCCTCACAGAATTACACTAATGAATACACAACTACTGCGTGTGTGCAATCGTGTTACTGACTGGATTTGTTTCCGCAGGCTTCACTGTGCCATTCGTCTCGCTTTTAGACGTTCTCAACTTTATGCCGTCACCTGTGAATAAAATATGAAAGATCACTGTATCAAGATTATGTGACACTGAGTGGTTGCAGTGTTCTGGGTACTGATGTTAACTATACCGAGGTGTCCAGTGGCGATGAACTCATCAATCTCCTCATCGTCAGAGTCGTCCATGAGAGGGGTGAAAGCATACCTGCTGACATTGACATTGAGTGATTTATTTAAAAAAATGAAATGAAATGGGGGAAAAAAAAAGTGCTGATGAAGGCAACTGTCCTATGAAACTACTTGCCTTTGGTTGTTTGCAGATGGCCTCCATAAAAACATAATAACGAACAGGACGGCTGAGAACAAGAACCTCCAGAAAGCGTCTTCCACCCACAGCTCGATCCAGTCCTTTGACACAAAGAGTTCTGATTATCACTAAAATGTCGACCCACAAATGTTTTTTTTCTATTTTTTTACAATACTACAAATATAAATATGCCAAACCATACTCACAGACTGACACTCAGCAAACCTGAACTTCTTTGCAGTCCAAGCCATGAAAATGATGGAAGCTGAGGGAGAAAACAGTCACTTTTAGCTTCTGCTGTGTGCGTGTTTACAGGTTTCATGTGAACGAAAATACACTTGACTAGAAATCCTGAGAGCTGGCACAGAGCAGAGTGTAATCTGTAATGAGTGCAAGTGTAGCCGAGCCACTTACCAATGACAGCAAATAATAGTGTGTTTGTAAAGTGCCTGTAGAGAGACAACTTGATGGGGTTTCTCCTCAGCTTCAGAGTCTTGATGGTTTGTGCCAGGCTGACAAAGATGTTAGTGGCAGTCAAGGTAAACATGTGGCACTCATTACATTGACACCATTTTCCTTATTAACCAACATGTTATACTGCAGTTAATATCCATGTTTTGCATGTTTTCTATTAAATGTTTTATACAGTCCAGCGTTCTATGTGCACCTGCCTGTGTAAACTAACAAGTCTTTCTTCAGACACTGAGTCATATATAAATAGGACAAACATTAAGTTCCCATTGTAAGAAAACAAATCTGAATTGTGTTCATCCTGCAGAGGTTTGGCACTCTGGCTGTCTCAAATTTACTCTGCAGTCACGAGAATGGAGCTGATTTTCTCATTCTTGGAAAGAAAATTAATAAGCATATTTTGCAAAAGAATATATATATTCCGTTAAATCTCGCCAGTCATAATGTCCTGAAGAATGAGAAGTCCTTTAAAGCACAATTTGAATTGAATTAAAGGCAGAGCCTGCGATTCTAGAGAAAAATAGTTGAATGTTGACTACAATTACCAACATTTTGGGTTGGTGATGCACATCAACAGTCTTCATGAATTGTTAAGCTCGATAAACAAAGAAATAAGCAGATTTTCTATTTTTTATTCTTTTAGAAACTGTAATATTCCAGGACCCGCTGACCGTCACTGAAACCCTGACTGAAATATATTCATGTTTTAATTTCACATGTTTCATTGACAGACTGTGTCAAGCCTTGGACTGGGTGATATGACAATATAAAGCATGAGACAATATCTATTTGTCAACAATAGAAACTATGTGTTAAACAACTCTGGATGTTTTGACAAGAATTCTAATTGATGTCTTATACAAGTAACCATATTAACATTTTATTCAAACATATTTTGATAGATCATTTGTCAATATTACTCACTAGATCTTTTAATGGTTTTTCCTAGATGCAAGTCTGAAACTGAGCACCTGCAAAGCACCAAATGTGAGTCGATTTTTTGGTTTGGAGGACACCGGCGGGTTAATGTTTGTACCAAAACAGTTATGTAATTAAAAACTATGTTGACAGCCCCTTCTGTGTCATCACAGATGTGCTTCTGTCCTTGTCAGAGTTTCATACACTGCACAGAGACGGAGCTTTCATGGTTCATGGTGCACTCATTACAACTCTACGCTTCTTTTTTTTCTTCTTGCTCTTTGTTGAGATCCATAGAATACATCAAAAAGCTAATCAAAGCTTTGTAAATAGAAATCAAATCAATATTCAGGATATCAGTAGTATACCCAGATATGTAAGTCACCCAAATGTTTTAGGAATTTGAAATGAGACCATCTATAACTGGGAGCGGGCAGGGATGCAAATCAATCACCTCAAAACCAAGACTATCCATCAACAGCAACATAGCAAAATGTCATTGATTGTGTAAGCAAAGAAGCGGTGACGATGGAGCATGTTTAGAGCAGAGAGTCAACCAAAACAAAATGAGCAGTTTCACAAGAAGGGGTGAGTGATTAATGTGCGGCTGTTTCTTCTGAGATGCAGTATGTCTCTCTGCCAACTCACACTTCCACTGATTTATTATCTGAGAAATGGATAGGATAGTTGCAGATAAACTTCTCCAAGTATCATTTGGCTTCATGTAAAGGAGGCGAGGGGGAAGAGGAGAACCACAAAGGGAAAGATTTTTAGGTGCACAAAAGGATATCCACCAGCATAAAGAGGAGTCAAGCAGAGCCAGGGGAATGTTGGCCAGCAGGGCCAAGTCAGAGTCTTTTGCCTAAAAGGGAGGATAGAGCAGGACCACAGGACACAAGGAAGAGGAGAAATCACAGAGAGGGTGGGAAATAAAAGGCAGCATAGCCGGTAAAATTAAGAACTATTCACCACGGTGCAAAGAAGAAAAATACCAAATCATTCAACCCACAAGGCAAGAAAATAAAAAATCACTTTCAGGCTCAGTTAATTAACAAAAGTTCACTTAGTGGTGAGTTGTTAGGGTATATCAATGATTGATTATTGGTGCTGCAGAGGAGTACACTGGAAGGATATGAACCAGATGGCGCAGGAGTCAAACACAGCCAGAACAATTGCTGTAATGAGAACCGGGCCATTGTCTCGACCCTTCATTTATGGCCCCACAACAAATCAAGAAAATACACAAAGTGCAATGTCAGTTTACTTAGAGTTACAAACAAACAAAAGTGATTATTTTCATTTACCCACTAAAACTAGCTGGTTCGCAAGGATTTGTTTGTTTTCTTTGATTCAAATTGTTTTAAATATCTTTGGGATATGAATTTTAACTTCTGATCTCATTTTTAATCTTGACAACAAAAGAGAACACAACTCACCCCGGTAATCCTCAGGACACCTTCAATGCTAGCAAAGGCAAAGTAGAGAATGCCGAGCCCCACAACTCTGTGCATCACCGTCCCCAGTCGGGGCCTAAAACAAAAGAGGCACAAAGAATATAAATGAAAAGTGAGCTGCCTGTTTTGTTTGTCCAATAATTTAGGAGTTTTGGATCTCTGTGTACATATACATTATGTTGACATACTTCACAATGCCGTAGCCAAGGCTGACGATGATGACAAGCAATCGTGCCAAAGTCCTCTTGAGCGCAGAGACCAACTCGGCAAAGATCAACAACCCTGGAGCTAAAGGCAAGAGGAGGAGGGAAAAACAACCATCTTACTGTCTGAAAGGAGAGAGGTAAAACGTATCTTGTGAATGATCCGTTGACACTCACAAGCAGAGCCGACAGTGTTAGTGTTTTCATATTCAGCGCAGAATACAGCCTTCTCCACCATCCCGAGGAAAATGACCCCAGCGATCCAGAACTGTATCCGCAGCAGGTCCTTCCAGTAGCACGCTGCCCAAATAAACCACAGCAGGGCGTACAGGATGTACACTATGCACATCATCATGTAGAACTGCAAACAAACAGTCAGGGATTAGTCTGTACACACATATGGGAGCAGTTGCTCTTCAATTACTAAACCAAATTCCATGCAAAGGTTTGGATATGTCAGCTGCAGGTCACATCACTGTAGTCTAGCTCAAAGGCGTTTTTTTTTTTTTTAAATGACCCTTTTAAAATCACATTTGATATAAAAGTAATTCACTACTTCATTCTTCCACAAGAAACCTGCCTTTCATTATGTAGTCTAACTGTTTATACTAAGTATTTTTTTTAAATGTAATCCACTCCCTCCCTCTTCCCTGGAGATGATGTAAGGCTGTGCAGAACTACAACTATATGTTTTCAAAATTGAATATTTCGACACATTTTTAACATCTAATAAGTCATTTACAACATGAAGAAACCCAACACAGTAAAATACAGCCCTGCTTTGAAGCCAGGAAAGAATCATCATATTCTAACAGATGGATAATTAATGTTATCATAAATCATATAAACTGATTGCTGAAGCCAACTACTCACAATCATAAGAGGCCATTCTGTGATCGAAATATAGCCATGGCTGCCTTTCATCACCACATTAACTGGAAAAAAAAACAACAGAAAATCCAGACATCAGAGAAATGAGGCAGGTTTGAAAACTTGTTTCTGCTGGTTTTGAAAACTGACAATTCAGTGTCGGCTTTAAAACAGCTTCGTATTCATGAGGGATTACAAAGTCCTTTCAGCACATTCTTCCTTCATTTTGGATGATGCTTTCTCAAATGACACAATGATAACGTTTCTCTATCCAGTCACATAGAATATTTGTTGCTCATTATTCAATTACACCTTTATCACCATTATAACTTGCACCTGTTAAATTCCAGTTGGAATCCTGTTTGCTCGACACAATCTTAACAACCAGCAGATATGGCCCGTCCTTCCACGTGGTGGCTATTACGTTGTCTCTGATACTCAAACTACTGTTTGTTGTGGAGCTGCTGTCGTCGTACTCCGCAGTTATCCATCTGGTGTATTCTTCATCCTGCAGTATCACAAAAGTCAGTGAGTGCTGTCCACTTTTTTAAAAGTCATATTGTAACCGAAATAAAACTATTCATTCATTCATTCATTCATTCATTCAAAAGTATTGTAATACTACGTATATGGGAACTGTTAGTATGCGGGGAATGGCCAGAATGCACAGTACAGTACATGTCACCAAAACACATTACATATACATTACTTTGACGTCAACACTGCTGTTTTTTTACTCTGTTAATAACGCTGGTTAATTATTTTGAACGTTTTAAATGCAATTTCTGGCCATAACTTATTTCTAGGTTAAAGACACTGGCCGATTAAATTTATGATATGAATTTGCGGGAGATTTTTTCTGAACTCTTTGCTGATCTTGGCTTCCTACTGTGTTCAAATCAGAGAGTATTTATGGATTTCTTACTGGCACTTCCCCATCAACAGGTGGCCTGACTGGACGTGGGTCTGCCTTGGTTTTCTGAAAAACACAGACAGTCAGTGATAAACGCCATGTCGCCAAGTGTTCAACAACGGCGATGAAAGCAACATAACAAACCTACTTTAAGCATCGGAAAGGAGCGCAGGCCACTGTCACATTGTATGGGACGGTGACTGTGTTCGATGAACTCTCCTTGTCCGAGGGGATTCGGATCCAGGCTCTTCCCACGACTCAGAGGCGTCCTCTCATACATTTCCTACAATTAGTCACAATTTTGCCTTCGTAAACAATCAAGTCTAGACTGACCAGTCTGGTCATTTGCATGACATTACGCCTGTGTACTTACCTCAATATTGTTGAATTCATTGTGACAGGGGTAGTATTTTAAATACCAGTGTATCGTGAAGGACACATCCTCAGGACAGCCAAACGACAACACTAAAAGACGTCACAAGAGATGATGAACACAAGGAAACAATAGAACAAACTGTTTAATCAAGAGTACATTTCGTGTCTTACCTTTCAGTTCAACGTCAGTGTCTTTATACATGGATTTCCTTAACAGCAGTGGTCTTGAGGTCTGTGGGAAAGTATATAAAGATTGAGCTATCAAAATTTCGGTTTATCATGAAGGTGGGCATCGACAGAAATTCTCATCATAATTTCCAGATAAAGTCTCCAAATGGCCTTTTCTGCCCAACCAACAGTCTAAAACTCAAACACTCAGTAATTGCCCTCAGTCACAAAGAAAAGCAGCCAATCATTACATCTGAGGAACTGAAAGCAGCAAATGTTTTCTTATTTAATGCCTGGACAATGAAAATGGATCATTAACAGAATGGTTGGCGATGAATTGTATATCGATTGACTACTCGTTGCAGCTCTAGTTCCAACCCATTCAAGCAGGGCCCTTCCCGTGAGATACTATCCATATGTGTCAATATGTTTGTCTGTATGAGTTCTGGGACAGTCTGCTGACCTCTCCTGTTTTTACTCTAACCTCCAGCACATCCAATACTGCAACTGGATACAGAAACAGAGACAACAACAGAGGGAATTTGAAACTTCTAAATACTTTAATTATTGATCAAGGTTTTCTTGCTCTCCTTGGATTAGGTCTGGGGACTGTGCCTTAATACTGATAAACAATAGGAGGGATTTCACTGTAACCCATCTTCCACGGTGTGTTTACGTGTGTGTTACAGTGTGATAACAGCTGGTGATAAAGTACTATTGTAAGTTAATCAAATAAACCACAAGACACAGCTAAAACTGGGAAGTGGCGCTCATGTGTTGGTCCAGAGATGGTCGAAGGGTTGCAGACAAATATTATATGTATATGGGTTTCTCTTGGGAACTCAGCTAATTAGCAATGGGTCCTTGAACAGCTGTCTTTAACAGCTAGTTAGCCGACAGCTAACCTTACAGTGCATATCAGCCTCTCTCCACAAAGCTAACAGCTAATTAGCTAACAACATACTCTGCTCTACCGGCAGAGCAGACTGCGACTCAACACGTCAAGGTAGTAAGTGTTAATGAAGAGTGATTAACACAATAGCTTTACTGCAGGACAGGTTGGTCGTCTGTCACAACACTCACAGCTGTTAGCGAGCGACTATAACAGGGATAATGTAGCTGCCGCTAGCTAGCATGGTGCTGCAGTTTAGACAGTAGGTTAGCCAAGTGTTTCCAGGGAGATACTCACATTTACAACTGTGATTTTCCAAAGCCCTGCCTCTGGCGCTGCATCAACCGCATTTATGATACTCGGCAAAACTACAAAAAGGGCTGCCCACGGACTGAAAACTCCTCTAGCCGGACAGCTCCACGTCCTCATCCTGACTGCAGCAGCCATGTTCGTTGTGGGCTCGGACACTCCCCTGCAGGAGGCGCCCTGAACGCAACAGCCGGGGGAGGAATCCAGAGACGTTCCCTGTGACCTGTAACCTGCCTGTCCCAGCCTGGACTTTAACTGTTTTATAAATCACAACAGTCTTGTGTGGGCATGCCTCACAGATCACCGGGTCGACTGTCATGAATTGTAACATTACACTGAATACACATCATAAGTCAACCTGAGGGGTGAACTACCTGTCCCATTATCAGCTGAAGTTTGCAGTGACCCTGACACTGAATCACCTCACATTACTAAGCAGATCCGCTTAAGAAATGTATAACACTATTAAAGATTAAACCGCTGAATCATTCTCAACTCGTGACCTCAGTGGTGCTTCATATGACTTTGGTTGATAGCGGCTCCATTTCCTCTCTTGACCTTTTCACGTTGTTTCATTTTTAGTAACTGGGTGAGGCCCAAGGAGGTCAATTTATTGAGTATTTCACTGAATCTGTTACTATTCACACAATGCCTTCCATTTTAATGAAGTCTTAAAGAAACCTAGATTCATGTATTTTACAGTATATAAGATCACTTTATAAATGTTCTGTACATTTCTATATTTACATGGCAACACAAGAGTCAATACAGTAATCACTTTTTCACAGTTCAGTGTATCTTAAGCTTATGGGACATGTGCGTGAACACGCTTGACGCTGACACACACAGAGACAACACATTTAACACATATAGGCTGGCCATGTGAAGCACAATCTGCTTATATAAGAATACTACAGGAAGTCGACATCGGGGGAACGTCAAGGTGCTCCCAGTGCAATGAGGCATACGGTTTAGTACTGGCGGTGACAGTTTTATTACAGTTTGGATCTGCTGGGTACCGATCATCACAGCAGGAAAGAAGTGTCACTGGAGCCGTGATCCGCTCCTGTCACATCCGTCACCGGGTCTCCGTTCGCTTGACATAAAGCGTCGCTTGACAAGAGAGGAGTGTCCACCGCAGGAGATCTCAGGGAGGGATCGGCAGAGATCACCACCACGTATCGGCCATCGTCCTCCTCTTCCTCGTCCTCCAGGCTCCCGTGAATGTCCGCGGTCACCACCGAATTTTCGGCCGCCTGGTGGCTGCAGGACGGTGACGAGCTGAACACAGGGTGTACTGCAGGAAGTGCTTCTCCGTCAGGGTCCTCTTCGGGAAAGCTGGTGTTGATGTAGATGATGTCCTGCCTGCTGAAGGACTCTGGAAGCTTTTCGGTGAGCTTTTCCAACATTTCTCGCAGTTGGGGGAAGAAGGGTCGGTCCAGTGGGTCGGCCCTCCAGCAGCTGTACATGATCTCATACCTGGACACAAGGAATTACCTAATGAATTACTATTCCTATCTTTTATTTCTCATGAGCCATAACCGTAGACAGTGAACACATTTGAAGACACTGAATTTCAACTTTGCAAGTTGCATATCCATGTTTCTATTTCAAGGCAGATGATTGTGGTGAGCAAAATGAGCATGTGAGCCAAATCATGGTGAACTGAAACAGGCAGGTACTCTACATCAGCATCTCAAATGAAAAACAACTTCGAGGTGCTCAAGTTTAGCATGTAGTGTGACAACAAAAAGAGGTGGCAACATGTCAGAATGTATCAGTAAAGTGGAACCAAAGCTCAAACAGAAGAGAAGAGACAACACTCACAGCTCATCCAAACAGTCTGCGGGCTGCTTCAGTCTCTGTCCTTCCAGAAGGTAGTCGTAAATCTCATGGTTCTGGACGCCGGGGTACGGCGTCATGCCTCGGGTAGCAATCTCCCACATGGTGACGCCGAAAGCCCACTGCGTGACACAGAATATCAACATCAGGCGATAACCCTGATCAACCCTTAAAATGTGCTGAGTTGTTTTTAAACGTATCATCTGCATTTGCTATTGTGGTACACTACAAACCTGCGTGAACTGTAAACGTGACTGAACACACCCCTCTTAGTTTACACATTTCAATTCCAAATTTCATTTCCACATTTCCACAAACAATGGCTTTGTCGCTTCTATTTTTTTTTTTTAATCTTACGCTTCAGGAAATTGGATTTTTAAAAGTCCTAAAATTGCAAAAGCAGGGAAAATTTTCCAAAAGCACAAAGTTCCAAAAGTTACCACACGCTGTTAAATGATGTGTGAAGACTGTCAAAGCAAAACCATTACAAGCTCTGAAGAGGAAGGCTGAGCAACAGCTTAATCAGCTCGCCAGTTTTTGTAATACAGCAAACAGAATGAGGAGTCAGCTGTTACTGGAAGAGCCGCGGTTTACTTTCTGACACGTTCACATATTTTCATACAATGACTGAAGACCGGCAGTAGAGAACAGACGGGAGCGGATGGAGGTACGACTTACCACGTCACTCTTCACAGTGAAAACTCTGTCTGCCAGACTCTCTACTGCGATCCATTTGACAGGCATTTTGGCGATACGGCCCTGCCTGTAATAATCTCCACTGTAGATCTTCTTGGATAACCCGAAGTCTGCCACGCACACTGTCATGTCGTCGCGCAGCCTGTAAGACAAGAAAAACAAACAGATCAGACAAATGCGTCTAAAAGAGACTAGAAATCACTCGTGTATTCGCTACTTACATGCAGTTGCGAGCCGCTAGGTCACGGTGCAGGAAGTTACGACCACTGAGGTACTCCATCCCCAAAGCAATGTCCACCATGAACTTCAGGAGTGTCTGAGTGGGCAAGAACTGTATGGAAAAACAAAAAAAACACAGTTATAAGTTAATATTGTTGAGCTTAATTTATTGCACATCAATGGTGAGAGTAACTTAATTTTGAATGTTGTTTTTGATTATTTCTCTTATTTAAAATCTTACCACCTCTCGTCAGCCATAGAAATCAATGTGCTTTGCTCGCAGTAATTTAATTGGTTGATGCGACTGATATTCATGTACAAGGAAGATGAAGTCTAGATATGTTGCCGTGATATTTTGTCATCAAGTAAGCCAGCGGTTTTCACCCCCTCTGACTGTGTGTCCAATCAGAACCAATGTGTACACACACTTTGATACAGTTTAAGGCAAATTACCTCACTGGTACGGGCAATGTCAGGTAAATACTATTCCCCAGCCTAAAATATTTTCTCGTAGTTTTTTTATACACAACCATTTGATGCCCCCTGGGAAATTAACTGACCCCCAGGTTGAGAACCAATGCAGTAGGCAACATATTTATGTTTTCCTAAGCAATATTGCTGTATTTAAAACTTATAATAATCAAATGTAATAAGTTAGTAATTATTATAGTCATATTACTTATTACATTGTTAGTAGGGTAACTAGTCACTTGTAACCAATTACATTACAAAAGTGACCCTTCCAAACACGGTTCATAACGTGTGTATTTCAGTGATTGGCTGAAATCTTACCAGTGGACTCTCTCCCAGGCGTGAGCGCAGCAGGAAGCTATGCAGGTCCCCATATTTCATGAACGGCAGGATAACCATGGGCTTGGGAAAGTGTCCCGCGCCTCCCTCCAAGCACACGCCTGAAGAGGATGAGTAAACGCACAGAATTAATTTATGGATGTGAAAATGAAAATGGGAACAGGGAGGGGTGATTTCTATAAAAGAGGTAATGCATCACTCCTACCGAGCAGCTTGATGACATTAGGATGGTCGAAGTCTTTCATGCAGGCCGCCTCATTCAGGAACTCCTCGATCTCCCTTTGAGAGAAGCTATCCACTGAGGAAAGAGAGGGAAGTGAACTTCCTGTTGTTTTACAGTTTAGAGATGATCAGATAAAGTGCTTTATTAACAGAAAGCTCACACTTCATGGTCTTCACAGCAACTTTTTCTGATGTTCCGTCTTGTTGTCTTAGATGTCCCTCAACCACGGAGCCAAATTCACCTGATAAAATGAAATCATAAACACCTCACTACTACTCTGCGCAGAACTGTTTGTATTTTTCTGGATAACATCATGTGAATATGAGTGTTTCTTATGCTGCTCACTCACCTTCTCCAAGAATCTTCCCTACGTAGAGCAAGCTCCTCAAGACCATCACATCCTGAAGTTTAGCCTGAAGTTCTGCGCTAATGCCGAGGTTCCCAACTGCAGACAGGACACACTAAGGTTATTGCCTGCTGCCTTCGCCGGGACAGAAATATTTACGTGCATGTAATACTGAAGAACATACGTGTCATTCCTATGGCTGAGCGATTATAGGATCTCTGGGGTTTGTACTGTACAATAGGCTGTAGCTTTTCTCCATTTCCGATCAACCGCCTGCAGGGGGAGACAGGGAAAAAGAAAAAAGACGGGATTCTGAACAACAAGCAAAACTAAAGTCATTACAGCTTTGTAATTGCACACACACACACAGGCTGAGACTATAGAGCGAGGAAGCACTCTGAGTTCACAGGTACTGTTTTCCTATCAGAGCTGCAGTCTGTGACACATTCCTGTCCATATCCTGAATGGCAAGACTGAGTCACAGACTTCACAATAATGAATTCCATAGCCTGAACAGCTGGTTGCCATCCATCATCCAGCTGCACAGTTATTACTGGCCTCAGGTGCAGGCAATGGTGATTAAGAGGAGGCAAAGGCCGTTTATTAACAGAGTGCGGAAGTCTTCAGTTGTCCCACTACAGTAAGTGACTGAAGGAAGATAACACAACACCCCCAGGCACCGATAAAAAATGAACTTTGGCATCAACAGCTTTTAAAGGCAAACCGTGCAGAGAAAACAGGTCAGAATATACAGTGATTGGTATGAACTTAAAAAAGATAGGACGGCTTCGTTGATGAGTAAATCAACCCTGTGTTTGCGCAGAAGGTGAAAGGTTGTCAGCGTACCCCAGCCAAGTGTCAGGACACCTGCTCCGGACACAGATGACCCCAGAGAGGACAAGCATCAGAAGACAGAAGCCGCACACCATCCCGAGCACAACGTAGAGAGAGTCCGGAACCCCGGTGTCAGGGCTGGACGATGGGGACACCACTGATTCTGAGAGCAGAGCAAGAAACCATCCAAGTTTAGAAAAAGGTAACCCTGCCGCGTCCAGTTGTGACCAGTCTAGCTCAAACAGGACCAAACCTAAGCGAGAGTCTGCAGCCATGCCAGCAGCATTGTTTGGCTGTACGGAGGCACTGTGTTGTTTTGAGCTGAATGCCACTCTCAGTTTGTCAACTTGCTCACAATGACAATTCTAAGATGCTGATTTTCTTCATTAAAGTGACCAACAAAACAGCTACCAGTAAAAATGTGTGCTCGCTTAAAATACATGATAATAAACAGAGTGTAATAACAAAATACAAGCCATGAACACAGTGAAGAAATTGAGTAAAATAAATAAACATAGGATTAAAACAAGATCTGAGATGACGTCTTTGAACGATGGTGACTGCAGAGTCAAGTTCCACTCGCTTTGTTTTTTGTAAATATCTTTGTTATCTATGTTAATATCTATTTTCTATTTAACTTTATGTACATTTGTCCGACTCTTTTTACTGTACTTGCTGGATCTTGAGCTGTCGTAAAAAGGAAATTTGCCCATTGTGGGATATACAAAGTCTATCTAATCAAAGTTTAAAGGTGCACTATGTAGGATTGGGGAAAAGATTGTAATCAGGGCAGAAAATCTTCATTGATCAACTTTGATTACTAAATAAACCACAATTAAACTGAATATACTGTTCATACTGTTTACTTTGTTTATATTTGCAGGACTCTTCCAACGTTTCTAGTTCCAAAAGGTGTTCTGAGGACCTTATTCCCTTCTGAGGACAGTTTTTCTATTCATTCTATATATCAATCAAATCAATATTTGATGCCGTTAGTTTTACTGATAAACCAGGTACGAGACAGAACAAGACCAGACAATGTGGACAACCAATTGCCATTAAATCCCAGAGCCATGCTACGTTTTATAGCTAAAAAATACAAAGCCCTGATATGCACTGTATCTATTCACAGGGGCAGTAATGTTATTCTAGTATGACACAATACATCAGCTGAGGCCACATTATCAAGTTCCCAGATTAGGAGATAAATCAATAAAGCAGCTTACTGTTCTCTGGCACAAACAGCCACACTGGTGGGCTGACCATGCCGCTCCCTGCCTGTGTGCATGCGGCCACCTCCACACTGTAGGTCGAGTTGAATTCCTGCACTTCTACAAAGGCCAGGGTGGCGTTCGTGTGGATCTGGAAACAACACACAGCAGACATGATTCAAATGTGTCCTGATGAGGTTAATCATTGGCTTTGAGAAGAGAAAGTCCAACCCGTTCACAATTCGGGCTGGAAGGAGAGCAGATTTTTCAAAAGATGGGGGACATTCTGTTGGAAAAGCACGCTGAGGAACAGCTTGTACATTTGTGCAACATCTCAAAGCTGGCTTGGCAACTTTGCCCCATGTCACGTACTTTGTCTCACTGTGTCTCCTTCTCCTTTTTTTTCTCCTTGTCACTTACTGCACTACAACATAAAAAAAGGCAATTAAAAAGTCCCTTCCCTGGAGTCAGTGACCGTATGAAACCCCCAGTATGAGAAACACCAAGGGAACTGTACACTGGGGATTATTGTATATAATGAAACTCTGCTGAAAAGGGAAGGAGAGTCGCTTTCTGGATACGATCATGCCCTGCAACGGGAGGGAACATGTGACAGACATAGTCCTGTATTTCACAACACCCACACCGTAACATCTGGGGTTCCTCTGCTTTACCAACTTGCTGACAGTCGGACCGGGAAGGCTGAACCCATGATTAACGGTATATCATGTCTGAAGCACTAAACAGAGGGCAACATGTGGTTGGATACAACACATTTTGGGAAACAACCTCAGATCTAAAAAGAAGATGACGACACCACGACTTCCACTGTGAAGCCCAAAACTGAAGCGAGTAATAGCGACAGAATATTCCTTCACTATTTGAAGGTGAAGGTTTATTTCACAATAAGGGACAGGTGAGTCTGAGGATTTAACAACGTTGCCTTTCTGCACATTTCCAGTCCTTTGTCATGACATCACCAACTGACTGGACAGCGCATACAAGTATTTGGGTCTATAGTACACATCCCGTTGTATTCACATCCCCCCTCAGTCTGTGGTGACTCAAAGCCACAAGCTGAAGCAAGAAAAACACTGAATAACAGTTTTCACACATCAGCTTCCTTTAAACACGACACAGACAGGAAGGACAGGAAACGCACTATTGTACCAGAGAGCACTAATGCAGGAACAGAAGCACTATAATGCAAAAACAGCATCATGGAATAATGCACCGGGCACTCGATGTATAGAAATGAGGTTGCTATTGAAGTAAACTGTGCTGATTCTTAGAGTGTAGCCATATAAAAAAAGGCACTTGTCGTAAGTGACTTTCCCTGCCTTGTTGACGCCGAGAGGAGTGGAAAAACTTTTGTTCACAGACAATAGGGGAAGCTGACCTCTGGTTCAGTAGGCAGGACAAGGGGAGGATCACATATTCCCAATATGCGAGACTCATTCTTTTCATATTTGTCAAACATGATGAGTCACTGTTATCAGAAATAATCAAAACACATCAGTTCTGAGGAAGCTTAACTATTGTTCATACTACTTTATGTACGTGACTGTATAGGGGAGACTATGCAGTTAGTAGAGCAGGCATGACTATAATTGAATGACATAATAATAATATTAAAACATAATAATAATAATAATAATAATATGAAGAAAAAGAGGAATGATAATTTTATATAGCATTACTCTACAAAGTGCTTCACAAAGCTGATAACAAAAAAATAAAAAAACAGGAGATGAAATCAAGCTTAAAAAATGTCAACTGGCAAGATTATAAAGCCCAGGAATTTATCAAACCTTCATAAATGTGGTAAGACAGGTTTTCATTTAGCATATCCACAAATATGTGTCCCTGTAAGTAAGTGCTCATGTAGGTTCGCTCTATATAAAACAAGCATTTTGGGAAATATCAAAGCGGGCTCTGTGGAACCTCTGTGCTGTGCAGGAAGCCAGTTGCCTGTTTATGTTAGTGGGCTCCATTTTTCAACTAAAATGAGCCTCTGTTGATCTCTGTTAGCGGAGCGGAGAGAGGCAACCGAGAACGTTTATAAATGCCAAAAGAAATCCACAGTCCAGCGGCATAATTACATCTTTAACAAATCGTCCACAGGGTTGAGTGAGAGATGGGAAAGTTCTCATTTTATCATGTCATGTGACAATGCGCCCACATATGGCTAATAAAAAAGTGACACATGTAAAACGCTGGAAATTATAGCAAATTAATGAAGATTTTGAGTCCCCCAGTCCCACACTGAATTTAGATTGCCTTCATAAACACAAGTAATGTATCATTACTGTTTGTGATTGTATCTCAACAATAACAGCCTCACTCTTTCCTGTTTATTCTATTTAAAGAGTGTGTCAGCCGGAACGGAACCTTACTCCTGCTGCCACCTCATGCTTCATCAGTTCAAGGCTTTTATTGTGAAAGGGTCAAAGGAGATGCGGAGTAGTACTGACTAACACCTGCTGTTACTATTGGTAACCATCACCTGGGATTGAAATCAGTGATAATGTTAAATACATTTCTTTAGTTTTTTCAAAATATATATTTCGTAAAAATGCGATTATTCCCAATAACAGCAAAAGCAAGAGGCTAAAAAACGGGACGCCGACAAGCTCACCGTGTTCACTTGCGCGCCGTGTCTGACAATGACATCATAGCCTCGCAGGATGCCGTTTATCTTATCGTCTGGGGGAGGTCTCCAGCTGATCACCAGCCACGACTCGTTCAGCTGCACTGTGACGTTTCTGGGAAAAACTGATGGCACTGAAAATGTGACAAGAAATGGGGAACAGAGGAGTTAAGACATCATCAAAAGTGGCAAACCACATCAAGAGACTTCATAAAAGATGCCAACCTATAACACAGAAATAGGAAAGAGAAAGTAAGACCTCTGAAATCTTTGATTACAGTTTGGTATGTGGTCATTTCCTGGCATAGTTGGAATCTTTCAACTAAAATATCCCCAGCGGTGACTTTAGGAAGGAAATTGAAAGCAGCTCCACCCAGTAAGGACTTTGTGTTTTCTCAGAGAGACCGCTCCTATTTCCTATGTGACCCTTCAGGAAAACAACGCCGATTTTGGTGGATATGACACTTTTGTGATTGGGACTTACCATGCACAAAGCTGGTAGTTGCACAACTTCCGTAAATTCCAATTATTGCCAACTGCCACTGTAAGGAGGCTTACACTAAGCACACTTTGGATAGGAAAGTAGTAGGATAATTATACGGTCCTACGCTCCTGAAGCCTTAACATGAATCTGCTATGATGAGAGGGAAGCAGGATCATAACACAGAGGGTTCCTCTTTTATGTAAACACACTAGGTGGTGTTTAAGGCAGAGAAACATTCTCAGCCTTCTGAATTCAAACACTCAGGCACACGTGAATGTGCTGGAAAGGATCAGATTAAGGATCACGTTCTCATTTATCTGCTGAAATTGCAACCCTAACTGCAAACAATATCCAACTTGCAAACTGTTCCAAGGTTCCTGCAGTAGTCACACACCTCCCTCTGTGGTGTTGCTCTGGATCCACATGGAGAGCGGCGAGGGTCCCACCTCATTGCTGCAGGAAACACTCAAGTTGTACCACGTCATGGCCTTCAGCCCGGGGACTTCATACTGGAAGGGCGGAACTGTGACGTTGATGAACCGGGTGTTCGTCACTTCCCCTCTCCTCCGACTCACTTCTTTGACCTTAGAGGGAACAGAGGACATCCAGTCAGTCACATCCATTCATAAAAATCTTAGCATGTTAACCAGCTAAGCCGAGACCCGTCCCAGTCCAAGGCTCCTGTGCTCGCAGCGTTAGCGTCACCTCTCCCCTGGGCACTCCAAGCTCAACGTCCGGACCGCTAGCTGCACGGCTAACTGAGCGAACTGGCTAATCGCAGCAGCAAGCAGCTGTTACTCTGGTGATGTGCTGCTCCCTATTTGTCTGGAGTATGCAATCAAAAGGTGGCTGATTCTTACAAGTCACACCTTTAAGCGACAGCTGTCGTAGAGCTTACCCTGATGTGGCACAGAGTTAGTGGCGCGAAACCATCATGTCCAGGGCTCCAGCTCAGCATCAACTTATCGGGCTTCCTCTCCATCACAGTAACGTCAGACACAGAGCTGGGCAGCACTGCGAAACACAATAAAAAACTTTATTAACTCCCCAACCTGGAGGAATGTGGTCGGCTTGCAGAGCAATGAACAGCTCCTGGAATGTCTAACAGCCCCCAGAAGCCCCATCTTTACCTTTGATGTTGATATTAGCTTCTCTGGAGGTGGTGACACCCTTCTGGTTGTGAGCTTCACAGCTGAACTGAGTGTACTTGTCCACACCTGCAGTTGACACATTGGAGAAGAGGAGCATGTAGCACTTTCATTGGCGTGTGCGCTCAAAACAAGCATTCCTCAAGGTCAGGATATCGTGTTGAATATTTGGACACATCAGGGCGTTATCTTTCACCAGTGGGGGAAAATAATAAGCACATTCTCGCCAGTTCAAGACTAACAGATTCCTCCCTGTGTCAAAGACGATCCTGGGGGAAAAGTGCCATGTCAGCCTCAATGGAGAAGCGAGACTTAAACTGACACCGAAAAAAACACATTCTGTGACTCACTCCTTCATTATATATCAAAAGTTCACACAGCTCAAATCGAGCCTCTCCAGTGTGATGTACTGTGGCAGCGACCCTCTCGCTGGCTCTCTTTTCCTGGACGCACAATTCCCGTCTTTCACCGGCTGCCCAGTTAGAATGGGACAGCGACATCTGCTAAACAATGTCCCCTTTGTGCTCTGTTTTCCAGTGTCTCTATCTCGGAAACCTCTGCACAAATCTGATCACACAGCAGCCTGTGAGAGTTGACCGGAACCAAACTTGGGATGTCTTGTTTACATTCTGCAGAATACCACAACCTCATAAGATCGCTCTCCTCTGTGCAGGAGCACCTGGGTAAAGAGTGCTGTGCTTTTCACACAAACACTGGCTGCAGTGGGTTTGCTTGCACAAAGATAGAATTAGGTCGGATTGCATCATTTCTTTAGTTACATTCACATGAGCGCACCATCTAAAATAAACTTTGCACCACACGGATTGAAACTAACCAATTTAAACTCAGGGAGAACTGTGCAACATTTCCAGCCAAGCTGTGCAAATGTAATTACCACATGTCTCATTTCAAACTGCATGGCAAACAGATGGTGTGGGCACATGCAGCTGCAACTGAGCAGGTCTGACTTCGCTCCCAAATGGAACTGCTCATTCTTATATAACGTTCCTAAAAAGCAAAGGGACAACGGAAAGGAGCCAAGTTAGTAAATGTCACACCATTGGCTGACTTTTCCTTAATGGAGATAAGTCTTAAGAATTCAGCTCCTATTGTGCAGACACATTACTGCATTGTTCTTTGCTTCTTGTGGCTATAGTCATGTTATAACGAACCACAATAGCACCTGTAGCATAATTCACCACATACAAAGAAGAACTAAAAATGTTACTGCTGACAGAGCTTTGTTGCGTGTGAGAGAGCAACATCTGTTTGCATGTAATTAGCATTATTATAGAATTGCATGTTTCCAAAACTATAGCTGAGCATTAACTAAAAGCAACATTATGTAGTGCCGTAGTTAAACGCTTTAAAGGTGACAGTTTTTGGGGATTACTACTAGAAGAGGTTTTCATGCTTTAATTCTCAAACTGTCCAGTGCTGCAGCTCTGTATTCCCCATCTGTCTGAAACGCTCGCTTTTAGCTCCTGTCTCTTTAAAGACCTCCCTCCCAAATATCCAGTCTGCTCTGATTGGTCAGCTAACCGACGCCTGACCCCAACAGCAGAGCAGCGATGCGAATTCATTCTTACGCGTCTAACTAGCTGCTAGGCAACAATTATGCAAATGTGCGACATGGCGACGAAGAGTGATGTCACAGAGTCACAGAGTTAAAGGCGGGACTACTGGCGAGGTGTTTCAGATGCAGTGTTTTCTGTGGGAGAGAGGACTTTGACCTTAAGGTCAAAGTCACAGAGATTTATCCGAGAGAGATTCAAGCTCTTGGCTCTTTAAACGCTCACATTACTTTTAAGTTGTATACTTTCTGGAAAAAGGAAATGAAGAGTTCAATCGCTCGCATTTCTGCTTTCAACGTACTTGGAAAGTTTATCAAAACAAAAAGCAACAGCACTGCGGAGAAAAAATAGACGAGTGAGCCACTCGAATGGAAACATAAAATTATAGAGGGAAGTGTTCCAGCTTGCAGATCTCTGTGTTGTTTTTACCATGTTTTCGTATTCAGACAGCAAATAACTGAACTTCTCACTCTGTGTTACTGCGTACCACATTTAGACTCTCAGATTGTGTGTGTGTGTGTGTTTTCAAAGCTAACCTTCCCACCACTAACTGGATCTCATGCTGCTCTCCTGAGTCAGATGTGGACAAGTGGGCTCTCCATGACCCACATTAAAACCTCATCAACTTCCCTACTTCTGTAACAAGGTACAATACCATGATTTCATCTAATAAGTGCCAAGTGATTATTAATGACTTTCCTAAAATAAAACCACCCATCGTTCACCACTCACATAACAAAGGCACACTAATAATATCCTGAGATTAAAGCTTTAGTGGGGGAAAGGAGCCCCTCGACTCACAGTACGCTGCAGAGTGGTTTTACACTGTTTTATTGTGCCAATATTTGGTCCTGCACACAGCTCTGCTAGCCTGCCAGCCTCGGTGTCCAGCCCCTCCCTGCTGGGTAGTGGGCCGCCCAGTGAATGAGGTCTTTGTCCCCGGAGCCAACCCCCGAACAGGCTCCCTGTGCAGCCCCCCCATCTCCTAACTGCCCAGGCCCTTGCACACGCTGGACCAAAGGCAAGCACAGCTCTGAACCTTTAACCCCTCCGCTTCAGGCGGTGTCAACACCCACTGAAGTGCTCGGCCCGCGGCTGGCATAAAATGAAAGGGTCAGAGCACGCACGGTCGGAATGTTATGCTTCTAATAACTAATGTTTGCTTTCAAGAAGAAGGAAGGCCGTGAAGGAAGAGTCTCGTCAACAATTCCTCCAGTTTTCTCTATCTAAATGCTACACTTTTGATAATATTCCATGTTTATCTTAGATCAGAACATGAAACTCAAACCTGATCTGATATTCTTATGGCTAGACTTGCACTTCAATAATCATCATATTTACCGAGCATTCAGTTGATTCATTGACAAATGAGTTATTTTTTGGTTTCAGCTTATCAAATGTGAATATTTGTTAGTTTTCATATTCTTCTGCTCAATATCTTTGGGTTTATAACGCGATGATGACAAGATGACGAGAGTACAAGACGGCACCGACCTGGAGCATCTCTTGGCAGTAGCTTCCTGGCCTGGCTACCTGGCAAAGGGTCTCAGTTGTGTTATCTCTGTGATACAGGTAGGCTCTTTACCCTGGTTTCTAGTCTATATGTTAAGCTAAGCTAACCTGCTGCTGGCTCCAGGTACACAATCTGCCTCACAGACATGAGAGTGGTGTCAATCTTTTTGATCTAATTCTTGAAAGTGCACTTCTCCAAATGTTTCGTTATTTCCCACGTCTCATTGTCCTCAGTACACAGATAACAGAGTGGTGCTACCAAAAGCACTGACCGTGCGCGAATGACCGCAGTTAACCATTGAGCAGTGGAGCAGGAGGCCCCGGTGACCCCGACTGTGGGGGTAAAACTCAACGCAGTAAGCAGAGTACAGATGCTGAGGCAGCAGAGACGCGGCAGAATAGAAACCACAGACAAAGTGGTGCGAGCTCAGTGAGACCCGCTCCGCGCTTCGCCACCATAATCGGACGGCCACATGCGCGTCTGTCTTTGTCGATGACTGTTTCCACTTTCAATCACAAGAGGAAGTAAAACAAATTAATCCAGTAAATGACTTTTACAACTTTTTTTACGAGTCGGAAGTTCTTCTAGTAAAAAAAAAAAGAGGCTCTTTATACTTTTGGAAATTACTTCTGCAGCTCCTCTCACACGTCAGACAGACCAAGGCACACAGCATGAATCTCACTTTAGTGCGATCACACGTCTTCCGAGTCTTTCTGTCTGCTATGAGCCGTCATTCAGACTTTTGCTGAGCTGTATTATGATCACCCACTGGACAGTGTGTAAGGAGCGCGGCAAGAAACGCCACTTCACCTTGAGAGGAACGTGCGGGAGAGCAGGACGGAGAATCAGGAGATCTCAGTGAAACTCATATTCACTGTATGTGTGAGACAGAGAGAGGTGGGGAATGCGTGGTTGGTGCCTCACCCGACACAGAGTAGCTGCTGGGAGAGCTGCGAAAGTCGCTATCAGCTATTCCGTCGCGGAGCCAGCGGATTTGAACGGGATCTGGAGGTCCCACCGCCGCGCATGTCAGCGTGAAATTTGCGTTTCTTGTTACGTTCCTGTCCTCCGGTTGATGCATGAACGTCGGCAGACCTACAGACGGAGAAAAGACGTGTCAGGAAAAATGCGGATGCCCCAAGAAGTATCACATACTTGCATCATGCTTAAACTCACCTTCCACCTCGAGGACAATTGGCCTGGACTCGACCATTTTGGTGTTGATGCTCAGTCGGCAGCGATAGTCCCCAGCATCCCCTCGCTGCACATGGGTAATGCTGTAAAACAGGACAGGGACACATTTCAATCTCTGCTATCAGCCCATCACATAACGTTTCACTTTTGAGTCTTACATACCTGACGGTGGACAGGAGGGTCGCGACCCCGTCTGTGATGGTCTGCAGCTCGTTGATCACCACCTGGTTGTTTCCAGCCAGGTCCTGGCCGTTCTTCACCCACGCGATGGCGGCCTCCAGCCTGGCGTCAGGGATGTCGATGGAGCAGTTGAATTTTGCCTCATGGCCCTCCGACAGCTGGATGATGCCTACGGTGGGCTTGAAATGCAGCCGTCTGAGCTGATCCGGGGTCAGGTAATACCTTGGAACGGGGACCGGTTTCACAATAGGCTCAGAGGTCCTGGTGGGGCGGTGGATCCGACTCGGATAATGCTGAGCTGTTCACAGAGGGAGATGTTGGACATATGTTACACTGACTAGAGCTGCAATGACTCGTCGGTCAGAAGTAAATGAGCTGCCAACTATTTTTGAAACAAATTAATTAAGTCATTTTTCAATCAAAAATGTCAAACGTTGTTCTGTTGACTGGACAAAAGAAGCAACTTGAAGCCATCACTTTAGGCTCTTGAAAATCTTGATGAGCATTTTTCACAGTTTTTTGACATTTTATACACAAAATTATCTAATAATAAAATCAGCAGCACATATGTCATTTACACTGGGGACGCTGGGGACGTGTCCCCACCACTTTTTGTCCCTGTAACTTTTTAAAAGCGTTATTTGTTAAAAATGTTTTGCCGTTTCCAAGAAATGAGAACGCTTCACTTTCCACCAACACCTGCTGAAACTGGCGGTGAAATTAGGACAAGCTTTTCAACTCAGGACGTAAAAATGTACAGCTCACTATAGCACAAGGATAAGCAACAGATGAGCAGGAAGAGTGTTATTCCTCAGAAGATAATAGATGTGATCAGCAAATACTATCAAATCAGAATACAATTCTGGTTTCTGCCTTACACAAAATAATATTTCTTTGAATCATGCTGAGCTTTGATCCTACATGTTATACCTGGGCGGTCTGAGATGATCAGCATCACAGATTTGTGATCCAGCGACAACTGTTCCTTTCTCAAATAAATGACCATAGCAATAATCATTATAAAAGGTCAGAAATAGTGAAACAAGTCAAAATAACTTAGAGGCTACAGGTGACATCTTTAGATCCATTATTTCTCCGACCAAAACTCAATAATACTGATTGATTGATTAAAATTAGCGTGACACAACATGCATCACCCCAATAAATGATCAGCAGCTGATCAATGATCAGCGTTTTTTCTTAATAACTGTAAAATACTTTTTACTACTCATCCTTTGCATTTACATTAACAGTTAATGGAATTGGTTAACAGTGTAGTGAGCCAAACATGTCATCATCCACGAGGATGTTATTTAGTTTCAGAGGAAGACAATGTCAGAGCAGTTCGCACCACACGTTCCACCAAAGTTCAGAGAGGAGGGAAGAGGTCTGTGAATATTAACACAACAAACCCTAGTGGAGCTGTGGAATATTAAACAATCAGGGCATTTCTTATAGCTTCAGGTTAGGAACTCAGTTTTTGATACAAAAACGTGAAATTATCACTTGTGTTACCAGTATCAGACACCAGAAGCAGGAAAAAAAGATTGATTATCGTATCGGCTGAAAAACACTATGCATCCTTCATTCAAATGATATAAACAAACTTGAACTAATGTTTTTTTTTGTGCTTCACTTATCATGAAAGGATTGATCATCATTTTCTGTTCTTGATTCATGAGTTAACCTTTCAGCTCTCACTTTTGATGAAAAAACAAACAGATCAGATGTAGTTATCAAAACATTTGTTCTAAAAGGGGCCACAGACTTAAAAAACAAAGTTTAGCCCACTGAATGTTTCCATCACATGTCTCTGGACCAGATGGTATTTTGAGGTGTTTTTCTGTCACCACTCCAGCCCACAACCGACTAAACCACATTTAATGACTATAATTTAAGGAAGCAGCAGTCTTTTTGTTTTGTTTTTTGTTTTTTTGTTTTTTTTTGTTTAAATAACTTTTTTTTGCAAGTCTACGCAGACATTCTCGAAGCTCTCCATTGGCATTTAAACGTGCTCCAGCTGCAGGGCACACAGTTTAAGCCGGAGTCTCCACATGAAGGTGGGAAAACAGACACAGAGACGACTCACCGTCAGCCGGACTCCACGCGATAATAACCGAGAGAAAAACTCCAAACCAGCCCACAGTTGACTTCTTTGCCATGACCAAAAGTCTGAGCTGCTCGCCGCTCGCTGCTGCTCTCTGTCCCCGCAACACACAGTCCGATAAACTCTGTGATTCTGAGCGGATCGTGCGGGGCCCGAGCTCTTTGACTCCCGACAGTAACCAGCATCACCCGCTAGAGTGGCTGTGTGAGGAGCTGCTGCTGACCCGGGATCAGATTCAGATGGAGAAGTTTACTTTTGCCGACGTCAGAGGAGGGATCCCATGAAGGCGGGACTGACTGACAGATTGTAAATACACTGAAATAACACAACAGCAGACACATGAAGCTACAAAGAACAAACTCTTCCAACATGAGTATTTTTTCCTGTATTGTTTTTATTTCTTCTTTTCTTTTTGACACAGAACATCATTATACATTACAGATATGATCTTATTATCTTATAATAGCCTAAACGCTATGTACATATAGAATATACACACACAATAGTAAGTGATCTCTTGTATTCTGAGTCGGCTAACACAATCTCCAAAAGCCTTAGAAGGAAAAACTAAATCCCTGGTGGTGTAGTTCCCAGCTGGGAGAGCGGTCTGCTCCCAACGGCTCCATCGTGTGGTCAACTGCTGAGCTTTCCACATAGCCTGTGTCTGATTTCTAAATTCAGACAACCTGGTTCACAGCCAACCTCAGAATAAAACAAATATTATACATAACATCAACTAATAACAAGGCTGAGATGAAGTGACAGTGTTTTCATTGAGACAGCAGCTTGGAGATGAAGGCAGGATGAAGGCGATCACTCAGGTTCACCTCGTGGTCCATTCAGTAGCTGTTTGGGTGCTTTTTACTGAATCACACCATCAGTAAACAAACCATGCCCAGCTATCATGGAATCCTACATGTTCAAATGTCCTTTATTTGGAGCATTTTAAGGACTTCTTGTCATTTTGCTCATCCAAGTATCAAACTGGGATTGAAAGTTCATAGCTGAGGGTCCATCAAGGTCCACTGAGTCGCTGCTCAGGAACTTTCTTCTGAAGATTTCTGCCATAGGACCTTTGCACAGGAGACATTTGACACGTGATACCATGCAGGGGGCCATAATCTGATGTCAACTTTTGAGGGGCCAATTGCATGACATTTTCTCAAGCAGTTCCCGAGTGGGACACAAGTGTAATGCAAACGTACATTCTCTCACCCCGGGTGTTGCTGTGGCTGGCTAGCAAATGTTAGCTACCTGCCATCTAATATAGAAAGTGACCTCAACAAGAGTGTCCTTTGCAATGACTGGGATAGTTAAAGAAATCTCCTTTGTTTGAACAACATGCTGTAGGTCAGCAACCCTAACAGAGTCAGCTGGCAAACTTTGAAATGAAGTAGTTGTGTTGACAGTGATATTATGGGGAGGTCGTGTCTGGCTTGGGTGAGAAGCAGAGAGAAGTGACATCTTGGGTGGATATAATGCAGAGCAGTGTCCAGCTTTTTGGATGCCCTATGCAAACTGTTGTAATCCAGACAAGAGTCCGATCAAGTGGGACATTCCAGTCCAATCAACTATCCTATTCAACCAGTGCCAGGGGGAACCTGGGGGCCAGGCTGATGTCTCCAGCCCCCCTGCCACAACCCCCGGGCCACCTCTGACCAGCCCCCTATTCCTACCAAGGGACAAACAGGACAGGAATCAGGATTTGGTACAACCGTTCATGATTCACGACCGGCCCAACTTTTTCAGGATGTCTGCTCATTTTAGTGGTGAGTGGCTCCCTACGTCTAGTTGAAACGCCTGCTGTCAGTTGAGTCAAAGAGTTTAACCTCCTAAAAATTTCACAGTTTTGTTTCAGCATGGGGGGACGCCTGGTGGCTTCGGGAGCCTTGTGCAACCGCATAGTCTGCATAAAGCAAGAAACGACAATGAAAATTCATTTTCGAGGCTCTTGATGAGCTCTTTCTACTGCCAAAAAGGCACGTGTGATACCTTAACCAGGCCAGAGTATAATACATTTAAAAAATACACAATACTGAGGACACTCGGAACAATGTCTGGCCAGTTTTGTTTTGGCTCTCCTGTAAAGTGGGTCAAAAGTCACCGCCTCATGTAAAACAAAAGGAATATTCAGAGGGTTAGACTCATAGTGTGTCATCAATTTCCTCCAAATCCAGCGTGAGTCATTTTTCCCCAGTTTCTCTTGTCCAGTTGTCTTATAAACAGTCTAAACAAGTTTTGCATTCCTTTTTTTTTTTATCTCAGGTGAGCTCCCCCTCTTCTTTCAGGTGACGGCTCTGCCCTCCTATCACAGCCAGCCGCACACCTGTCCCTGATCCTTTATAACTGGACCCCAGGTCGGTTGCATTTTCCCCGCAGTGAGCCTTCATGCGATAAACACTGGCCTTGCTTTTACAGCAGCCCAACGCACTCATGAGCTGATACGCATCCTTTCTGAAAGCCTTGGTGAAGATAGCGTAAAGGAAGGGATTGGCACAAGAGTTGATGGGGAAGAAGAGCACGAGCAGGATCTTGGAGTTAGTGACCGTGATCAGGGGGACCTTGAACGCAGCAGAGATGGCGAAGAAGGAGATGGGAGCCATGCAGAGGAAATCGGTGAAGATGAGCACGGCCATGCGCTTCGCCATCTGGGTGTCGGCGCTTCTTCTCGGGACCTCAGGGTTCTTCACAGCCAGGTAGATCAGCACGTAACAAACACACACAACGATGAAGGCGCCCACGTTGAAGAGCAGGATAATGATGATGAAGGTCTGAGCCAGAGGAGTCTCTATGTCCATGGGAAGGCACATGCTGACTTTGGAGTAACTGCTCACGCCAACCAGAGGCAGCATCCCCATCCCCAGGCATATCAGCCAACCAACCGCCATGATGCTCGCTGCCTGTGTGAGTAACAGATGGCGCTCTATCTGCAGAGCGTTGGTGATGGTGTGCCAGCGCTCCAGAGTGATGGTGGAGAGCGTGTAGACCGACAGCTCCCCGCCAAACACAGACAGGAAGCCGGCAGCGCTGCAGCCGGGCCCTGTCTGCCATTCGATAGCATGCTGACTGTAGTGACCGTGCGTGCGCAAGTCTACCGTGGCGATCATCAGGAGGTAGATCCCAATGCAGAGGTCTGCAAAAGCCAGGTGGCACATGAAGAAGCGAGGCACCGTCAGCTTGTTGCGACTGGTGAAAGAGACCAGGAGGACTGTCAGGTTCCCCGTGATGGCCAGGATGTTGATGAACCAAATGGCCACTCTGAGGAAACTGAAACCTGCGATGTCCTCACAGGGATTGAAGGCGTCTGCTTCAGGCGTGCAAAGCAAAGTTGGCCGTGTCTGACAGAAGTCCAGCTCTGGATAGTGGAAATTCACGTCTCCGAAGCTCTCATCGTCCACGAACAGATCAGCGTCTGAAAAAAAACTCACATCCTTGGGTAGAGTCCCTTCTGCTGAGCCTCCAATCACACGCTGAACCCTGTTAACAAAGAAGAAGAAGAAGAAGAAGAAGAAGAAGAAGAAGAGTTATGCTTAAAGAGTTACAGAGCTGAGTAACACA
The DNA here is from genome assembly GCA_903131615.1 of Diplodus sargus. Taxonomy (NCBI): domain Eukaryota; kingdom Metazoa; phylum Chordata; class Actinopteri; order Spariformes; family Sparidae; genus Diplodus; species Diplodus sargus. The sequence continues at coordinate 4,038,688 of CAEMYA010000046.1, read as the reverse complement.
GGCCTTCATGAAGTCAAGTCAAACTATTGTTTGCAAAGTTGCGGTTTCTCAGTTGCATTGTGGGTAACGTGGGCACCAGGTTTTGAAATGCAGTTCATTAGGTCTAGCACTGCACTATAACACTGACTCATTATGGTCAGTTGAAAACAAATGATCACAATCTGTACAGCAAAACCAGAGATTTATTCCACGCATTCTTCTTCCACCTCAAAACCGGGTGCCTACATTACCCACTATGCATCTTAGCCACTGAGTGACATCACTGGAGGCAATTTATCAGATTACTTGCAGCCTCCTCTGGAGCCACGAAAGGCTTTACACTTCTTTTTTCACATATGTAAGTACCTGTAAACACACCTTAATAAGTACAATTTTTAAGGCTGCACAGTTTAATTCAAGCATTATAGAGGCAGGAAAACATGTTTTACCTTGCTGTGGAGTCACTCTCATCACAGGATGTAGAGCCATTATTCCATGCAGGATTAATGGTAAAGTCCCTGTATTAAGGGAAGGAGATCATGTTAATATCTCACCGGTCTTAAGTTGAAGGCAGTTTTGTAAACTGTGATAAGCAAGTTAGAAAATTCTCTAAATAAGATTTTGCTCGTGGTGTGCTTTACTACAAGCATAGTTACTGAGACCCGGAGGAGCAGTGGGTCACATCTTACTGATCCATTAACCAATCTATCCGTGGTTAGCCTTTAGAATGGGCAGTGTCAGTCACCTGTGGGTGCTCCAGCTCAGCAGCGCACAGCAGTGGCTGTTGTAGGTGAGGTGGGCCTCTCGTAGGCTCCACAGCCCCTGCAGAGGAGGCAGACTCTTCAAGGCGTACGCCGACTGAGCGAACAGCACCAGGACCGACTCCAGTCCCTGCGCCGGTAACTTCTCGAGAGCTGTCGCAGACACGTCCCTGTATAGTGACACAGACGATAGTGTCACCGAGCGGGTTTGTAAAGGCCTCTTTGTGACCGCTGTGCCGGTTGTATTCTGCCTCAGAGCATTAAGTCAATCAATCTTTCATCAGTCAGCTTATTTTTTTGCAAATATCAGCTGTAAAATGCAATCCACTGCTATTGTATTAGTATGTTACACAACTTGGTGTAATTTCTCTCAGTGGTGGAAAGAAAAGCTATTAAAGGGATACGCATTCTGTTGTTTACCATTTCTCACAGAATTCAAACAATACATTTATCAAGACACAATAACAAGTTTACAACTTAACAATCAGTTCAACTAATATCCATCATAAATGTTGCATTATGAGACTTTCTGGAGGTTTAAAAACGCTACTTACAAGACCTCTGGGCCTGTGGCTCCTTTGAACGCGTCTCTGTGGATCCCCCTGAGGTTTCGGTTATTCTTTAAAACCCTGAAATCATAAAACGCAGAGTGATGAGCGAAAAAAAGGCAAAACGCCGTGAGAGGAAGAAACTCATCTTTACATTTCTCAGTCAGAAGTAGGAAATGTGGGGAAAATACAGCTTATCTATCTTTGTCCCGTTGAAAGTGTGGTCGTGTATCTCTCGGATGCCGTTGTTGTACAGGTTCCTGCAAATCGGTCGCGAGATTGTAAAAATTACCATTCAAAAAGTGACAGTGTAAAGCAGTTAAAGGAACATCTTGCTTCACTTACATTGTGACGTATTCTTTCGTCAGCCCGATGAAAGCGTTCGGAGGTATCTCCAGTAGATACAGGTTGTCATAGATATCCCTGTAATAGCGTTAGAGTTCACGTGTTTATGGTGATGTCCTTCTTTTTTGTTTATTTGTCATGAATCTTTAAAACCTTACTAAAGCTGTACTCACAATATGAATTCTGGTTCAAGAGAATAAATGGACGTGACATCAGGAAAGACTGTTATCCCAGTGTTCGAGATGCTCCTGTCAATGCAAAAAGAGAGCACGTTTGATTCTGTGATGCGTTTTATGACTTTGAATGCCAGCTCCGGTTATTGCTCAAGTGCAATGGGATTTGAAATCAGATTTCTGTTCAATCGCCAGCTTTAAATCTTAACCCAAAGAAAAATACATTCAAATTGTGTATTTTGAGGTGTCTCACAGGTAACGCAGCTTGGGAAGGTTGTTAAATGTCCCTCTGCCAATGCGCATCAGACTCCTTGTGTTCTGGATCGAGCTGCCAGACAACATGAAAACACAGCACAACTGCGGTGACAATTTATTGTTATGCTTACTGCTACAATTCAAATAATCGCTGAAAAAACACTCACATTTCAGAGAGGTTGAGAAGGTTATTAAACGCTAACGTCTCGATGGTTTCCAGGGTGACGCTCTGAGCGATGTCACTGAGCACAGAGCAGAGACAAAACTATGACGTCCATCCAAGGGAGATGTAACTTTTTATTCGGGTACATATATTTACAGTATAGTTGCTTACCAGCGTGCATGTTAGTAACGTATTGGCTATTTTCAGTCATTGAAATGAAATATTCTGCATGACCATATTCTACAACTACGGGCCCATTAAAGCAACATTATGTAGAAAGTAGTAAAGTAAGTAAGGTGAAGTCAAAATGTATGTAACGCTGTAATCCTACCCTCTCACTGAACTTAGATAGTGCAGAAACAAGTGATGGTGGAGGTGGAGTGGCTGAGACAGAGACATCATTCACACTATCACAAGACACTGTGCAATCAAAATAAGTTACAAAAAAACAGGAACCTTCTAATTACTACTTATTGATTGAAGGAAGTTGGTGTCACAGGTGTCATTCACACTGAGGACGCTGGCGGCTGTTGACGCATTTTCCATTTATCTGATCCACCAGGTGAGAAAAGAGCTTCAGGAGACGCGAAGCCATATGTTGAAGTATTTAATGAAGCTGGATCCAGGAGAACATGCCCATTCTGAACGACACTTCCTGTCCTGTGACTGTTTAACCCTCTATGGAACGCTCTGTGGAAAAATGCGTACCCAAGTCACCGTGCATTTGAAGGGAGAAAATGGTCTCCCATGGAGGCGCTGGTTCTTTCGTGTGAGATATATTGAAGGTTTAGATGTTGGAGGGACAGAATGTGACCTTGGTTGTCTGGGAGGCAGCACCTTATCTGTACAGCTGCGCGAAACAATCCTCCACTCTGCACACACAGAAGCCTGTGACCCGGACACAGTTATAGATTATACACAAATTCATGACTAGGAATCTATGAGATTTGACATGTGGAAATTCCATTAAGACGACCATCATCTACAACTACCAGGGCGTTAAAGGTTTCCCACAGTTTCTGAGTGTGACACCTCCGTTGTTGAGTGGCTGAGACAGAGACCTATTACAAGACACTATGACCATCATGATACAGTTACATAATGTTGCTTTAACCTCCAAATCACTACGTATTGATTTTAAGGAGGTAGTGGTAGTAATGGGGATCATTCACACTGGCGGCACTGGAGATATGCCCAAACCACTTTTTCGTGTGGATAATTTTGTAATTTTACTGTAAACTATACTATACACTGCCTAAAACCACGTGAAAAACATTCAAAGGACGTTTTAAATCTGAGCCCAACACTTTTCGACACAAAGTTACACAATTGGTTGCTGTTCATGAATATGTTTTGCTTAATAGTTGTTAGTATAACACAAGAATACTCATTCTCTCGTAATAACACTTCATAAATTCTCATGTAGCAAGACACAAAAGTACAAATAGTGTACAAAAAACTCAAAATTGATTTCTTTGAGTTAAAAAATTGAGTTATTTCTTAGTAGCCTATAGGGGAAGAACGTGGTCATGCACAATAAAGCGTTAATAATGACTAAAAGAGAGTTATGCATGCTAAAAGACAACTGCAGTAGTTGATGGTTAATTTCTGTGCCCTGATTTAAATAGTCTGTTTCTGTGAATGGGCCCTGAAATGTAGCGTAGCCACAGAAACACTACAAAGGCAGGGATAAAACAATTAGATTCTTACCTAGTGTAAACATAAGGGAGTTGGGAATGCATGCAGTTCATTTTTAATATGTGCTACTGATTGCTACTGATGAAATCCACTATGATTGCAGCCATACATTTAGTAATATCCTATATTTTAGTCTGTTTCAGCCAATTTCTTTCCGTAGCAAATGATGATACCTACATCCTCTGGACTCCTTTCAACCCCTCAAAAGAATGGCTTGAAATCGTGCGCAGAGGCAAGTGATAGAGAAACCTGAAAGAAAAGAACACAGAGAAGCCCATTTAATTTATTTGTAGTCAAAGACATCTTAAAGATGACGAAACCTATAGTTTCTTATACCACAGGGGTTTAAATATGTGTGCAGTGGAGGGCATTTTAGTGCTGAAACCAAAGCTACAGAAACACTGTCTCTGACAAGAAGTTAGACTGAAATAAATGTTATGACTTCCAGGTTAAGTTTCAACTCATCCAGTCACACCAACTGGTCATCTCCAGCAGCAGACTCCAAACTGCTACGTGTTCAGATAATTTGATTAACAACTAAAACCACTTAAAATACAGTCAATTTCACCATTTTACAAAAAATGAAGATCCTAGAGAGTGTGTGACTGTGTGTGTGTGTGTGTGTGTGTGTGTGTGTGTGTTGTTCTCGTTTGATACATGCAAAATGCTGCTGGCCTTCATGGACACTTATCAGGAGAGACTCAAGGCTCTGTGATTAACTGGGGGGGAGGTCAAGATTCCCAACCTTCAAGGCCTTGTGGGGATTCAGTTCAACTCTTAAACAGAGCTCTAATGGCCAGAAAGACTCTGAAGACCTCGAGGATGCACAGTGCACTTGACCGTGTGGGATCAACTTGACATTTCCTTCCCAGGTAATTAAGTTGCACCCATGCAGGGCCCTCTGTTTTCCAACGATAGACCGTGATGAGCTGTGCTCTACTTTGGCTTAATGAGGTAAACGACAAACATAAACACTCAGTGGAAACTGGCGTGTTTAAGGCAGCACGAGTCTGCAGGCGTGTCCATATTTTTTATTCTAATGTCATTACAACTATTATGAGGTTTTCAATTAACCACAGTTTTATTATAAGAAACATACAACACAGTTAAGTCTAGTGATTCCCCTGTATGTTGGTAGCAGACAAGGTTATGTGCAAAAACTGTTTTGGACAACATGCAGAAATGAGTGATTCTCAAATGTTTTAACTCCAAACAGAGATGTGCCACAGACCTCATCTGATAGGATTTCTGTTAACTATCACTGCAAAACCTCTTGTCAGTGCGGTGCTATCAGGACACCTCCAACAAAATAGCTGAATGCTGTAGTAGATGGAGGTTTTTTGTCTTTTTTCCCCCCCAATTAGACGATTGAAGCTGACACCAGGCTGAGCTTTATAGATGGCAAACCTTTTTGGCATCAGTAAGAGTCAACACTTTGACCAACACGTGCTTGGAAAAGTAGGCTAAAGTATAGTAGAGTTTTTTAACTGCCAGCATGATGAGAGAGAAACAGGAATACATCTTCGAATAAAATAAGTTTTATTCACTGTAGCAGCCCTGCATAGACTTAAATATAAGCGCATCTGAACGTGTAGCCGAGCGAGTGCGTTACAGATGGACCCTGGATCCGTGCGTAAATACGCACGACGCAGCCTTGGTAAGGGTATGGTTTGAATAAAGAAACACACGCAAATGAATCATATCTGTTATCAATATGGTTTCAAATGTATTTAAATTCGCAGGCTGGCCAATCAGTCATTCACCAGGACTGACCATTTTTGCTTCGGACACAATAAAAGTATCTTTTCACACACGCGGAACCTCTCAGTCTAATCCAGACACGCGTCTCCATGTCAGTCGTGTGAACTTACAGTCTTTTATCTCTGTGCTCCATCGTCTGTGCTGATCCTTGTGTCACATTGTTGCATCTGATAGTGTTGGCAAAACAGCGGCAGATCCGCGGGCAGACGAAACCCGAAGTGCTCTTCCATTCGCAGGAGATTAAAACAGTCAGGAACAAGAGCAGTGGCGGCGCCGTCCTCATCGCTGTTGTCTGGAGAACACAGAGGGTGTCCGCTGAATGCTCCGCGTCTGGATACGTGGCCCCTCACTCAAAGTCCCGTTTCCGCAAAGTGCAGCAGATCATCTTCCTTCATCGGTGCAGAGGGGATCTCACACCAGACACTCACTTTCTTATCAAGTGTGTCGCGCGTCGAGGAGTCAGCTGAGCTTTAGGTTGTACTCAGAACAGTCAGGCACTTCTGATGAAGTCAGACGTTTGGAGGTAGACAATTGGAGGTAGAATACTTAACAGTAATGACTGGTTAAACATGACAGGAACTGTTAAGTCAGCCTTAAAAAAGGGGAAAGGGTTTAAAGGAGAATTTCACTAAAAATCTTACATAAATTGATCACTCAGCCCCGTGCCAATGGAATATCAGGTGAAGGTTCATAGTCCTCAAAGCATTTCTGGAGCTTCACGGCAAAACAGAAGTATGCAGTATTTTCCTAAACAACTGAAGTAGGTGGGGACTTGTTTTAAAAACAAAACATGAAATGGCTTCATGCAGCTCATCTGATGTAATACAAGTCTCAGCAGCTCCAGTGAAGCTGCAGCAGTGAGGATTCTGGCTTACAAAATGGTTTAAAGAACGTTTTTTCAAATCAATCAATTTGATCTCTGGGCTTCTTTCTCAATTACACCAGACAAGCTGTATGGAACCATTTTATGTATATATATATATTTTGTCTCTGCTTCAGTTGTTTAGGAGGAGGCTGCAACACTGTTTTGCTGTGAAGATCCAGCAATGTTTTGTGGCCTACAAAATGTCCTTTCTATCGGCATGGGGGTGAGCATGAACTTTTTTAGGTTGATTATCCCTTAAGAGACATTTAACTTAGTGGCCAATACACACACCAGCCCAATCACCGTGAAGGAGAAGAGTCAGAACACAGAAGAAATGGAATGTACTCCTAAGCTCTATCAAATTCTCCCCGTAAATATTGAATAAATGCAACATCCAAGGGCATAATGTTTGCACTTTGACTTTGGCGTTGTCTTTTGAAACACCGTGTTCTTTATGTGTTCCATAACAATTTCAATATTTAGCTTTTAGCTTCCACTTTTCATGTTCCTTGTTTAGGATTATCTCTCTGCTGTGTCTGAGAGTGGAAGCTTTCCACTTTGCCTACCTACAGAAACTGTTTGACATTTTCTGTAAATGAGCCAGATGTCAAAAGATGTGTTATAGTTTGGTCATCTGCTTGTGCCTCAAAGTACACAGCATCCTTGATTGTCAGAGTAAATTGTGGTGATTTCAGTTGCCACCCTCTCCTTCTGATTGCGTTTTCCAACTCGTGTGTCTGTAATTTCGGGCCATTTACAGATAATTAAAATCGCTGCCGGTTTACACAAAAAAATAGACAAGTCATGGCTCTGTCCCTCAGGGGGCCAGTGTGACCCAAAGTCAAAAGCCTGCCATAACTGTATCTGGTTTGGCACCAGTTATGTTCTTGGTAAAGGAAAGGAGACTTGCCCTGGCACATCAAATGGTTTAACATATATTATTCTGACACATTATAATCCATTCTGAGACTGAGATCATGGCACTTGAGTCTACAGGATTGATGCATTTCTAACAGGAATGACAATACATGTATGACAGTTAAAATGTGGTCTTTGGACACATGTTGAGAAATAGTCTGATCCATACATAAACATTTTGATAATTGAAATACATCAATTAATTTATTGAAGGGTCTGTACATTTTTAACCAAAAGTTATTGAATGCAAGTGTTTGACCTCCTCTATCTTTAGTGAGGGATTTTTTTTAATGCTAAAGCTTTGCATGGAATCCGGCAAAACACTGTCTAGGCCTCTAAAACTACCAAGCCTGGTCATTCCAGGAGTACGCACTGTACTGACGGTGCCAACTGTTTCCTGCCTTGTCGTTGCATCTCCACTGGAGGGCGACAAAGTCACAGAAAAGCAACAAAACCGTGGTCCAAGTAATACTGTATATTTGTAAAAAAAAACAAAACTATATATATATAAAAGTAAGTGATTTTGATTAGATTTTTATAAATGTATGATTGGCATATTATACTCCTACTCTTTTTAATTAAATGTAGTCTAATGGACGGACAGCCAGTCATATCCCGAATGCCATCACATAGGTACGGAATTGTGTAATTTCCGACAGCACGGGAAGGCAGCAACAGGGGAAGTGGGCTTGGCGAAGTTGCCTCATGAGCTGATTCACAGTCAGTTTTTGAAACACCTCCCTGGCCAATGGGCCGAACACTGACTGCGAATTAACCGACTCTGAGTCAGCAGGCACAGAGAGCACCGTTCACGAAGCCAGGAAGTCAAAAACTTAGCCACTACTGCGATAAGAACTTCTGGTGGACACACACACAGCAGACGTACAGTCAGAAATATAGAAATACAAACTTTACTTTTGTTCGCATCACTGCGTTGCAAGCTCGCTTCCAGCGATGGACAAGCTTCGTCGTGTGTTAAGCGGCCAAGAGGAAAATGAGGAGTTGGGTCTCACTGCACAGGTACCGACTATTGACAGTAACGTTATGCGCTGCTAATGCTAATGTTGTGTAAACGGCTAAAATGTAATAATTAAAACATAGCCCTGTGTTAGTTTTGTTTCCTGCGTGTGACCGAGCCCGTGTTACCGCTCAGGTACCTGCTATTAATGTGTTTTTACTTTTTTGAGTTGACTTTCGGTTTTGTTAATAGCAGCAGATATCGGTGAAAATGTCAGTTGACGCTAGGTTGACGTTAGCTCTGTTAGCACCCCGACACGGTAGCTAAGCAGTTTAGTTGTCATGTGTCCAGCTATACGGTGTGTTTTTAGCCCCGTTTAAAGCTAGCCTGGCTAGCATGATTTTTTTTTGTCAGCATTTCACACATTTGTATTGTTTGTTTATTTATACTCTTTTCCCTCACGCATTCACGATGAGGAGGAAATGAGGTAAGTTGCCTACTTGAACAGTGTTTTTGAACTTAATACAGTTTTACTGTGGTCATCTGAGACTCCCATGGTTGTGCTTGTGCGTGTTTTGCTGACTCTACTTTACAGGTGGTTTTAGTGTTCATTTGCATAAGATCAATTTACTGTGTAATGTCCCGTGCCTGTGCTGTGAGTGTTTGTGTTGTAATACAATACTGCAGCTGGGTGTTATTTGCGTGGCTCTAGCCAACATTATTAAATCATCAGTAGGAAGCCTGTGGCTCACTCTGCAGGTCATTAGGTTTGTCTTGTGACATCCTCCCATTGTTCCCACCAGGTCCTTGATGCCTCCTCTCTCAGCTACAGTACCAGGGTGAAGTGGTTCGTCATATGCTTCGCTTCAGGCATCCTGTGCTCAATACTCGTGAGTCTCTCTGCCTTTTATGCTGAAAAGGCAGCTTTAATGTTCCGTCTGACTTTATTACAGACATCAAGGAATGCAGAAATTGCAGAGCGCACATAATGCTGTAAATGGAGTTTGCAATGGTCCATGTTTGTAGTCACAATAAAACACTCAAGTTGTTAACATGGCTTGGCAGGACGAATCCATGTCCTCGTGCGCCTGCAGATTGTGTGTAGTTAACACATAAAGCTTGCTTGTTTTGAGGAAGGAGCTTAAGTTTTTGTTACGTAGTGTAGTTTGCAGTTAAAATGACAGGAAGTCTTGTCACAAGAGGCCCTTGCTGACTAACACTTTGAAGCCACTGCATAGTCGTACTTCACACTGACTAAGTCTGAACACAACCTCAAACTGTAGGCAAGGCCTGGGTGGTGAAATTCACAGAGGTCAGGAGATCTCTGTGCACATACACAATACACGGCAAACAACACATAATGCCTCTTCTATTCATACAATGCAAAACGCTCAAAGCGGGAGACCCACATTCCTTTTTCAAGCAATGTCCAAAAGATGCTCTCCTTTTATGAGATGGGGTTATTAGCTGCATGTTTTTTGAATTTCCAGCCCACCACATTAAAACACTTCTGTCAGTTGTTGTTAGCTAGTAGTTGGATGTGATCCAAAGAGTGAATGTGAATTATTATACTACCCAGGCAGTGATTTTTAACATTTATATTTAGTATTTTGACACTAGGGGGAGCCCATTATGTCTCAGTAAATAAAGGATAAGCCACAGAATCCTTGTTGGGTTTTTGGTTTTTTTTCCCCCAAGAAAGAAATCTTAAGATTTCAGACTTCAAACTTATTAAAGTTCAGGAATCATTCAGCTACTTGTCAAGACAATTTCCCCTCCCACTTGGAAACCTTGCAGGACATGTTTTTGCAAACTGCAATCGTATTGGCTTCCTTTGTAACTTTAACACCCAAACCAGCAATGACATGCTCTCTAGTCTACACTGCGTGGCCCTTCAGCAGTTTGAAGTCATTTCACAACAGTGTGTATGTGCTGCACTTCTCCTTCTTCTTCTTTTTTTCTGTATTTATTGGCAGATCAAAAAACAGCTTTAAAGGTAGATACTGCCACTCCCTATATTAGAGTGTTTTCATGGACAAAATAATTTCAGCTTCAAATTATCTGCTCCATTTATCAGCTATAATTTCACCAATACCGATTTATAGTTAATAATCTACATTTCCTAACATTAGGACAATGATTTATCCAATATATATTGTGCACCTCTACTTTAATGTCAGTCAAAGTGTGGTGACATTATTCTGTGTTGCTCATGGAAAGTATGTTACTGTTTTACAGGGTTCAGCTCTGCTGTTTCTTCCAAATGGAATCAAGCTTTTTGCCGTCTTCTACACACTAGGGAATATCGCAGCTCTTTCCAGGTAAGAGTCTACATTCAATCAACTAAGCAATCCAAGAATTGTAAAGTCTCTACATATTTTTCTTACAAATATGGTTGCCAAATATACGAAACAAATGATAATGCATTGGGCTCATAAACCATTCTTTCCTTGATGACCGTCTGCCATGCTGTCATCATTAGCACACAACACATTTCACTAGAAAGCTTATTGATGATAAACAGTGGTGACTACTGGCTCTGCTCCAGACCACAGGATTATAGCTAAAATGATAATCTCCATTATTTTTTAATCAGATTAACATAATTATACAATATTTTTCATGCTACTTCCATTTAAATGAATACAAATCTGTCTTTACAATTACATTGTACTTACAACCCCCCTTCCAAAAGTCAGGTGTATGTGTAAAAAGGTACTGCACTATTTGATGCAACTGAACAGGCTCTCTAATAGGAAAGGGTTAAATTGCTCCTACTAGAGTGTATGTAATTGCGATCGAGATCTTAATGTTGTTTAATTCTTTGTCAGAATGTCACTTAAAAAGTCAGAAGGATATGATGAGTGATAGATAATTGACGGTCAGCAGGAACATATGAGCTGTCTTTGTCACCTAACTATTGGATTTGCTGGTTGCCTCTTAGAGTAGAGTAGATGTTGGAGTTTGCTTTCATGTTATTATTTTCCAAGTATTCATAAACAAGGTCTGCTTCCTTGTGACAGGGCGCCATACTGAAAAAATCCATCTGTTATTACAGGTTATGTCACACAGGCTTTCTTTGTGCATTGTTCTAAGCTAAGCAAACCTGAACTTGCAACGTAGCTAAATACAGTAAGTTTTACATTTCAAATCAGTTAAGATAGATTAAGTCAGTATCCATAGGATGTGGCTATGTTCTCTAATAATGCTTCTACACTTGCATATAGACTCTTTTGAGTCCTTACTGTTCTGAATATCTTAGTAAGATTAAGATGTTATCTTCTCTAGATATCAGCGGCCCACTGTATTTTACAACATTGTGGATGATTAAATATTTGATCATCCAAGGTCTTAACATAATCATGATGTCTTTGACTTCTTTGACAGACAGTGAATCACTGATATGAGGGGTGTTTTTCAGACAGGGCAGACAGGCAGTCTCTATTTCAGGTATCGTGTGTCCGAAGGGTTTAGATGTGTCAAGAAACTGGGTCGTCTTCTGCTTTCATAGCCCAGGTTACTGATCCAAACCAAGATGACGTATTGTTATTCTAAGGATCTTACAAATCAATTTTTCATCTGTATATCACTTTGAGTGCAATAAGGTTACACAGAGAAGATTTGTTTTTCCACCTAACCCTCAGTAATGGAAGAATATTTAAAAAATAGGAGTTACTGTCATAATGAGCAACAATCAAGGGTTAAAATAACTTGATAAACATACATTATCTGGAGTATATATTGTTTGTTTTGTTTCTTTCAATAATATGACCTAATTTCGTTAATTTCAGACAGTTTCTCTAGACAATCAAGCATCAGTTAGTATCAGTAATGGGATTAACTGTTGCTGTCATCCTTCTCCCTAATCAGCAGTAACAGCATGTGCATGGACATCATTAGTGTCTCTGTCAAATTGAGCTGGGAAAAAAAAAAGGCTCCATCTTTCTGAGCAGACCGGTATAGAGATCCTGCGTCAACACAGACTACTCTGGTGTCTCATCTAACAGATGTGACGCTCCACGGACCCGCTCTACCCACTCAGCACTGCCGAGCCGAGAGCTGCGTGCCTCGTCGGCTGGGGAAAGCCTTTGTCTTGTTACATTTACTGACGTCACACATGCATCATGTAGGAGGTTTTAAATGTGTCATCGTAGTGTCGGGCATGAAATATTAACTTGCTAAGAATTGCAACATATAGTGTAAACTTGATTATGGTGGGCACACAATGCTGATGTCGCTCGGAAGAGATTTGTTTGTGTATAGTTTATGAAGTATCCTTCTTTTCAGCTGCCCTTATAAACACTGACTTGATCTGTGGTCCGTGCAAAATCAGAGTAGGTGATAAGGCTAAACAGAAAACTAGCAACTTCATTGATACATTACTCATCCCTGTATTCCTACCAATACATTTTCTTATACCAGTAGTTTGTATCTTAGTTTAATATATTCAATAAGCACATTTTTTAAACTTTGTAACAAGATATTGATGTGTTTACAGTGTATGTACATGTATGTACAGTGGTTAATCCATTAAGAATCAATCATTAACATCTCTAATCCAAATCATTGCATATTTTTGGAGTAACACTTTTTTTTGTTTTTTTCTCTCCGTGAAAGGCACTGGGATGATTTTTTTGTTTAAAATTTTCGAATGTGTTAACTAAAAGAAAAATGGCTGTCTTGGATACATGGTAAATGTTGATAACTAGCAACAGTACAGCATTCACCATGTCATGACCAGAGAGATTTAAATATGTCCGATGTCAACAGATTTTCCCAGTATAATCCAATGATTACCAGTTAACATAAACCCTGCAGATGAGTCCATCACACCTTATTTGGAAATGAGCATAATCACAATAATCTCACTGATTTAAGATTTTAAACAACAGGTTTATATACATTTGTACTAGTTAATGTTTCTTTCTTGTTCATTTTAAAGCACCTGCTTCCTCATGGGACCACTAAAACAGCTGAAGCGCATGTTTGAACCAACACGGCTGATAGCCACCATTGTCATGCTGGTAAATACTGTCTTTTGTTATTTTGGGTTTTGTGTAAATACACGGTTGCATCTGCTTTCACCAACTCTGGAGGGTGTATAAGGTCCCATGTTCAGTCAAGGTCTAGTTCTCCTCACTCTGGGATCTTAAGTAGAAAACTCATTTCAACTTGACGCTAGGCATGTTTTCTGTTGGCAGATTAAGTAATGTTTCTTGGATAGAATTTAGCATTTCTCATGCAACGCTGTAAGAAATTAAGTGTCAGATGGCAAACGTCACTCTGCCAACAAGATAACCATTCCTTTCTTCTTCCACCAGCTCTGCCTTGTCTTAACGCTCTGTGCAGTGTTTTGGGTAAGAAGATAATACATCATTTTAAAGCCACTTGCATCCCTTTTTGTTTTACATTTCAACAATCAGAATAATCGTTTTCTGTTTTATTTTACAGTGGCATAAAAAAGGCCTGGCTATCATCTTCTGTATTATGCAGTTTTTGGCAATGACATGGTAAGTGTGACCTGACGCTCTCAGCCATCTCTCTACTGTAGTATGGTTAGTAATTAATTTACTCATCAGTCACTCACACCCACTCAGATGGGGCCATCTGTCCATGATGGAGAACTTTTCCCCAGCTGCTTTAGCTTGCATTAAATGTCCGTGAGTGTAGATAATCACACTGCTGATGCTTTAAGCCGACCTTCTGCTGTTGACAAGTACATGGTTCAATCTATAGATGGTTAAACTTAAAAGCACTGTCAATGTCACAATTCACATTAAACCACACTATACCTTAATGTTTCAATTGTTTCAGGGCCTTATATTGTTTCAAGGTAGTTTAAGTTTTGTTAACTTGGTCTAGAAAGGGTAAACTTCATGCTGTATAAGTGTAACATAGTGATGTTAAGATCCACATATAACATAACGTCAAACGTCTTTGATCAGATTGATTTGCCCTAATTTCCTCAGCTGGTGTTGACATCAGCTTGTTCAGTCGGTCATGTTGTGGTAGGCAGGTTGGCAGTCATCATAGGTCAGAATATTTTTGGCCTGTAGAGGAGGCGGTGGTGCCGCCAAGATCAGTGCAGACCTACTTAGGCACAGACAGGTATTTCCGCCTGTGTTGTTTACACACAAACAAAGTGGCTGCCAGCTGTCTCGTGGGTCACAACTACTATTACAGTCACAGGTGAATGGACCAGTTACAATAAAAGGGACTCCTGGGTCCTGATTTAGTTTGATAAGTTGTTTAAAAGTATATAGAATATTTAAGCGATTTTAAAATCTCCTCCATTTAGATCATAAAGGTATAGAGCAGAATGAACTAGATTCATTCATAAGATGTTATTGTAGCACTCAAAGGCTTTTTTTGTTATTTCATCTGCTTTGTATACTATCAAACATTCTACATATCTTACTACATAGTTTCTTATCGACTTATTGATATATGCACTTCACTTTGATCATTTTTGCTTACTTTGTTATTATCCATTTTGATTACACCTAATTTTTTTTGTTTACAGCCTGAGACTGTTTATTGTTTTAGTTAAGCGGTTTAGTTTTATTCATGTTTTAGTTATTTAGGACATAATTATATTTGTTTTACATTCTAAATCAGACGTCTGGATATCAAGAATTAAGTTAAATTCACTTTAAAAAAGGCGCAGTACAGCGTTATAATATTATATCATCATAAGTTTAGGGGCATAAAATTATCTTAAACATTTCCTGTAAACATTGCAGCTTCGCTGCTTTATTTCAGATTTATAACATTATAGCATGTTACAGTATCTTCAGATTTGAGAGTATTGTCAGACCAAACATCACCTTTGGGCTTCAGGAAATTCTGATTGAAAATTTTAAACATTTACTGATATTATTGAATGATAAAGAATCCCTCTATCCATTTTCTTCCGCTTATCCAATGCGGGGTCACGGGGAAGCATGATAAAGAATGATAAATGAAATGATAAAGATTTTAGACTAAATTGATAATGTGAATTATTTTGTGTTGGAGCTCTGTTTATCTTTAATATGTCTTAAATGTGGCTTTATGAATCTTACGGATAACTCGGACTAGCTGATAGAGAAAAGAGCACAGATAGTAATGAGGTCAGCAGGGTTAAGTTCCTTCACAGTAGTGAATAGTCAGACCAGTGAGTGATGTGTGTGGGCATGTCAGAACTTGTATGTTCATTAATTTGAACATATTTGCACAGCAGTCACAAAAGACTTTGAGTGTGTAAATGTGCATGCAAACAGAAACCCCTGGCAGCAGGAAGGGAACAGACAATATCAGTGCATCACTGAGCAGGGCTGTGTCAGCCTCCTAACTACATTTTAGCACCCACATGTAGTACATTCACTTCCGCTCTGCCTGCGTTCTCAGAGGCATCACCATGACGACTACAAGTCACACATCCCGAGCTCATTCTTAACAGACTGGGGGGCATAGTGCACTCCCACGCTGGAGCTCAGACGTCTGTGTGAAGGTGGTTCTGTTATAAGACACACACACACACACACACACACACACACACACACACACACACAGAGGAGGGCAAGGTCCAGTCCTCCAGCTGACTTCAAGGAAATGACCATATGACACTGTAGCACTGCAGACTGACACTGCGTCACTATAGATCATGGCATGCAGTGTGGGAGGTTTAATATTAAAACAGCACAGATAACTTTAACTGAACTTGTTCGCAGAGTTCACTTTTTTATATTAGACATTCAGAACATTCACTTGAAAATGTGTACAGTACAAGAGTCTCATGCTAACGACTGGCCATATAAGACGGTGGTCATGCTCAAACTTTGGCTGCAGTTAATCATTCAACTGATGTACCAGATTCCTCACATATCTGAAATATATGAAGTGTTTGATCAGGGACTTTCCAGAGCTAAACTTCTGCTGTAATCACTTCCAGCACAGGGTATCATGTTTTTGTTGTACTTGGTGTTTGGCTACCAATCTGTCTGGAGTCATTAGTGTAAAGATTACAGTGTAATTCATTCACAATCACATTTAGTTAATCCCCTTGCTAAGCGACATCAAAGAGCCTTCAGTCCAGTGATTACAACTTGGAGCATTTAAACACTTATTTTACATTTTGGCGTGCTACTCATCAGGGAGCCATTATTACGCCACTATGATGTCCTAAAGCCATGTTGTTTTCCTTCTGATGTTTGTTTATGCTTTTAAGCTCTTCGACATCACATCAATACAAACCAGTGACGTTCAGACAGGATCATTAAAACACACTGGGTTTTACATTGACGTAAACGCCTTTGGTCATTTACTGATACCTAATACATGCGGTTGAATTACAGGAAAATGAAACATTTCTTTTTATTTTTAAAATGTTTTTTCTTTTAAATATTGATTGATACTGATGTGGCCACTGACAGCGTTGAAAACAAAATCCATTACAGGGAAGCATCGCATTCATTGCATTATATGAATGAAAAACTAATGATTATGTTTTTTTTATCTTTCTTCAGCTGATGTGTTAGGTTGACCTGCTCAGCCTTGTATGATTTAGTATTTAATTTGTAACTATTGGAACAATGGTCTTTGTTCCATCATCCTGATGTCTGTGTATCTTTCTGTTTCAGGTATAGCATCTCTTACATTCCATTCGCCAGGTAAGACAGTGCAATTATCTTTTTTAACATTTTGTCTGCATTGGGTTTGGATTGATGTGTGTCTGTCCATTATGGTATTTTCAATTGTATGCTTACTAGTTCAAGTTGCACTTTTATTTTGTCAGTTACAATCTGATTCCAGTACTTGAATTTTTCTATACTGATACCAAAGCTCTTTTTTTCTTGAATATTGTTGGTAGTAGTGTCGGTGATGGTTTTGTGTGTAAGGTTACATGAGGCTGGAGTAAACCACGCAACACTTCTTGTTAAAAGAGCAAAACACATTAGAAAAAAATAATTTTAAGTTAAGTTCCAATGTGGGCAAGGAGATGTTGAGTTGGCTGGCTTTTACAAGCTCACTCAATAGCAGACTGTCATTTTGCATTAAGGCTGATGATTAAATATGTCCAAATCATAAAAACATCCGCTCTCCATGGATCTGTGACGTCATTTTCAGCTACCATTTATATCTCAATAACGCCCTATCTACAGATGTCTACTGCACTGCCACACATGACAAACACTGTTAGCGACCCTTTGATGAAAACATGTTTATATTTTCCCTAAACTCTGTTTGCCTCCACCATATGGCTGTAATCCCCCCTACGACTAGTGCAGGCACTTTTAGTGGCCAACAAATGGCAGCTTATTGTCTCACACTGCTCTGTGCTCTCGCCCTTTTGTGACATTATTTGCTTTATCCATTATATCTAAGTGAAATCATTTCTTGAATAATGCTCTTTCTGCCAGATTTGACCTAATATTTCTCTCCTATAGCTTGTGATGAGCTTATGTTAAGCTCTAAAGGGTTAAAGCAAAAATTTTGATTAGATCTAGACAGAAATAAGATGCGGAAAAAAATCTAACAGTCACATAATGGTCTGTCGCACAGGTTTGCTTGCTTTAATGTAGATTAAGCCTTGAAGCCTTGAAATCGCAGTAGAGAACATTAAATGAAAGGGAATTTTCCCTTTAACTCGGATGTTCACTTCTCAATTTGTCCCATATGGTTGGTGTACCACCTCAGTGCTTTCCCTAAGCTAAGCATGAGGTGTGATGTTGTTTTGTCAGTCCAGCTGTAAGCACGGTTATGTCTCTTTTGGTGAGAGGTCCAGAGCCCCCGTGCAGCCCCCCCACTAAGTGCCTTGTGTGTTTGGGAAACCCTATAATCCGTCCTGACAGCTGAGGGACGTCCTATAGCCACCCCGAGTTCCCCCTCCCCCAACACAAATGCTAACAACAATACAAAGCTGAGACAAAGACCTTTCTCCCGTGCCACCCTTCCAAAAACCAAATTCCTTCAGAGAAATGCTAATTTGACTACTCGTTCTTGGACTGAAATCCTCCTGATCACTTATTTATTTGTTACTCCTTTGTTATTATATATATTTTTTGTCAACGCATTATTGTTCTTTCTCCTTAAGCTTCTTACTTTAATCCATTTTTCATTTAATTTAGATTTGATCATTTAGCGCTGTTGTTTGCCTGTTGTCATAAAGCAGCAGCATATTTTGATCACAGACGTTTATCCCTCTGGGTGACACATTAAAAAGCATTAGACTGCGGTCTCTTCCTATTCCTGTCTCTGGTCAAACAAACTGTGGTAGCTGGTCAGTCACAACACCACATGGCCGGTGGACTTGATCCTTTAATGTGTTTTACCTTGTTGCCTATTTATAACCTCTCACGCCTGCAGAGCAAGGTGCTAAAACCTGCTGCATGTGCACTTCCCACAGTGCTTTTGAGCCACTGTTGCTCTGATATTTAATCAGAAATGTGAGGAAAGTCTCTGAGACTCATCATTTATTCATGAAGGTTTTTGGGGGATGCAGAAATAGCATCAAGACTCAAGTGAATATATATATATATATATATATATATATATATATATATATATATATAAACAAACCTCAGGCGAGTGTGTGAGGATTCTGGTGTTGAGTGTTTTTTGGTTGATACATCAGAGGAATGAACAAGAGCATCTAAAGGAGCAAGTCTCCCGTCTGTCCACCGACCTCCTCTCCTCCCTCTCAGACTGCTTATGATCCCCCCTTCTCCTTTTAACCTTGACGCCTTTCACACCTCCTCCACGGAAAATTTGACTGAGGACCCCAGGCGAAGTCTGCATAGCAACACACCGATGGCAAGAGCAATAGCCGTGTGAGGAGAGCAGGCAAAGACCGATCTGTGGTAACCATGGCGATCGCGCGTATTGCATCATCCCTCAACACAGAGTACCTGGAGTAAGAGGGAGCCCCCATCTCTCTGAGCATGT
The DNA here is from genome assembly GCA_903131615.1 of Diplodus sargus. Classification (NCBI taxonomy): domain Eukaryota; kingdom Metazoa; phylum Chordata; class Actinopteri; order Spariformes; family Sparidae; genus Diplodus; species Diplodus sargus. Next base: position 4,019,338 of record CAEMYA010000046.1, on the reverse strand, counting down.
GGTGCTTCCCCGCCAAAACACGCTCACTTATTCATGACGAGCCACACCCAAATTGTTGTAACAAAGGATGGAAGTGCTTTTATTTTGTCACTTTTAATTCTGTGCGCATGACAGAATTTTTAGCTCTGCTGTATTTATGTTTTCCTGGATCCCTTTTTATGACCTTTTCTTTATTTGTGGTTTCTCACACATTTCTTTCTGCTTGTTCCTTCTCCACAGGGATGCTGTGATGAAATGCTTCACAACCTGTCTGAGTTAGGACTCATCACTCCACGATTTCATGTGAAGACTGGTCCCAATATGCAAACTGCAATAACAGTTGCTTTGTAAAATATACATCTGTGTTGTTTATACACTATACTTGCAGGTTTTTACTATGGCTTTTTCATACTGTGAATTCTTGCATTTTAAGTCTAGCTGCCAGTCTCTGTCTGTAATCAGATTATAACACTTTTCTTCTGCCTTTGATGTGTTCGCCATGAGTGCCTTTAATGCCTAATATATTTAAAGATATTCCTATATTTTCAGAGGATTTTATACCGTTGAAGTGCAGGGAAATAATTTTGACTTTGCTATACATTATTCTTTGCAATACAAGTGCCTTAACATCATACACATACACACACACACACACACACACACACACACACACACACACACACACAAGAAAAGAGATCTGTTGACATAGTGACCAACCAAACATATTTACATCTTAAACAGTGTGAGATTCCATTTTTTCTTCTGGATGTTTAAATTGTGTTTTGACTTCTCATTAAAACACGCTGTCTCTCTGTATCTGTGTATGAGGCACTGATGTATAAAGAGGCTCTCGGGTGTGCTTTAATGTTTATTTATGATTATTCCCCCTCAGGCGATTGAGTCATTACTTTGCTGATGATGCACTGGGATGTATGATGTCGACCACACTTTTGAGCTTTTTCTAGTAAAAGAGATTTTAAAAAAAAAGAAAGCCGCCCCTGTCTAGTCTGATAGACTTCAACATGTATTTGAACACACCTGCCCCCCCTTAGGCTCATCAAATTACATTAAAATTGCCTCTCCTTTGTAGATTTGATTTTCTGCCAGATGTAGCAATGACCCAGTTAATTACGCTTTTCTGAGCATTGGGCTTTTGACGTGACCTAATAACCCAGTATAGCTCGCACAGGGTTCCCTATGTTGCTTCAGCATGATGGCATAGCCTTTGAGGATGCGGTTGTCATGACAACCTCCTCCGGAAGAATCATAACCTCAGCCCTCCCCCCATGTGTGCTGCAGATGTTCACATTATCCTGATGAGGAGGTGTGTTTTTTATATTATAAAACACCTTGAAATGACAACCAGTCATTGATCTCACTCCAGATTTTGTTTTAAAGTGAAAATAATGGATTTAGAACAGTTTATTTTTAATCTAAATGAGATATTATTAGCCACATATAGAAGTCTCCGTTTCCCTGTGTAGTCGCTCATCGTTTGACAAACATGCCTTCATGTTTTTCTTTCTGCTTGACGCTACTAAAAAAAACAGCACTTCCTGTTGTGCAGCCCCCACATAGTTTCATTAGACGCTTGTATAACGTGGTTGTGGATTAGCATGGACAAAATCTCCCCTCAGTACTACTTGTTCAACTAACTTGGCAGAGACCCAGCAAATCCTTGAGCGATTAATCTTCGGGGGCAAAAATAATTCTGTTGAGTGAGGGAAGCGGGGTTGTTTTTGTGATCGGTTTTCTTTGCCCGCTGTTATTTTTTTGGGGGGGATTACGGTGAAGTTTTAAGATGAAGGAGAAGCGCGCTGACCCCAGCAATCTGTTAGTCTCCCAACTGTTTCCTCTTCATTACATCTAATCCATTGTTATGTCAGAGGAGAGGGATCCCATGCCACGACAACCGCTGGAATGAAACGAGCCTGTGTGTCCTCTGCAGCTTAATGATCCAGCTCATCTTGTGAAAATGAATAAATATCTTGGCTTGTGTTGTCACGGGTAATATAATTGCCTTCTTATTTTAATTCCAAGGATGACTCAGACTGTTGGCTGGAATTTATTGTTGGTTTTGGTGAAAATATTCAGCTGAAGAAACACAACTTTGGTTTCACTGTACTGAAATTCAAACACAAAAACATGTCTTTGACTTAATGTAACATGCATTTCCTGCTTTGAAGTGATTCATTTGTAGGCTGCGGTTCTGAAAATGTTCTTTGACTCAAATTCTGCATATCGACGTGTTAATCACCAGAGCGGCTGAATAACATTTGTTTAAAGACTCTGTGGCAAAATGTTTCCTCAGGCAATATCAAATAAACAGTCTAAAAACTATAAATTTGGAAGCAAGTATTGATTTCCTCTTACGCTCTACACTGAGGGAAACCGAATCGCATTGAGTCAATTGTAGAACTGTCTGGCTGAAAGTGCAGATAACAGCAGAAAGGAGGAGAAATCAATACTGGAGACTATTTGTATATTCCCCCAGATGTCTTTCATGGGCTTACATGGCTGAAAGAACAACAATGGACCATGTACACACATCAGTTAATTGACATTCGAGACTTTATTGACTGACTGAAGGGGATAAAATCCGACTATATTGTGACAGTGACATGTTTTGTTAGTTCAAGGACAGTCAGGGTTATCACATCACTGGTTTTTACATTTAAGTTACAGGGAGGTTTATTCTATGTTAGAGGCCTACTGGAAAATATGAGTTACAGATGAAAAATGTACATTTTGTTTGTGCCTCCACCTGTCATGGTCCTAACATGTGAACAGGCTATTTAAACATGTCTTTCATATGGGAATAGAAAAAGGGACGTCTTTACCATGTGTTTCAAATTGTAAAAATGTATATCAGCTAGTACTATAGAATATTTCAAGAGGATTTTAGAAATTCGTCAGAGTAGCCTTACCATTAACTGCGCTAACTGTTGTCGCTGTTAGCTAGTTATCTCAGTTAGCCATGCAGTTGGGAATCCGATTAGCTGACTCGAGTCAGTCTGACTGCACTGGGAGCTCAGAGCAGGGGAGATTTGGTGTTTACACCTCAGCCTTGGAAGTCTTATAGCAGGAGGTTTTTAGGCCCGGCCAGAGGCGGCTGGCTAGGAGCGGCTAGCTGGTTAGCATGGCCCAGCTGCCAGGATAAAATGTTAGCAGTTGACGTTTGTGTGTACCATTGACATGTTTAAGTTTCTATGTGTCATATGTACAAAAAGTACGGAGCCCCCCTGGTGACATTGAATTAAAAAAAAAATGCGTGACAAGCATTACTATTTTTTTTTATTCAATGTCACCGGGGGGCTCCGTAAAAAAGTGCCACATTATGTTCATATCAGGCTGCGTGTTTATTACCTTACTTTCACAATGCCAGGTGGTGGTGGTGTTACAGGCGGCCGGTGCTCCAACAGATGGGACCACAGCTACAAGGAAGGAACTACAAGGTATTTTCGATAAGGGACCATGTTAACAGTCATGCTTGTGGCAACAGAACAGCTATGTTAAGCTAAAAACACAATATTTTATTTATTATTTTATTTATTAAGTGTTTTTTTGCGCCTAAACTCAACCCGACCCTAGCGCAACATTGTCACAAGAAAATTAATCTTAAACAAAATGTAAAATCGTCACGTAAAGAGGCATTACATTTAAATGTATCAGTGGTTTTTCAGAAACGTGCTCAGTTAACATTTCTGCTGGCTATAGAGTTGGTTAGCATGCTAACTCCAGAACATCTCTGTAACACAACTAGGGACTAGAGATGTGCTCGACATGCCGTGACTCATTTCTTCACTTTCTGGGGATAACTTTGCCAATTTTTAACAATTGCAAGTGAAATATTTATATATTACACCTTTAAATGTAGGCTACATGTTGAATCTTAAAAATAAGCAACAACAACAACAAAATAAAGACTCACATTGAAAATCACACAATTTTCTTCAGATTTTTAAATATTTTTCTGGCTAATTATCTATTAAACAATTTAATAAGTGGTGTGTGAGGTGTTCGGGTAACTTGCGAACAGCAGTGAGGGAGGCGCTGTGAGGACGGAGAGGGGGACCGTGAGGTGGATGCGGCTCATCGCCTGAGGAAGTTATTGGAAATGATGAAATGACATCACCACAGTGTTTTCGTGGCTTTGTTTGGCGCTCCTCCTGGCCACGCCCCTCCGCCGGCTCCATCATAAAGCGGCCGGGCCGTGTGTGTGTGTGAACCAGTTGAACTCTCAGTGTGGCCAACAGGTGCACCACAGCCTCCCTGCACCTCGCTGCTGGATAATGCCCTCAGACCGCCGCTCGTCGCTTTGCGCAGGGCTCCCTCGTCTGCACTTTGGACACTTGCGCGTTTTTATATCCTGATCTCTTCCAGACACACGCGCACGCACAGACATACACATAAATACAAAAATGCCTTTTCCGCCGATCAGCCTCCATCAGCGGATCTCCTCTCCTGGCAGGGATCTATTCGGGAAGAAGAAAGCCAACGGAGTGCCTCCTCAGACCACTGAGCTCACCAGCAAATCCGGCAGAGATAAAGCCGGGTCCGAGAAGGAGAAGCAGTCCATTTCCTGGGCATCCGCGAATTTACGGAATCTGGGACGGAAACAGGAGAAGAGCAAAAGCCCAACTCAGAAGGCGGGCGGCGACCAGGAGACCCAGGGAAAATGCTCCTGGCTGTCGGTGCCCAAACCTCAGGACTCATCGGAGGGAGTCAGGCGCTCCAGCTCCATGGACTCCGCCAGACACCTCCAAGGCAAAGAGGACGTGAAGAAGGAGATTCAGTTCACCCTCAGCCTCACCCCGGAAGCCATCCTTGTCATCCAAAAGCGGAATCTGGAGAAGCAGATGATGGCGAAGCAGCAGAAGTGCTGCGCCTCCGCGGACTTTCGGCACCGGCGAGTTTTCCCGTCCAAGAAGGCGCACGGAGGCTCCAAGGGCTGCGCGCCCGTCGCCAAGGTGGAGAGCGCCGAGCCGGACATCACCGCCATCGTCAAGATCTCGCTTTTGAACGACCAGTACAAGTACGACGACGTGGAGTACGAAGAGGAGGACGGGGACGTGGACGAGACGGTCGTGAGGAAATGTAAAGAGTGGCTCAAGGGGGTCGAGAACGCGGCCGCTCTGGGGAAAGTCGACAAACTTTCTGCACTCCCGCACCTTAAAGGCTGCTGACACCTGACTCTCGATCTTTTCATTTATTCACAGACTGAGAACAGGAGTGTGCGCACCGGTGTGTAGGCCTGCTGCCATGGCATCTTTGAATTGTTGAAACCTTGTGAAGTAGAAACGCACTTGTCTAAAGGAATGTGAATGGAAGTGTTGACTCAGACACTTCGGTTCGAGAAGTTAAAAGTGATTTCTAAATTGCATTGGGAATGGTAGAGCAGTCTGACATTCAGCCCTTCAACAAGAATCTGATTTTAACGCTTGAATGCAGCCCCCCTGGTTAATCCGAAAGTCTCTCTGAGGGCTCACAGGGACGACGCTTTGCGAGTTAAATGCCTAACCAGTGTTTTGTTTGAACTGAATACCTTAATATCCTCGTCCTTTTGCACATGGTTTTTTTGTTTTCAGTGGACTGGCAGAGGAGGTTTTGCGTAAAAAGGGACGCGAAAACCCGTTTCCTTTGTGCCGGAGAACAATACAACAACAGGGCTTCATGTGCGCCTGCTGCTGAAACCAAACTGGACTGTTTATGTTTCCTCTCATCAGAAGGTTATATCCTTTGTAGGGATCTATCATTGATGTACAGTATTTAATATCGACTGAATATTTGTACTGTCGAAATCTTTTTTGTTTTTTTTCTCAGCTGATTATTTTATGCCATTTGAAGTAAAAAAAAAGAAAAAAAAAGAAAGCTTTTGTTTTTTTTTGTTTTTAAATTATGCAAGTGTCACTGAGCCTTTTAAATCTTCCACAAGCTGATTTTGCGTGGGGCCTCTGGAATAATTCTGTTACATGATGCTGATGTAGAAAATTCCTACCAGACGGTGTTTTAAAAAGGCCCTTTTGTTGCTACTGTAGCTACCTTGGGCCATTTGGGCATTAGTGATCTAAGCTCCTTAGATTTCTCGTTAAGCAGGGTTGACCAGTGTGCCGGAGGGCCCAGGTGCTCGGTCCCCCCCCCCCCCCTCTGCTTCACTTTGGTTAAATCAAACAACACAATACGTACGTGCAACCAGAGACAGTTTTCGGACCAGAATCTGGGAGATGTTTTCACCAAATGTGCCAAAAGTGTGTGATTTCCATCCAAAGCATTCTGAAATGAGAGCTTAATCCTTACATTCCCATACTCATGTGGCCTCTACTGAGCCGCAAAGAAGCATGTTTTTTTATTATATAAGTGGGAATGAACCACTGGGACAAAGAGCTGGTCAGGGGCCAATCAAGGGCTGAGAAACATACCAGTACATGACTGTTTTCTGCAAAAAAGAAACCTAACAAACATAATAAAGGAGAAATTAAGCCATAAAGATACTTTTGGCTTCTTTGTTGGGTCCCTCTAGTTACTTTTCGTTTTTTATTACATCAGTCTAGTCAAAGGGAAACTTCGAAGGAAACAGCAAACACATGCAAGCCTCAGACGCAAATTAAATCTTTCATGCGGGGTCAGCAAACGCACTTAAAATGTGTGTGTTTGTGTGTGTACAGTGTGACCTCCTGAAAGTTTAACTCTTTGCATTGTTCTCAGTAACTTGGTAACCAAAGTTTTACGCAGAGAGTGGTGGACGCTTTGGAGTTGGACGCAGAGAGGAGGGTAGCGTTTGTTTGCAAAGCTCCCCACTTGAACAACCGGTAAGACATTTCAGAAAAAAACGACTTCAGGTAACGTTTGATTATATTCGTTCACGTCAGTATAGTCTAGATAACGGTGACCTGTGCCTGTTTTCCTGAAAGGTTTCCTCATGTGCCATGAGATCTGAGTGCAAGGACGTTCATCAATCCGTCACTCTGCCCTCCATTTCGGATGCAGACTCATTACCTGTTGCTGTCCGGAAGGTAACCTAACTCCGAACCCCAGTCACCAGCACTGGGAGCTTTTAATGTCTTATTCCACTTTCATTCTGTTAAAGGGGCACTATGTAGTTCTGGAGAAGAAATCTTTATATTTACTATATCGAGAAGGAGATGATACAAACTCAGAAATATGTATCTTTTCCGTAACTGAATAAACAAGCTGTTCTCCGATGAACGTGAGCTCCCCAGAGCACTGTTTGAAGCTAGAAAGGTGGCAGGGTCTGCCACATATAAACAAAGTAAATAAAAGCTGTGTTGTCCTTCGAGCTCAGTTTGTTTATTCAGTTGTGAAAACAAAGAGCTTGTTTATTTAGTTAGTTTAAGCATTAAAAGAAGCTATTTCTCTTCTCATTGAAATATCTTCCCCAAAAACGACATAATGCACCTTTAAACTACATTTTACTGATAAACAGTGTACCTAGTCAAACATGTCCTAGTACAAGTCTTTATTGTGCTACAGCACGTGACATGACAGACTTCTGAACAAACCAGCTGACAACGCCAAGCATCTTGTCCTGAATGTTCCCATTCAGCGTCGCAGAGAGCTTTTATTGTGACATGTCGCGGCGGACTGAGATCACGGCTGGGCCAGTACAGTGTGTACCAAGGCCCGTCCGGTTCTCCGTGGCTCCTGTGATGATATGATCTGCTGGCTCCGTGACCCAAAGTTGTGTAACCCTCCCCTATTGTGTCACGTCAATTGTGGCCTTGTTTATGTGCCTCTCTCTGGTATTCACTGGTGTCTGATTGAAGCCTGAGGCCGAGCTATTCATGACAGTCCTGGGGGTGAGAGCCGCGTTATTATGTCTGAAGCAGCTCGACTGCTTTCAATCGGGAAAAAAAAAAAAAAAAAGTGGAATTTGAAGAAGTGGGAGCTGGCGACGGTTGAGGCGGTCGGCTTGGTTACAAGTGGAAACACTTTCTCCAAGCTGCCCTTCAATGTCGGCTTCCACTCCGTGCTGCAGGTCTCTCTTTTCATCCTCTGCCACCAACAGCTCCTGCTCACAAGCATCTAATGTCTTTATTTAGCTATTTTGGTCTGCCACGTCCCCGATCAGCCGTTCCCATCTGCCCTCCCCTCTCTTTGTGGATTAAAAAAAGAAACGGCTACAGGCTTCTGCCCACCTCACTGCAGCATCACGATCTGATCGCTGTCTCACAGAGTGACGTGGTCCAGCAGGACAGCTGCATTATCCCTCCACTGATCTATGGTGGCAGACAGTCCAGATGGATGCTGCCTTTTTTCGCCCCGTCACTGACACTTTTGCGCACAGCAGAGAGAGCTCGGCCGTGTCACTATTACTGTGGCAACGGGAACTGATAAATCCTGCGCTTCCAGCAGCTTTTGTGAGGAAAGACAAAGCAGACACTTCCAGGACAGACTCGGCCAATAAACTTCAGTAATGGGGTGGCCTATTAAGAACAAGGCATTTCCCAGGGACGGGGCGGCCTCAGGGAGAAGACTCAGAGAGTACAGTCCTCCCATTAAAGCTCAGGCATGTTTTATTCCTCATTTAAGGGTTGTAAAAGGAGGCACGCAGCGCCATTGGTTTTTTGGTTTTTTTTATCGTGTGTGGTTAATCTGTGCTGTCACTTTCTGGTGGCTCCATATTTTCATTTTGCGTTCCCTTTCATGTTTATACTCTAAGAATCAGAATCAGGCTTATTTGCCAAGTAGGTCTCACACGTACAATGAATTTGCCTTGGTGCTTTGGTGCCCAACAGTAAACAAAAATAAGTGGAAACGTAGCAGCATTCACCTCATGATGTAGAGGCTGAAACGTGTCCCCGAAACGTCCTCACGCCACATCTGCTGGGTATCATTCCTCCTCAGGACTAAGTTAGGTCGCGATGCGCTCGGGCCAGATCGTACTCTGATGAAATTGTTTTCTAGAGACAAACAGAAGATCAGGAATGAAGGTGAGGGTTTTGTCAGAGAGGAGGTGGGCATATTCCTCCTGCGTATTGCAGGAACACAATGTCAGGCTGTTGTGTGGGTGGCTGCTCTTGGCAAACGAGAGGGATTACCAAAAAAAAAAAAAAATGCATTCTTTTTTTAATCTTCAGGCAAGCTGACTGATTCACTCCCACCGCATCTAAATTGGGTTTTTGCTGTTGATAGGCAGGGGATGAAGTCAAAGCTGAGCCCCAGAGGAGGAGGAAGAGGAGGAGGAGGAGGAGGAAGGCAATTCAAGATGACGTTCAGACTATAGGACCAAGAGGCCAGGGCCCAGCATCAGGCTCACCTGGCCCAGGTTGATAAACACTTTTTACCAGTGGTGTAAGAGACTTCAAGAGATTTATTTCTGCTCCCAGTCAGTAACAGAGATGGCACAACAACGAGAGAAGAGTGTAGAGAGAAAAACCCACTGCTCTCTGATCAGTGATCAATACTTTCACCGCTGCTTTCTGCCTCCACACTCAACCTCACATCCCTTCAGCTGAGGCCGGTGTCCCTCATTTCCTTTGTTTATCATCCAGCGCCATCTGGAGGCCTCCAGGAACACGCACCGTCTCCGAGACGCTCCGCTCAGACACAAGGTCCAGTCTCAAAGATCAGTGTTACAGCAGAGAGGTGAGGCAGCCGGAGCAAAGCCAGAGAGAGACGCTCGGCAGGTAAATCATTGAATCCGAACAGTGAAAAGATAAGAGATTCAGTGGGTTTAAAACTGTCTTTGTCTCTCGTAGTTTCAAAAACAAAAACAAACCAAATCATCCACTGTAAATGATTAAACACAGGGATACGCCCCTCTGGGTCTGAAGCCCCTGAACATTGGATTGGTAGTCTATCCCGTCATTTACTGTACTCCCTGTTTTTCTCTCCGACACACACACACACACACACACACACACACACACACACACACACACACACACACACACACACACACACACACACACACACACACTCCCACCACACCAGGGGTCAGCAGTTACATTCATCAGTGGACGAGCTGTTTTCAGCATCTTTCATTGTGGGGTCATTTCACAGGCACAGGGGAAACACAAGCCTGTATGTTTTCATGTTTGTTTCTTTTAAATGATTTAGGAATGAAATTGATTTGTTAAGTCATTTGTTTAGAGACATTATCTCTTTTTTCAGTTAGTGAGTGAGGGCTAACAGACTCACAGGCACATTTTGGTAATAGGCAACTCATACATGGAATGTGTGTGCACACAGAACAAACAGTGGTTTGTTCATGCTTGAATTAAGGCTGTTGCAGTAGCACAGAACTTCCTGTTGGACTGACACCTGTTTGTGTTTGTGAAAATCAAGTTGGTTATTTACTGCATTAGACTTCATATCAGCACTGCGCTCTGTTCAGGCGGCCTGGTGCAGTTGAGGTTTACTCCCTCCACTCGGGGGCAGTATAAGACATAACATGGCTGCACTTACTGGAATGTACAGCCTTGCATTTACGTCTGTGTCTACAGTGGTAAAGGTTTAATGTCAGCAGTTTATACTTGATGCAAGTTAAAACTTGAGCTTTCAATAGGGGGCCGTGTTCTTCTCGAGGCCTACAGGCCCCCAACACACTTTGTCTGGTCTCAAATACACAACCCTGCAAATCAAAGCCTCCCTGCTCAAACTTCGACACCTTCACTTTCTCTTTTACTCCTCAGGCGACATGCATATCATTAAAATGATTAACAGCTGCAGTTAACAACTTGATCCTTTGAGTCTTCTTGTCCCGCGCAGTGCAGGCAGTATATAGGTGAGCGCTGCTGATGAATGTGACCTCAGTAGCAACAATTTCATGAACCTGCTTCAGTCAAATGGTAACTTATAATTTACAAGTAATGTTAATCTAAAAAGTGTTAAGTGTTTTTATTCATCCTAGGGAAATAAAGACGGTAAAAACTGAACACTTAATTGTGAAATAAAATCACTGCTGATTTCATGCTGAAATGGTGCATTAACTGAATTTAAAACATCACAATATTTGTAATGTGAGAAAAAATAAAACATCTATTAATTTGCACGGTTTGAATTCCTCTCTGAGGAATCTACTGAAGGTCATTTTAAAGTTTTGCAATTCCAAAAACTTGATTTCAAACTCTGAAAATAAATTCAGATTTATGTTTCCAGTCCCACATCCTGACGTCTTCCTTGAATCATGTGACAAACAACACATAATCTGAAAACACAGAGGTCTGATAGACTTTAGTCATGTTTGACGGATTATCCCCAGTAGCCCAGATGCTTAAGTCAAAAACACAACAGATGCTTGTATACATGTTTGTACAGTGAGATTTTAGGGCTTTTTTTTCTTCTTAAAACAACTTCCTGTTGCACCACAGATCCGTACTTTGAGAGCAGTGAGAGTGAAACAAGACCATTGCAGACAGACATCTGACCAATGAGCTGAACGTCACTGTAAATCTCTGTGTAAAGCTAAAGGGAGCTGCAGACTCCTGTGATCACTCTCTGTAGGTTGACCCCTTTCAGATGTGTCACATTGTTTTCACATTGTCATTTGATACACTGCTAAAACATTTCTTTTGGACTCAACTTGCAAACACTTAAATATGCCTGAAGTAAGTGTTTTCTAATTGCACCAGTATAAAGTTGCCTCTGGAAATTTTTAAGATGGAAATTCAAACCGCAGAAAGTCAGAAAAGTGCTGTGAACTCAGTGGCTTTTGGATATCAAGACTACGTGTTTGGCAATAGAGACATTTCACAATTTAAGTCTTAAACAATCGTTGCTTTTATGTTTTGCTTTCTCACGTTCTTTCATTATTTTTTTTTGTCCTCGGATTGTGAATAGCTGTACCTCCGCTGTCGGCGCTGGGATTGACTTTGATTTTGACTGTCTCTGTTCGGACTGGGTGTGAAAAGAGCAATAAGCTTTAGAGAGGGCCTGCGTAGAGGGGGTCGAACATGAGAGAGATCCTGTCTTATCTTCCCCTCCTGTAAAAGCGGGGCTTCTTCAGGAGGATGTAATTGTCTTCTCTAATGACTTGCACTTGGTGGGGGGGGGGACAAAGAGAGCACAATAAAGGACTTCTTTAGAGGCCCTCCAGTGGGAATCCTTTGCCTCAAATTGCTGAGCAAATGAAACTACCCGTTGTTTCCTCAGCTCAGATCGAGAGGCTCCGTCACAGACTTGAGGACACGAGGTGAGGCAGGACCAAAGCAGGGGAAGGCAGGGACACCTGCTGGGGCCTAATTGGTCCTTGCTGCAGTTAATGGCTTCCTGTGGCTGCGTGTTTACTTCTCATTTGTTCTGTGTGCTCTGCTTCCCAGCCCCTGAAACAAGGGAGGCTCACTTTAAATCTCTATTCCCACAACTCTCTGTCTATGTCTGTCTGCCGCCTTCTCTTTTCTTCTCTTTCTCAGAAACAAAAGAAGTTGGCCGTCTCCAAGTTGCAGCACGATGACTCATACCTAAAGTCCATCCCTAAAACCAGCTATTACCTGGTAGGTTTTGTCACAGCGCCAAAAAAATGTGAAAAAGACACCACCTGACTTTAATGAATTCTCTCACTGATCTATGTCTCACGCATCACTATGACGTCCGCCCAAGTTTCCTGTCACTTTGTCTCTCTCTGAGATCTTTGACCTCCAGAGGCAGTTAGCTCAGCGCGGACATCTCAACACGCACCACGACATGGAGGACTTCTACAGGCGCATCGAATATGGCCGCCACCCATCACAGCTGCACAGAAGTCTGGAGGCTGTCAGGAAGAAGAGTTGAGTAACAGCTCTGAAAAAAGCCACAGGGCTGCGAAAGCTTTCTCTCGATATGTATCATGGAAAAGAGTAGACATGATTTTGTGTGTTTGCTGTTAATGTTAACAGTGCTGGGGAGCAGATCTGCATCTGATTTGATGACGTCAGAAAAACTTGCCTGCGCTACTGAAGACGGAGGACACCAGGACCTCATTTCCAGCTCCAGGTGGAGACCTACTCTTTAATAAATCTGAGTTTGTTTTAGATTAGCACGACCCACTCTCACTCACGTCTCTGTGTTCAGGGTGCTTGACCCGTGCTAGAAGCAACTTGCTGCTTGTTCTCATTCATCGTTCTCGTGAAATAACAAGCAGCTTGAAAAAGAGACCATCTTGTTTCTTAATTCTACCTTTGCAGCGTCTTTTAGTTGTCAAAATATAATTATTTAAATAATATGTAGTTTCAAACAAATTTTTGTCCCATCAAATCATATTCAGTGTTTGTTTCCCCCCCAAATACTCATTACCTCTGCTGCTGTGATTATAAAACCTGCAACACACACACTTTTCTTGCAGAGAGATAGATGTCCTTTAAATGCAAGAATACAGCCTGAAGCGGGTTAGCTTAGCTTAGCATGAAGGCTGGCCACAGGTGGAAACAGCTAGCCTGGCTCCTTTCAGCAGCTCTCAAACGGCAGTTTGAGGGTTGCTGGGGGGCAAAAGTTATGTTTTGTTTCTTTGTTATCAATCCATTAATGATAAAAAAAAACAAAACAAAAAAAAAACAGCATGTTGATGTTTTATGGGGTTCATGTGCTGAACTATAAGCTAAGCTAACCACCCTCTTGAATACATGAGACTGGTGTTGATCTTCTCACCTGGTGCTAACTCAAATAAGAAAGTGAATAAAGTGTTTTTCACAGAATTTCATACAGCAGCTTAAAAGCCACACATGGTATAAGTCTTCATAATTGATTTGACTACAACATTAGGCAGCAGCGTATCCCATAATGTTCATCTGACTGGCACCAAAATGCTCAGCAAATAAAGACTTATAGTATATTCTGTCTTTCCAAGGACCTATACTGTATGTCTGTGTGTGTCAAAGTGTCAAAGATTCAGCTGGTGTTGGTTGTGGGCCGGCGGAGAGATGCTACCCAGCTGCAGAGGCCTCTGGTCTGAAAGTGTGAGTACTCTGCATCTCTGTTTGCGCTGCCTTTAAGAACAAACACCGACTCCACTGGAGGCTTGTTCAGCGTGGACCCTCCTGGAGGAGAGAGCTGATTACTCACGTACAAGTGAGATGACCAAACACAATCCGACCCCGCCGTTGTGGAAACTCACCTCCTCGGACGGCAGCTCATACTTTGACAAACATCAGCCTGGAGGAAAATGTCGTAATTATGCCCGCTACAAAAGAGATATAGCAATTGGGCCTGTGGTGTCACTTCATGCCGGCCCGGCACTGCGAGCAGATGTTGAGCTGTTTGGAGAGTTTCTGCTCATTTAAAAGCTTTATGGGCTTCAAGGCAAACAGTCGAACCAAAGAGTGGCAGAGATAATCCCTTATCACTACGCATGCTGTAGTTTTCGGAAACTTTTTTTTCAGTTTATATGCTTTCTTTAGAAGATAAACTGTTTGTTTTTTTTTAATGCCTAAACAAACTAAATAAACTAAATGATTTTTGTTTTTATGAGTCAATTAACAAACGGACCACAAAGGACAACAGAATTTCATTCTGTTTTACCTTGTTTATATGATATGATGATATTGATATTTCTGATTTTGTATTATAACATCATTCGTGTTGTAAAATATAAAAATTTGGAGTTTGAATATCATCTCTAAAACTACAGAGTGTCCCTTTAAACTTCTAATACAAATTTCACAAATTTTACAATACCGCTGTTGATCTTTAACACTAAAAAGAAGTTATTTTCAAGGTATGTTGTTCGATCCTTTTTATTGCTTTGCAGCTGCTCAGATGACGCTCCGTGTCCTTTGTCCTCACATGTTGTGAATGTATAACAGGACAGTGTCGGCCGCTGTCAGCCTTGTTGTTAATGAGGACTGAACGCTGTTTAGAGGGAGCATGTATGATGTTAGTACGAGGCTGCCACAGTGAAACGGCACATAGGCTTGGGGACATTAGGAGCTTGGTAAGAAGGCGAGTGAAGGCTTGCGCTGACAAGTCCTCCGTCAGTGTGAAATCTCACCGCTCCACAGACAAACATGGCGAGACAGCAGCCCTCCCTCCTGCGCCCCCACCTCGGCTGTGCCATAGGCACATTCCCCACGTCCACATGAAATACCCAAAATAAAAGCAATTAGAGCCGGGGCCAAAATAAAGAGTCCTTGCTTATGTTTTCACGTAATGAGCCAATTCATCCAATCTGTCCTTCTTTGTGGCTATTTATATGTTTATTATTAGCTGCTGTGATTTATTGGACAGTTGAGGCAGTAATTTTCTATCTTTGTGGCCATCTGGTCATGGTCTCCTCAACATGTTGAATTTAACAAGTATGTATTACAGGTCGGCAAAATTAGATTGACCAGAACATAACATGTCTATTACTATAAACTGATTTCAATGAGTGGAAAATGTACACGCGCCAGAGCTGGCCTAGTGCTGCTGGGCAACACTTTAAACGAGTTATCAGAGTTTTTTATATTCAAACTTCTACAGTGTCACCTGTCAACATGTCGGCAGTAATATTGTAAATACTGAGCGCAGGGCTCCACATCCTTATTCCTCCGCTCTGCATCCTGTGCAGCTCGCAGGGTTTGTATAGGTCTGTTACCTGCTGCACTGTCCTGTGAGCAAACGCTGCCTTGCTCAGGAGTCGGGGCCAGTTTGCACCCAGCAGACAAAGTGTGTTGTCACCCGAGTGCGCAGTGTTATTGGGTGTGAGCTGCACCACACTGGGGCTGCTCTTGAGAAGTAGCACACCATTAGGAATATATTAACAACCCGACATTTTGTGTGCAGTTCACACATCACAGCAGCAAGAAAAGTTGACCGGACGATGAAGATGTTTTTTTACACATTTGTGAAGGGTTGACACAGTTTTGCTCAGTCATATCCTTTTGTTCTTTCACCTGTAAAACTGACTTTTTTAAATTGTGTGTGTGAAGGATATTAGACGGAGGGTCTGGTTTGGAGGAGAGTTCGGCGGAGCTGATCTTTGGTGGCAGCCAGGACAAGGAGGACTTTGAGCGAATGTTTCCCAAGGTTAGTGTCAAAGCCACAGGGGCACTGATTTCACTTAACAAGGGCAGAAAGAGGCAAACACACCTGGAGCCTCCTCAAACCAGCCCGCATAAACCCACACTGACAGAACATTTCCATTATGGCCCAAAGCATATCCTACTTTATTGTTTATTTTCCTCTACATGGGTTAGAGAGAGGCCACAATCTACAAAATCATACAAAACGAAGAAGACCTGAATCTATGGCAATTGAGAACTCATTAAGAAACTGTTTACTGAGGTAGTAAATCAAGTGAGAAGTTGGGTCATTTTCTCATAAGCTTACATGCAATCCTAATAATTTTTGTTCTTTTTACAACCAGTGGAGTCGCCCCTGCTGGCCATTAGAAACAATTGTTATTTAAGGCACTTTGCGTGGGCGAGCTTTCCCTCTCTGTTTCCAGGCTAAATGCTAGGCTAAGCTAACTTTCTGCTTGGTTTAGCTCCACATTTGATGCACAGACATGAGCGTGGAGTCTATTTTTTAATCTGATTACTAACATGAAGTTAAGATAGAACCATTCTTCAATTTTTGTACTTAACAAATCAGATTCTAGTTGTAGCTTGTGTCAAGGAAAAGGCTCACCGTGCATATAGTCCACAGAAGGCTTTAAATACAGGAGAAAAGGCATTTTAAATGGTGATACAGGGATAGAGAGCATTATTTCAAATCTTTACAGTGATCTGATCAGAGGTCAGACGAGACGCTGGTGAGGTGAGAACACTGGAGTTGAGGTTGTGCTCAGGTGCTGAGGTGAGCATAGACGGACAAGCTCGCAGGACTCATTCTTGTCTCACCTCCTTGTCAAAATGGGCCTGAGCAAACAGAGGACGGGCCCGGCTGGAGGGAGAGCTGGGGAAGGCAAACAGTGGTCAGACAAGGCTGCTGGAAGCTAGCAGGCATGCAGGAGCATTACTCACCACAGCTCCATACTGACATCTCAGATCCTCCACTGCCGGAGAGGCCTGTCACCCCTATTGACATCCGGGGTGTCAGTGTAGCTGAGTGTTTGTGAAGCACCGCCAGTACTTATGTGTGGAAACTGTGGGGAAGTCAGGAAACAACCACCAGACTTGTAATATCATTCTAATAAGTGAAGTCGTTTTCTGCCTCAGGTTTGGATGTTCTGAGGCAAGCTGCCTCTTCAGTAAACTGAAGACTAAAAGTGTTGCAAAGGTTTTGGTTATTGATTCTTCTACTCTATTTCATTGTTTACCTCACAATTATACATACATCGTACAGTGATAGCATTTCATAACCATAGGGAGCTGTTAGCCGGTAACATAGGCGAACCGGATTGTACGATTTCGTGGCCCTGATCTGGTCCATACTTGACAGGTTCTCTGGCTCATATACTGCCTGGAATGATGGCACAGGAGCGGACCACCCCCATCTGTCCAATCTGAGCCACAATCAGGCGATACCATGGCCACATATCAGACAAGTCCAGTTCACTCTGAACAATAAACATCAAAGTGCTTCAGATTTTTCAATCGTTTTTTCCTGCAACTTCAGGGTTGCCACATAAACTCTGTTTATGTCAATCGGAAAAAAATCAGCAGACAGAGACTTCAAACATGTTTGTTGTTGGCATTAAAGCACTATGAACATCACGCAGTATATCCACCTATCATATCATCAGGTTTGGCAACGTTTGGGACAGCTGACTGCAACTGAACGAAACATTTAACAATTGGTCGATTCCAGACTCTTTAATGGGGAAACATTACATGTATCTTAAAATTGAAGTTGAGGCATTTCAAGTCAATCTACACTCGTGAGCTACATTATCATGCAACAATCATAAATTAAATGCAGACAGTACAGATGTTGACAGCAACATCGTAAGTCGTCATTATGTCCCATGAAGCTGATCTCTATACCCCGAGTGAAAAAAGTAGCTGCTTAGATTGTAATACTATCAAAATTATATATCAAATACGCATCAGGTTATTAAAATGGTCATCAGTAAAGTAAAGTGATTTCTGGTAAATGTATTAAATAATGCAACAACACTGTTATAAGCTCTATAAGGAGGTGAAACAAAGTGGATACAGACTTGAATGCGCTCTCTGAAGTTTATTTGAGTTGCACCTGCATGAGGATCGGGAGAATGGTCCCGGGGAAGGATCTACAGTATACAGCACCATATAGATCAATAACATTAATTCACAGAGCTGCAGCTCCACATCAGGAAGTGGGCTAGTGTGACAGTTAGCACTGGGTGGGGTGTTGGAGGAGGAGAGAGAGGCGCCAAACGGGACACTGGGACTGTTGGAAACGACGCTGCCTGCGACGCCTCCGAATTTTACTCCACGGTTAGCTCCCGCTCGTATACAAGGGGCGTCTCTTTAAATCACAAAATGATTCATGGACGAGGAAATGATGGATGAATGTAATATGTGCCACCCACAGATGAAAGCCCCCACATTTGCAACCCTTCAGCCCAATTTTATGAGGAACTTCCGGAGCAAGATGCCTGATTTGGTAGGTCTGTCATTAACGTTGCCTCTTTTAGCTAACAGAAGCCCAACAACTGAGGGAAGTGCTCATGTTTACTTCTCGTCCTCAAACCAGATTATCCCCGAGATTCCCGAGAAGAGCAGGAAAGCAGAGATTTACTTGAGGCGGCTGAGGCAAATGCATGATCTGTGTTTAGCCAACATGGCTTTCACCCAAAGGTGAGTAAACGAGCAGAAACATTAAGGAAACGATGGAGCAACGCAGATAACTTCAACTTCGTATAGGTTTAGTTTGGTTTCTAGCACTAGTGAGGAGACAGGAGGTCAGAAGCGTACTGAAGGAGTCTTTCAACTGCTCTTTAAAGTGAGTGAGGTTTGTTTTTCTCTGCTCGCTGTGAACTCTGGTCCAGACTGTTGGACAGGGAGACAGACTCACCGCGCTGGCAAGAGGAGCGAGGCGACCGCGATTTGGTTAGTAACACCAACCAGCCACAACACAACACAACACCACAGAGCTCGATGGAAGCTAACACGTAGCTGTCACAAACGATCCACCTTCAATTTGTTTTTTTTACCTTGGAGGCCGCCATGGCAACAGGTCCCACCGAATAAAATCACCAGCATACAGTGGTTATTTGTGAATATGACGCCGCTGCGTGACACATTTGGATGTCACTCTATATTTTTTCATTAATCAACAGTGAGAAGTGTCCTCCATTGTTGTTCCTCCCAGTTTCCAGTCATTGACGCCACACACGAGAAGACGAGCCAAACCAAAAAGCCGCCTCTCTGCTCTCCGAAACGGCTTGGAAGTGTCCAGAACGATGGACTTTCGTGTCCCAAACAGCTGAGCAAAAAGACCTCATCCAGGTGCATGAAAATAAACATGCATACCTTAACTTTTCCTAATCCACTTGCTAGTGCCACACACATTTGTGGAGAATTAGTCGAGTAAATACATTTTTTGTGTGTCTCATGTGGAATTATGTTTATGTTAATGTTAAGCTAGTTCCAAAAGTTGGTAAGTGCTTGGTTCAAAAACTAAAACCAGAAACCTGACTGGGTCTTATTCTTATATAGATTAAACATGTTAATTATGTTAATTTTATTTACCTTTGGACTGCTTCCCATGTTTTCAGAAGTAATTCTAAGCTAAACTAGCTGGCTGCTGGATCTTATCTAATCCTCAGGTAGTAAGTCATTTGATGTAGCCTGCTTTCATTAAGAGTTGGAACAAACAGGTCTAATGTATTTTATATGTAATGCTTTCAAGTACAATATTTTTTCTCACAATTTAGGACACTTAAGAAGGGATTAGGGTTTAAGTGTTAAAGATTACATTGGGTTTTTTTTTAAGATAACATTTTCTGTTCCCTTTCTAGGTAATTGACTGTGAGGTTAAGCTATGGAGAAACTACATAGAAGACACTGACCACTGGAGATATCAACAACATACATAATTTGTTTATTTTACTTTGATTAATTAATGTCTCTCACCTGTGAAAGATACACTACATGTTTCAATATTAAAAATATGTGTTTTCCACATCTCACACTGACATACTATTATACTTATATTACCTAATAAAACTAGTATCTTTTAGTCCTCATTAAAGGTCAGTCCTGCGGTGGGAGGGACCAAGAACTGGAGCCAGCAGCATATGTGTACATTTCTTTTTGCTTTTGTTTGACACCGTGTGAGTTTATTTTGTTTGTTTAATAAAGCTCAGATAGAGAGGGAGGGAGGGGTATGAGCTAGCTGGTTAGCATTAGCTTCAAACGTCAGTGGATTTTTCTGCAACAGAGCACATGGATGTCTTTGACGCAACATCAGAACTGTTCTTCACATTATGTTGATAATGTCAGTAAATTTGTGAATGTTTTAAACTAAAGTCTTTACATGTTGCCCCTTTAAATTATTTGAATATGCCATTTCTTAATTTTAGTAATGGTAGAGTAAATATACAGGTATAGGTTATCTGACATGTAATTTGTACTATGATCAGTTCAATCATTTGAGACTTTAATAGCTGTCAATGTTAATTAATTAAAGATGTGACTGTTGTGCTTGAGTATATTTTTTCATGCCTGTTTGTTGTCATTGATTGATTTATTAATCAAATCAGATCATATTAGAAGAAGTTATTCTTTCCTCCACAAATTGGCACACTGTCAGGACTTGTTTCAGGTTTACTGGAGAGGCACTGGTTTAACAAATTTGGCTCGGTCACAACAATGTATCAACATTTAAAGTAGTTTTGCCTTTAACCTGAACATAAGGCAACATTTCTCATGAAACGTTCTGGAAATCAGAACTAAATCTGGAGCATAAAATGCCTCCTGGAGGGCTCTGCAGGTTTTCTGCAGGTGTGGCTTTGATCTAAGTGTCAATATTTACAGGTCGATGTAATAAAGTAGGTGTAAGCGCTTTATTCAAAACGCCGCCATCCTGCGGACCCCAGTGATATGGCCGCTCCCAGCCAATCGGTGTCAAGGCCGCAAACATCAAAGAGGAGATGAGCCAACCATGTCCGCTCCGAACACCCATCCCGACATGGAGCTCCACTCCGGACTATATATTCAAGAGCTGTTGACGGCTATAGGTGACCGCTTGTCTGTGTGGAGACGCGACGAGAAATACAAGAGCAGATTTAATTCGCATTAGCCCTGTTATCAACGACTATTCAGCCCTGGAGCTGTTGGACAGGATGGCCACAGGCTCCGGCGAGTGTGCCGGGAAGGCCAGTCAGTACCGGGTGGACCACCTCCTCAGCGCCGTTGAGAGTGAGCTGCAGGCCGGCAGCGAGAAGGGCGACCCCACGGAGAGAGAGCTGAAAGTGTCGCTGGATGAGAACGAGCTGTGGCAGAAATTTAAGGATCTTACCAATGAAATGATAGTCACAAAGAATGGCAGGTGAGCTTGAAAAAGTAAATAAAAGTTGCCTATAGATAGACAGATAGGTGGATAGATTAGAATGAATACAAATAATAATAATAATACCATTTTATTTATTTATTTCATTCTTTTATCAAGGCGCATGTTTCCGGTGCTGAAGGTGAACGTGTCTGGATTGGACCCGAACGCCATGTATTCTGTCCTGCTGGACTTCGTATCCGCGGACAACCACAGGTGGAAGTATGTGAACGGGGAGTGGGTCCCCGGCGGCAAACCCGAGCCTCAAACCCCCAGCTGTGTGTACATCCACCCGGACTCTCCAAACTTCGGGGCGCACTGGATGAAGGCTCCCGTCTCCTTCAGTAAAGTCAAACTCACCAATAAACTCAACGGAGGCGGTCAGGTAATGTTCGACATTTAACCTTTATCGTTTTTACTTCTTCAAGATAAAAAAATGTTCAGTGTTCTTTCTGAAACCCATTTTTTATTCTTTTTTATTTCAAAATTGAATAC
The DNA here is from genome assembly GCA_903131615.1 of Diplodus sargus. NCBI lineage: Eukaryota > Metazoa > Chordata > Actinopteri > Spariformes > Sparidae > Diplodus > Diplodus sargus. Next base: position 3,997,531 of record CAEMYA010000046.1, on the reverse strand, counting down.
ACGTGAAAATGCCATCTCCGTGTTTATATTACAGATAATGTTGAATTCCTTACATAAGTACGAGCCACGCATCCACATTGTGCGGGTTGGAGGCCCGAGGAGGATGATCACCAGCCACTCTTTCCCGGAGACACAGTTCATTGCAGTAACCGCATACCAAAACGAAGAGGTGGGTAATACATTGTGTGTGTGTGTGTGTGTGTGTGTGTGTGTGTGTGTGTGTGTGTGTGAAACCAAGCTTAGAAACTTACATTGTTAAAAAAAACAACTATATAGTAAAGAGCAACAATTTGTTCTGCTGTGTGCGTAAAATGTGTGCGTAATTTACGCACGGAGTTTACGCACAGAATTTACTTCATAATACAAACACAAGTCTTATACTGAAGTGATGATTTACTAATGTATGACTCATGATGATTAGATTTATGTACAGGATTCATCACGAATCCCTGCTGTGCTCCACTAACAAGTGGTGAAGTTACAAAGACTTTATGTAATTGGTTCAAACTTAATATATCATCTGTTAAAGGTGCACTATGTCATTTTGAAGAAGGAACTGAAACTCCAAATTTAAACGTTAATCAGAAACATTTCTATGACAGACTAAACAAGCTGTTCTGAGAGGAAAATAAGGTCCCCAGAACACTGTTTGAGGCTAGAAATATGGCAGGGTCCGCCACATATAAACAAAGTAAAAGTAAAGGTCAGTTTGTTAATTCAGTTTATACAGTCATGAAAACAAAGAGAGCTGGTTTAGGCATAAAAAAAATCAGTAAATGAAGATCTTCCACTTCTAATTAAAATGTATTTCCCAAAACACATAGTGCACCTTTAAAGGATACTAATTCTCAGTTAACACGCACATGAATTGATATGTATCAGCTCAAATGGATTTTAGATATGGTGATATGATGTAGCTGGAATCCAGCTGTTTGGTCACACATCAATTAATGTGATAACTGTGGATTAACATTGTGTTGCTGATGCTCTGTTAAGTGTGACATCATCACGCAGCAACAAGAATTCATGACACATCCCGCATTAGTTCAAAATGAGTCAGTTTGTCATTTCCACTTGTTCTGATTTGTTTCAGTGGCAAACCACGTTTCTCATTTTGATTATGTTTGCATTTTAGATAACTGCTCTTAAAATAAAGTACAACCCTTTTGCCAAGGCCTTCCTAGATGCAAAGGAGAGGTAAGAACACATTTTACAGACGTCTTTAAGACATATAAGA
>CAEMYA010000046.1:3931261-3984744 GCA_903131615.1 Diplodus sargus | reverse complement strand
TATATATATATATATGATGTCTTATCACTCCTTGATCTTGTATGTTACATTCAGTGGTTTTACTTCATTACTGTGTTGACATCAAGGTTTTCTATCAGTGTGACACCTGCTGAGCTCATTTTTCATTAGGCTCTGAAAATATATTACATTACATTACATCTCGAAATGGCCTGATTTGTTAGATGCTAGATGATGTCATGCTGTTCTCTGCGGCCGGACAAAATATTAATCTTACTTCCTCACGCATGCAGTGCTCCAATACACATAATAGAAGTTTCAACATGATTTTTTAAAATGACAATCCCTGACATGAGCTGGCATGACTGCCTTTTTGGACTGTAGTTTTTCAGTCCTATGAGCACTACAAACAAAATATCATGGAAAAGACATCTAAAAACTTTGACGAATAAAATCCCATATATCTACATATCTGCCACTGGTGGCACACATTTTGTAACCTGACCTTTAAACACCTCAATATAAACTCGTAGACGCAGTGCAGGACTTACCGTAAACAGTATGTCGTCCTCGGAGCCTGCACACTTGTGTGTTTGTACTGAAGATGTGACCTGTTTGTATCACAGTCTTTGGCTCCGCATCTTTTTGGGCCCATGCCCAAACCAGAGTTTCCCTTGGCTAACGCGGAAGGAGAGATGGGCGCTTCCTTCTCCGACGGTGCTGGCATCTGTGACTACTTAGGGGGTACACACCCACTGAACCCCTCCCACTCAAGATACTCTCATCCTGCATGCTTTTATGTACAATGGCAGCAATGCACATCCCGTCGTCAAAGCAAATGTAGATCTGATCACAAAGAAGTGATTCCTGAAAGAAGCAGAAAGACATGTACAATCTTTTGCTTATCTAAGAGCAACTATTAAAGGGCATCTTTGTAAATAAGAGCTTGATACCCCATGCTACTCCTCTGGTGGCTCTAGTTCAGTCAGCCAAATGCTTTAAACGAAACCATCTTGAAATGAAATTACACCAAATTCACGATGCAATCTGATCTGTTGTTTGAGCTAAAACAACAGACAAATGCAATAAATCTGTGTTGTGCATCATGAACAGAATCTGACAACTAGCTCCAGTCACTATGGTGCTGTCACTGTAGCTGCTCCATTCACTGTCGCCTCCGGGTGCCCGAGCTCGTATTTTCTCATGGAGATCGTTTTTGTTCGCTCACATGTCCACAGCGAGGCCAGGAGGGGAGGTGTAGAAACAGGGGCATTGAGATTCATATCAGGACCACAAAGCGTTTTTTGTCTTGCCTCTTGGTGTGCAGCCTGGACCTGTCGATTACAGGTCCAGGCTTACCCCCCACCCGGCGGCCACCGCCACAGCTGGTCAACAGCCTCGAGCTGCGCAGCTGACCAGCTCTCCTTCCATGAGCCTACAGTAGATGCTATGGTATGGTGCAAAGTGAGGCATGAACCTTTGAATATATTGAAAATTTGAGTAGCAAAGTGAGAAAGTTGAGCTGTAATATTGTACAATGCTCTGTCAACGTAATGCCACAATAATTAAATTAGACAATGGACACTGGGGATGCAACGGAAATTAAAAAGAAAAATACTTTTGTTTTTTATCAGATATTGGCCAAGTGTTCCATTATGAAATAAAGGATTGACTGTAGCCTTTCTCTGACTACTGGCATGGACGAAAAATGAAGTTTTCTCTTCATTTTGTGATGTCTCATTGTTGCAGCCCTAAAAAAGCTTTTATCAGTGGCGTTAGCTCTAAACATTAGCTTTGACATAGGGATTATCAGGACATTAGCTTCATCAATTGTGGGCTTTCAATAGCTTTACCAGGTGCCAAGCTACATTGATCCATCACCAATCGCAGAGAAAACAGATTGTATGAATGTATTCAGCGTTGTTATTTTGTGTTTTTGTATTTTAACTTGTATTTTACGTGTTATCATGCGTTCCTCCTGTGTATCACGGCCCCTGCCTCTGTCAGTTTTTCAAACACTTACTCCAGAGACAAGCGATATGGTGGCATTGTCTGCATTTCATCACGTAAGCTACATAGACATTAATCCATGATGAAATTAGATGCCAACTGTTTTTTTTATAAACAATTGGTGCAGTTTCATCATACATCGGTCAATCAGTCAGCCTGATATCAGCTGATACTGACTTGTCACACGTGTATCGAATATCTTGTCCAATACGCACCTATATGAAAATAAAAGAAACAGACAGATGTAGAACATCCTGCCTCCACTACATATATAATAGTTTCAAAAACAATTAAACTTTCATAAGTGTTTGGCAGCCTAATTTAGCCTCTCACACACACAGACACACATATACACAAATATATATAAAATGATATATATGTCACAGATGTATACGGATAAGATATAGATTGGCCAATATGTATTTCGCACAGACATCAATTACATATTGGCCGATATATCAATTTTTGTATTATTTTTAATGGCGGTATCAGCATCAGCTTCCAGTTAGACTCTACCTCAAATTAATAGAGCTAAAAATACACAAAAATGCACAAATTGCTCTGGCTATTCTTTTCATGTTTTGACAAACGTAAGCAATTGGAACACAATTCATTATCTGTACTACTAGTAAGGACATTTCTATTCACAAGTTCAAAACTAATATTTAAATGTAAAGAGTGCAACTCGAAATTGATCAGATATATGGATTTAAGATCAGTATGTGGATCAGTGACTTCAGTCCTATATCCAACACATATATTCAACAATATCGGCCCGCGATACAGATATTGGATCAGAATCGGCCCCAAGTTCATAATATGGTATTGAACATATTTGATTTTATACAAAACAAACAAATAGTCCATTGAGCAGCTCAAGTAAAGCCACAGAAATTACTCTCTTTACTGATGGTCAATAAAACCAGCAGGATTATTTCTTTAAAGGGCACTTATATGGTGGATAGGGGATAACAATGAACCGTGCCATCATCTGTTTTCTTGAATCAGAGCCTTTAGAGGAACAAAAAGAGCCTGTTCCTGCGAGACAGGAGGTCAGCACGTCCACGGCCAGTTAAGAGTCCCTCTTTCATCTTGAGTTCAGACTGTTTGGAGAATAGTTCCAGATCTTGTGGATTGGTTTTGTCCGCATAGATTAAACTGAGGAGCAGCTCGGCGTCACACACTGGCATGGTTTTCCAGCGGTGCACCATGTGTGTCTCTTTAGCTTGGCTCGGTGCCCGCGATGCTGAAAACTGTGGAAGCGCAGCCGAGGCTCGCGAGGCTCTTTGACGTCACAGAGCATTTAGTGTATAAACCACATGCAACCTCACACACATTCAGACACTTGCGAGTTCTCATGAATATTCTTATCCCAGTTCTCCTCTGAGGACAGTGTAGCTCCGATGCTTCACTTTATGAGCTTCAGACTGTAGGAGCTCAGCTTGTACAAGATCACCTCTTAGTGGTCTCAATGTGAGTTGCAGGTCACAGTCATCCACACAAAGATTTGCACAAGGAAAGAATCCTACATTTCCTTACATCGTCATTTGTATTTTATTTTCAGAGTTTTCACATTTTTAGATATATGTTGACCTTTGCCCTCCCTTAAAATTGACTCAAGTGACTAGATGCCTCCATCAGACAGACAGACACTAGGTGGGGCTAAAGTATAACTATGGAACGGCAGGGAGCGGTATCAGAGACGTTCACCATGGAGCAGACAACCAGCAAACTCTGGAGTGAACATTTCTTAAAATTATTATTATCTTTTGCAGACTTGTTAGTGACTGACGAAAGGGTCCACAAAACTTATAGGTTTACCTGATCCTCTGATGTCAAAAGGTGTTTTAACATTAGCTGTTTGTGACGTAGCAGAGGGCAGGAATTAGAAAAACAATTATATTTGATTGTTGAAGTGAAGTCATTGTTGTAACGTTGTACTGAGATTACTTATTTTTAATTTCACAATTTCAGACTGCAGTGCTGAACAACATGACGTCCAATTCTGGACAAAACAATTGGACTGTAAAACACTAAGTCGGGAAAATGAAGTTCTTGAAATATTGAGAATGAGTGCAACAGTTTCAAGTTGGATGTGTGAGTAAGGGTCGGGGCCGGTGTGTGTTTGCGAGTTTAGTTCATGAATGGATTGTGACCATGTGTTATCAGTAAACAGGCAGACCTGACGTCTGGCTGCTCGGCCGCCTTGGCCCATTCTGATGTCTGCTGTGCGGACAGATTGACAGGCCCGTACGTCAGCACCCGTATTTCTCACCTATGATTCATACTGACTTTGTTTGGCTTCTGATGAGAGCCGCAGGCGGCCACTTACCACTTGTCCCCGCAGCCACTCCCCGAATTCTTGGAGCTCAGTACGGAGCTCGCTCTCTCTCTCTCTCTCTCCCTCGTTCTGTCTTAATTTCTTTTCTGATACACAGAATGTATTTATATCAACTCATAAAAATGTTGCTCATCAATACCAGAGTTTTTTCCACCCCACATAGCTTCTCTTATCAATGCATGGACCTGAACCAAACTAAAGATTTAAAAAAACTACAATTTCAATATTTTAATGTTGTTGTTTTTTAAATGAGAAACAAATTATTTGCATATTATAGATATTAATTAAATTACGTTGTAATATTAATAATGATAATAAAGTTGTAATAATAAGTAATATTTCATAATAATTGAATTGGTCTTTGTACAGATTTTGAATTTTTTCTCATATTATTAGAAACTACATTTAAATATGAATTAATTAATTCTTCCTCTTTGTCCTTACACAATAAAAGCTTTTTAGGAATGTTTTCAAATTTCAAAAGATTATTAAAAAAATAGTTTTAGTTTTGTAAATGTTAACTGTGAAGCTGTGTCAGAGATCATTCCCTCTGGATGAGACCACGTCTGATGCTCGCATCTGACTGTATACACACCGTCACAAGTAGCACACACACACACACACACACACACACACACACTGACAGGCAGTGTGACATCACTCAGCTGTAATTAATGATCTGACTGTGTGTTTGAGAGGCTTCTGTTCGACCAGGAGGCTGTTAGCATCCAGCGCAGGGATTTTTACAGCTAGTAGTAACTTATCATTGTGTGTGCGTGTGTGTGTGAGGTAGAGAGCAGAGTGATGGTTTGATGGGGAGCTGATGAGGTCATGGCTCATGTCTCCTTGCTTGCGTCATCACCTATAGGATGTGACTCCTGCCGGCAGAGCTGCAGCTGCTGCTCTGCTTGTTGAGCTAGAAGCAACAAAAAAATAAAAAATAAAAAAAAACAATCCTGAAACACTTTTTAGCTCAAATACTGATTAAAGAGCGATCACACCAGCAGACCTTTAATTTACCTGATGAAAACTAAACATGTGTAATAAGCTGAAACAATAGGATTCGCATTTTTTCACCCGGTTGGATGACACACTGCAGCTGTCCTCCTGCGCCAGTGGTGCTCAACACGTAACGGCAGGTGCCCACTCTCATGCGCACATGTGAAGAGACACGTTTGACCTCCCATTTTAGCCTGCAGTTTTTACAAGATTGCACAGTGAAGCGTTTTACATGGCTGAGTGATGTCAGCAGAGCCGACGAGCGCCGTTTGTTTTGTCCTGTTATGTTTGTGTTTGTTTTTTTGTTTTGTTTTTTGCTCTCTCTCTCTTTCCCCTCTGCAGACCTCTGACCGCACGCTTATCATCATGGTCATCCTCTGTAGAATTACGGATGTGATAATCTAGGTCAGAAGTGGTGCCAACAGAAACACTGCCCGCTAATCTGAGCAACCGGGATTTGCATGTGTGAGAGATGCAGGAGTGTGTGTTGTGTTTGTAAATGTGGGTGTGTGTTTTTTCCTTTCCTTTTTTTTTTTTTTTTTGCATATTGTGAAAGAGCTAGTATTGTTTATACGATCAGTGCTGTCCTAAATTTCTTTATAGGACTTTATTACCAAAGACTACAGTTAATCTACATTTTGGAGGGCGATCCTAAATTAATCTGTTATTGTTTATGTGCACTTGGAACCAAAAACACTACAAATATACTGTCAGAAATCTAGCACAAATAGAATGTATATAATGTTTTATTAGCTTTGATGCTGATGCTAAAAAGCCCTTTGTTTTCTCTGGAAATATTGGCACGTGCATCAGGTATCAGGCTATTAGCTGCAGTTACTTAAACACTAAGACATTCACCAGATCATGAGCAGCTTGATTGTTGTCAAAGGTGCAAAGAATATTAACATTAGGAAAAAATCCTCCTCACTTTTCAGTCACATCTTTGTGCTTTTATTTGATTTTAGGGGGTGAAATACACGTCTGCCGGCGCTGATTTAAATGCCATTGAAAGGCACTGTACGCTGTAATAGTGTAATGCACATAAATTACATTTCACCTTGTGTGAGTGCATGCGTGTGTGCATGCGTGTGTGCGCGCGTGTGTGTGTGAGGCAGGCATAATTTGTGCCAGCTCTGTGACGTAGAGGACATGAGGCCCAGGCGGGTGCTGTGAGTGGCAGTAACAGCGTCTCCAGCTCGAGCCTGCCCCGTCTCTGACTTCATTGGCTCCGGCTCTGACGCAGATACACCCACCAACAAACCACCCCCACCCCACCCACCCACCCACCCCCGCTGCCCGCCCCCCTCCCCCCTGCACACTTCTTTCATCACAGCTTTTTTATTTTTTTTTCACCCATTTAAATGTTTCTTCTTTTCTTTATTCATGGGCTTCTTTCTGCAGTTCCCTCCACTGCAGCGCTCCGGCACATCACATATCTGCACCACCTGTCCGTTGTGCGCTCTCTTTCTTTCGTCTCCCAGCGCGTTGATAGGAGCCTTATCAACGTTTTCTTTCATTTTATTTTCTCGCCATATTATCCACGCTAATCCCCCCTTTTGCTTTTGAATTTAATTGTGCAGTGCGGGGCTCTGAATCACGGCGAGCCACTGAGAGCATTAGAGGTGTTATACGGTCACATTAAATTTGTCAGCATGTGGCACACGAGCAGAAGAAGGCTTCCACTGTTTTTCAGGCGGCCGCTGCAGTTAAACTGTTGAAACGCTCAGTGAAATATGGTCATCGCGGATCACGTCATGACATTTTTCCACCCACTGCACAGTGCAGTTCTGTTGAGCGTGTCATGCGCTGAGCGGGCTTTGAATAAACAAAATATTGGCGGTAGATTAATAAAAAACGCTTCAAAAATGGCTTAAATCTGTCTCACTCACAGCTTTGATGTCTACAAATTACTAACAAACTCAAACATTTGAGTATTTAATAACTTAAAGCATATAATACAGCGAGAATTGAACTAATTTCTTTTTTGTAGAGTCAGTCTCTTCTTAATATGAAGAAGCTCCGTAGCAGTAGGTTAAAACGGCCTCAAGAACTGTATTTTCTTACTGTACAGGTCATTTAGCCTGATACTGTTCGGCCAGAGTTGCACTGCTGCATGGTTGTCCACATCGTCTGCTGACAGTGTGTCAACTCGTCTCTGAATTCAGGCAGAGGAATTCTGGCAGTGCTCTGAATTTACAAACGCTTCATTTTGCAGTCAGAGTAAGCTCTGCTGCTCCGAGTGCTGCCTCACAAACCTACGTCACCAGTGTTTGGATGTTTTTTTTTTACAAAAAAAACAAAGGCTACCGTGACCTTTCTTCAGGTTGCAGTGTTGCAGGAAAACACCCATTAGCTACCAGGGGTGTTACAGCTCGCCCTGACCTTTGACCTCCATGTAGATGAATCCCTGCAGGGATTAAATAATTAATCATACAGAATTTGAACATTTGCTTATGAGACCGATGCAAAATGAAACGTCGGTCTACTTTTCCTGAACCTCCTGGCCTGAAGCCGATTTTAAAGGGAAGGAATAATGGCATATGAACTATTACCAAAATAACTAAAAGAAAGTATTTTTTGTTTTCTAGATTGGGCCATCAACAGGGACACTTTACAATAACCATCATTAATAAATGGTTAAGTTATAGTTAATTGTACTTTAGTTAATAGTTGTTTCACTGTTAAAAAAAACAATGAAATACTTTGTCAACCATTTTTTTAAGCAATTGTATAAGTTTATGAACATAACCAATGTTTTTGTTAACAGTAACATAACTATTAACTAAAGATTGGCTAACTGTAGATGTACAGTTTATTGATGAATGCAATCATAAGGTATACTTGTTGTGGTTGCTGATCTGGCCACTGCCACTGGGGTCTTGCCTTGTTAGGCTTCACTACGGCAATGTCGGCATGTTCCCACACCGGAACTATCATTTGATTTGTTGATGGAATCGATGGCCAGAGTTTCAAAGCAAAAGCAAAAAGGACATGATCACTAGCTATCACTTACCACTAGATATTTGACTAGATGTTACATCGTGTCAGCGCAGTCGTTGGGAAAAAATGTTGGCAGTTAATGTTTCATCAAACCACTGATACGCTCTCATCTGTTTCTTTGTACTATGTACTGGCATTCCTACAGAATATGTCATATCACAATAACATTACATGTTAATAACCTGACTTTCATATCGAGAGGTGTACAGGATGGTGTTCGAACTATAGGCAAGAAGGCTGCCAAGCCAGGGACCAGAGCCAGGGACATTGTTTTAACATTTGTACGTGCGAAACCACCAGATATTTAGGAGACCTCAGAACAATTTCCAGCTTGTGTTTGCGGTGACCAAAACAGGTATTTAAAGGCAAAAACATTGTCCTAACCCTGACCAAGTGGCTTTTACGCACCTAAAACCAGATGCTAAGCATAGTTTTGTCACAATATACAACTGAATCCAGAGAAATGTGAAGCATCAACACATCATTCGGTTGCAAAAACGTACATTGCCGTAATTTATTCTGGCGATTGGGTTGCAAGACTCTACCTTAAAAATAACAAGTAAGAGATTTTGCAATTTTGCAGGTCAACTATTGCTGCTGTTGTTTTTTGTTTGACCTTGGTTGACTGAACCACTGTCGGTTTGTTGGGTAACATAACCAAATAGTTTTGTTTCCAAAACGTAACCAAGTAGCTTTGTTCCCTAAAGCTTACCAAGTACTTCTGTTGCCCAACTCAGTCACTGACCATGCTGCCTCATTTAACGAGTATGGAGTGAGAACATGTTGCAGCCAGAGGCTCGTCATATTGGAGATGCTGCATGTGCAGAGGCCTGCTTCCTTCGCCTGCTGTGAAGAGCAGCAACATTGTTATGTGTCTAAGATATCTGCAGAGGAAGCAGAGCAGACAGCAGAATCCTATATCCCATAATAAACCATAATGGAAAGAACAGGACCGGTTACAAATGAGATCAGTCATCCAATCAGCTCCACCCCAAATGAACGTTAGGACCTTCATCCTCCTCAGGTTCCCTGAACACGCTGTTACTGTCAGTGAGTCCATAAAAGGCAACCTTCACCAGATCAGCCTGTTTCCTGTTGACAAGCAGCTCTGCGCCTCTTCTGGAGGGACATGCAAGCAGCTGAAGAGCCAAGTTTTATTAGTGGACACTTGCCCTTGGGGACACAGCATGTATTCCCTGCTGGGTAATCTACACAGTGCTTCCATTGATGTGACAATGCTGACAAAAATCAGCCCGTTTTTAATGGTGCCATTGCACTCAACTCTTAATGTCCTGTCATCGCGTTCACCACATGGAAGGAAGTCCTCCAAGAATCAAGGGAGCTAGTACATGTGGCAGCTGTTCAGATGCTCGGATGCCCAGGTTCATCTGCCGCCGGACACTCAAGCTACTGCAGAATGTTTCGGGTTTTTTTGCCCTTTTTCTTACCAGAATTGGCTGCAACAATGAAAAGAGATGGAGCATCATCTATAAATTCCTGAGTGTTTTAAGTGTACATTTGGATCTCATTGAGAGCTTGGATCCAGGTTCAGCTTTATTGCAGCAAGAAGGCAACCATAAAAGCTTCTGTTGCATAACCGAAAAATTCCACAGATCATCTGGTCGAATAGAAAATCAATCTGTTTCAGCTTAATACTTCCACAGACAAAAACATCATACTTAATAAACCTATTTTATATCTATTTTGCATTTACACTGACAGTGGCCCCAGATCAGATCGCTTTAAGGAACTCATATGTACATACACCGGACTTGATGGTAAACCAGGGTAGTGACCATCCCCATAAATATCATGGTCTATTTTGATAACCCGACACCCTCTGGATGGCACAGCGATGACATCACACCATCTCATATGCACTCAGACAGGCTGAGTGAGGAAAAATCTCAGGAGACATGTGATGCATAGAAAAGCCTTCAAACCACTGCATTCATATTTCTTTGTATTTTCCCAAAACAAATGTATGTTTCTGCACATGCATATAACATGCACCACACAGGAGGTCATCATCAAAACAACACAGTGAGGAATAAAAATAAAGCTCTCAGAGTGCATCAGTCCTATGTTTAGTGCAATAGCCAGTATAGTCGAAAATCTGCACGGAGAGGGTGATGAGGGTCGACTGAAGTGGCTTCTGCCGTGTGAGTGACTCTGATCTGATAAAAACAAGGCCAAGATCGTTCAGGTTAGTGCCAATGTTTTTTTTGTTTTTTGGGGGGAAAAGCTGAACAACATTTCCCAGTCTATTTTTGTAGTAACTCGATAAAAACACGGCAGGAAATCCTGAGGTCTCTTTAAAAATATCCAGTAGTTTTCTCACTTACAAATGTTGTAACACAGTCTTGTGGTCACTGGCTTGGCAGCTTTTCCCCTGCAACTCCACCAGCATTCCCTCCACCCCCTGATAAAAAAAAAAAAAAAGTCAGGTCGTGAAAATGTAATACGAGTGTGACGTGACAAATTTTTGCAGAAGTGTCAACATGGTGTGTATGCCCATGAGCCGTACAAAAGTGGACGTCTCAGTAGTGTGGAGAAATGTTTGCTGCCAACATTTTATCCTGGCGACTGGGGTGATTCTCCCTTTTGGTCTGGGTTGTCATTTTATTTGAGAAGCAACAGCAACAAAAGGATTGTTTGCTGAAAAGCTACAAGCTAATGACAGAGTTTCTCATACTTACTTGGTCTTGGTAAGGTCCGACTTTCGCATTTCATTCTATGTAAATTAATACAGCACGAGTAATGTTTGATGTAGTGACTTGCTGATCATTTTAAATATAATTTATTTATACAGGGCAGTTGTCTCTGGATGGTCTGCAGTGATGGTCTGATGTGATCTATAGTTATTCACTTCAAATTCAAATTCAAATGTACAGTGTAAAATCTATATTTTCAACTTCTTTTTTTATTTTTTTATTTTTTTAACTTCTTTTTTATTCTTCCATTTTTGTTCTTGCCTTTGATATATAAACACGCACAAACACAGATACACGCACATGAGCTGATACTCGTTCATTATGATGATCATTGCGGGATCATTTTGTACGAGAACACAGCCAAGACAAGAGCAACACACGCTGCATCTGGTTGCCGAACACTAACTGCGTTACATAAGTTTGTCATAGACGATCTCAGGAAAGGTGAGAGGAGGTGAACGAGAGTGAACAATGAGATTAATGGCTCTGATGTGTGAGAAGGAGAAATAAAACAGAAAATGGTTGAGAACACTGAGCGGTAAACAAAGATGTCATCTTTTCTCCAGGGACTGTGAGGATGTCTGAGCGAGCAACAAACCTCTCCTCTGGGTATGTCTAATATACTACAGTGTGACAGCCGTTATTCAAAATGGCAATTATTAAGACGACAGAGGGCAGGTAATGATGTGCTGTGATTTGTATTTCCATTAACTTGAATTATGCACCTATCCCACATTTGTCCTAATGGATCACAGTGCAATGACGTCCATTGACGTCACGTTTCAGATGATCCGCATTGCAGTCGCATGCAAATGTGTGCATGCCAGGCTCCGTGTAAAACCTCTTTTTTCATTTTTTATTATTATTGCATTTTCCAACGAGTAAGAGTAAACAGAGGCAGTAATATGCTCATTGGTTGTTGAACTAGTTGCGAGCCAAGCTGTGAAGATGTGCATAACTCCCTCAGCCCCCCAGGGACCCTGTATTTTCATGGGCCTGCCTCTGACGTCAATGCTCCGGCTGTCCTGTGGATTGTCAGAACAGACTATTCAGTTGGGGGGAGGGGACTGGAAGTCTCTGTGGTGTGTGTCTGCCGCATGTGATGTGTGTGTGCGCGTGTGCCTGTGTGGATGAAAGTACACTCCTGTGCGTGTGTGTGTGTAGATGTGTTCATGTTTGCTTGCATGTGATCTGTAAATGTTTCACTTACATCTGGGGCGTGTGTGTGTGTGCGTGTGAGTGTGCAGCGTGCAAAAAGCTTGTACAGTGCCTTGAATCAGAAATGTGCTTAAGTGGATGAGGTCTGTAATGTCGGTGGGGGGGGGGCAGAGAGAGGCTGTGTGTGAACAAGCGCACACACGTCTGAAGATGTGCAGCTCTTCTGTTGGGAGACAGAGGCCGTAGTCATCAGGAGGATGTTTGCTAAAAACAGCCGAGAGGGGAAGAACAGTTAAGCATGTCTGCCGAGCACTTCGCTCTTCAGTCAGCTGTTGATCCCCCAGCGGACGATGCTAAAGCTGCTCTTTCACCGACAGCCACGGGAACCTGCCGCATGTGACACACGCGTCCCATGTTAAGACAGATGAGATTTCAGCATCTTTCATCATCACCTTTTTTGATTTCCATAAATTTCCTCCGTAACACACATGCTATCCATTCACAGATGGATATGGGATTTCGGTGGCAGGATGATGTTGACAGAGAAAAGAGTGCGCACTGCCTGTCCAAATTGATACAGATCAAGCCGGAGAGAGCCCTGGCGGACATTTTGAGGTTTTCTTGGGTCTGTGGTGCTGAGTTCATTTCATTCCAATTGTAACTGAATAACTAAAAAAAAAAGAGAGAATGTGACGCAGATTTAGCCCCAAAATCCATCTGTTGACCTATGATCTACTGTAAATATATATTCTTCCATTGCTTTTTTACTGCTGTCAACCAGGACTCAAATGCAATACTTCCGTATACATTTCTAATTCCATGTTAGTTCTCCAGTTAACATTTCATACAAATATATAACTTTTTCACTAAAATTATTTGACAGCTATAGTTATTGGTAGGGTTGGGACAAAATATCTATACAGCAATACATTGGATGTCTTTTTTCTTGTGATAGAGCTATCGATGCGCTGATGACAAATACTAACATTTTTATTAAAACATGTGGCCACTGGACAGTGGTTTAGTCAGGCAACTGGACTTACCAGAGTCACTTCGTCACGACTCCTTGTGATGTTAACGTCTGTAAAGTTAAAATCTGTAGTTGTCATTTTCCTTTCAAAATGTTTACTTCGCTGCTGTTTTGCTCTCTGGCAGTTCGGCCTTTCACCAACTTATGGCTATTTTACATTGGAGTGATGGCACATATGGGCATGGACAAGAGACAGTCTGTCTTTGTATGCTGTTTATATCTCATTCCATGTGAATTTCTGTATTTCTGTATTTGTATTCTTCAGTTAGATATATTTATATTTTTATTTATGTCTTGTGACACTATTGTTATCCTGGGCAACATGTCTCAAATCGCATCGCTTTGTATTTTTGAGTGACTCTAAGATTCCTGACTCTAGTTTTCAGTTGTTTTGCAAATGAATGCTTTTTCTCTCTCCTGTCTTCAGCTTCCATTTAGTTTCACTTCTAACATGAATTTAAGAATAAATTATGCAAATGTATGACATGGTAACGTAGTGATGTCAAGAAGTCACAGGATTAAAGGCGGGACTACTGACGAGGTGTTTGAGGAGGAGTGTTTTCTGTGGGAGACAGGAGCTTCTGTTGGTGCAGACTTTGACCTTTTTATTTTTCATGCACAAGAGCACCTATAAAACACAGAAAGAAAGGGATAAAAAAACAAAAAGCATAATAGGTCTCCTTTAATCCCAAATTTAATGTCCTCACTGTTGCAAGGTATTGAAGTTGGAAATTCCAGTATTGCGACATACTTAATTATATTGATATAAATGAAGAAGCCATAAAACTGAGGATTGTCTTGTGAATATTGCCACAATTAAATTAAAATGGATTGGATTTGATTAAATTGAAATTAGATGGAAATATTTATCATGGTCTTTAAATGTCAGGGTCGAATTAGCGAGCTGATGAACTAGAACTTCTGTAGCCCACCAGAGATGCCAGGCGGCTCTTCAGCTACGACGTGTCCCTAACAATTTTCAGCTCGCTTTTGTGCACTTAAAATAGTACAGGAAACATCTGACGGCTCGAGATTTGCTGGGATCATTCTGTGGCTTTTGTATCTTTCTCTAACATGTGTCTCATGTATACATACAATCAAACAGAATACATTTTCATAACTGTGTGCAAAGATAATGAATGTAGCTGTCTGTTGATAAAGCCCTCACTTTAGTACAATTCATGTCAGTGGTTAAAGCACGTTTCATACCAGGTGGACACATCCAAACATAGTTATAATATCTGTTGGATTTTACAGCTCAGGTCGGTCAGTTACTTCCTGTTATGTGATAATTACATGTACAAAAAATGGCTGGTTTACCGCTTCGGAGAGCCGCAGATCAGAAGGGTTCACTGGGGGGTCACACGCCGAGTCGTGGCGTCCCTTGTGATCTACCGCATTTGCTATAAGTTCGACATCCATATCCGTCTCACATAAGCTCATAAAACGTCCGGCCATGAACTTCACAGGGAACAGTTTTAAGTATGTGTTTTCTGTCCGAATGCAAGGAGGTGAGCCCTGAACGAGCAGACAGAGCTTCGTCAACTCAGAGTTATAGCAATATTTTTACTTAAAGCTGCACTATGTAGGTTTGGGGAAGAAGTGTTAAACAGAAGAGAAAGATCTTCACTAGTTGATTTTCTTATGCCGAAACCAGCTAAACAAACAAACTCTCTCTGTTTTCAGGACTGAATAAACAAACTGACCTTGAAGACACAATTTCAGACAGTTTTTACTTCGACTGTATGTGGCGGACCCTGCCACCTTTCTAGCTTTCAGGCAGTGTTCTGTGGACCTTATTTTCCTCTGAGAACAGCTTGTTTATTCAGTTATGGATAAGTTAGATAGTTCTGATTTTGTATTTTTACCTCACTAATAATGTAACTATTAAAATTCTGAGATTGAATTTCTTCTGCAAAACTACATAGTGCCCCTTTAACCTTGTAATTTTCATAACTCAGGCTAAAATGTCCTGATTGTCCATAGGATTAAAGCCATGAAAACAGGAGCTTGTAGACAAATCTTTCAGATCAAGATACAACCCATGGGATACGTACCGTATGTATACTGCAATAAAAAGCCTGATCATTTGTTTCACATTGATGGTTTTATTACACCTTTATTATTTATCAGCCATCACCTCCCGAATACCTGGGCAACGGGAAATATAATCAGACAGCCAACACGTACGACACTTAAAGGTATCATACAGGCAGCGTCGTGCGTGTGAAATACGCTGACGCAGGTCGTTTCTCCACTGAAGGGCTTCTCTCGCGGAGCTAAAATGGAAGGCGCGGCGACAGAGTGTGTCAGAGAGAATCCATTATGTTATACGTGACCTCTGAATGGACCAGCTGCTCCAGAGTGTAGGAATGCCAGTGATTGATAGCGCACATGCTGACGTAACCCGCCACAGCTCCCCCCACACCTCCCCCCCTCCCGATATGATCAGTATGTAATGCTGCTGCGGCCGTGAGGGAGTCTGGCACACGTTACGCTGTATCATGTTGCTGACTCGGAGCCGTTTAGGCGCAGCGTGAGCGCTGATAACACGGGCGCACGTCGACAAAGGTTGCCGAGATAGGGAGCCCACTTAATTTGGAACGGTTTCAAACGGGAGCGATTCCCATGCATGTGTGTTTCACCTGAACCCAAGATTTGTACGCGTGCTGCGTACGTGTGGCTACGGCACAGTGAGTGAGTTGAATGCCGGGATTGTTTTGCTCCGCAGATGTCCCTTAAATGAATTAGCGTGTCTCTCTCCTCTGCATGGATATTATCAGTGGAAATATAAACACGAGCGGTGATGCATTCCTAAAGCAGAAACTGTACAGTTACAGGAACTGTGGACTTAAGACGTCAGAGTGAGTGTTCACACTGATACAGGAAACGCCTCCACAAACACTTTAATTTGAAAACAATAAGAAGTCAAGAGGAGAAAACAAAGTCCAACATCTCGACCGTGCCACTTTGTAGCTAAATGATGCTTCGGCACTGTGTTTTCAGCTTCCATTGTTTTTTTTTTCTTCCAGTCAGCTCACAATGCAAAATATTCATTTGGTTGACCTGGATTTGAGGTTAATTAGATTATATTTATTATCATCACTACTAGACTGGATGTTGTCATTATTACAAGATTATAACTCTTTAAATGTTTCACTGGCTCTGCACACAGAGCAAGGCCTTTCACAGAAGGAATGGACCGCATTGATTTATTTTTACGGTGCCAATTCAAAGCGATATTTACAATTATAATTTATGTAAATATACGACTGAGTTGAGCCTGCATGGTGAAATAAATCAATTGAATACGTTTGCTTCAGACAAAAGAACCTCAGGTAAAATCTCCAGCTGGATGGGACACCAGTTAGACCTTGGTAGGATTGGTGTTTAGGCTGCCCTCTGTGATTTTTGTCAATTAAATAAGCTTTTCTTACGCCTCATTATCAAACGCAGATTGTCATTCTGACATCACGCGCGCTGCTCTTTCTGTGAAAGGCTGATCTGAATGAACACGCTCGCAGGACACAAGTCATTCATTAAGTCTTGTATTGTGATATTCAACATAATTCTGCAGATTGATCTCTCTGCTGAGGCGGGTCAGAGGTCAGGCTGGCACTTAAAGATCATTAAAGGGATGCTCAGATCAGTGCCTTGCTGAAGGGCACAACGGCAAGACAATCAAAGCCCTGTTCGGTGCTGCCCCTGTTCGGTCTCAGTCTCCTGCGCTCCCTCCTGTCCCCGTGTGGAGGTGGAGGCTGTCTCCGTCTCCTCTCCGACCACCGAGTCGCGGATCAGGAAACAGCAGCGTGTCTCTGGAGAGCGCTGGGCAGCGTGTGGCTCGGCCCCTTTCAGCAGCCAAATTCAGGAACAGGAACAGCAGCGTCAACGGTGCGCTCTCCAGACGCGTCAAGCGCGCAACAACACCGGAAACACTCAAGACGTAGCCTTCAAATTAAAACAAATACCTTTGTTTTGCGGGGATAAACATGGACAAATTCATAGATTTATGAACTGGTTATTTGTTAATAGATGACACACATTTGGTCGCATGTTGTCATGGCGTTCGGTGCCTGTGCGACTGTTTGCAGGAATGTTTCATATTAAGATTGTGGCAATTTAGACGCAGGTACCAAAACTGTACGTTTGTCTAGAGGAAAACAGTGGAAAATAATGCTTAATCGGCTCAAATTCTTAAAAAATGAAATAAATAAAATACACTGAACACCACCAAGAGTTGAAGCTCGTGTTTTTCTTTATTTTGAAAATAAAAGCGGAGGTTTCGCTTGATAGATGTGGCTGACTTGACTCTGGCGCGCTCCTGTCTTTCCCTCTGTGTGTGTGTGTGTGTGTGTGTGTGTGTGTGTGTGTGTGTGTGTGTGTTGACTCCCATCTCTCTGTGTCTATGCGTCGTCGTCTCCGCTCCCCCAGTCCGGTGCTGCTGCACATGCACAACGGAGCCACCACGCCGAGGAGGCGGGCCGACTGTAGCTACACCTCGGCCAGCGGTGCTGGGTTATAGCGCTGGTGGTGGTGGTGGAGGCGGAGGAGGCGGAGGAGGAGGAGGAGGGGGGCAACACACACTGCTCTTCTTGCCCTTCCTAAACCGTGCACAGCCTGAAGCATTGAGGACACCATCAAATCAACGCGTACTGGAATAGTTTTGGTTTTTTTCGCCCAGACGCACCAAGTTGCAGCTGCAGAGGCGCACTTTTCTCCGTGGCTCCTCTCTGCTTTTTTGCGCTCACAATCCGAAATGGAAGATGGTCCGTCTTCAACAAGCTGTTTCAGAAGGTTAACGGACTGTTTCCTTGGTGCAAGTAGGTATTTCTCTTCTTTAAAAAAAAAGCAACACTTTTTGAAAGATTCAAATAAAAAAAATAAAAAAAGATGTAGCAGATTTAATCTATAAGCGTGGAAATATCTCCAGCCTTTCCAGTCGCGCGGGCGGACGGTATTCGCCCATGTGTCTTCCCAACTTTATGAATGACAAATTGATAGCTGATCTCGATGGGTGGGGACTTCGCTGGAGGGGAGACCGGGCAGGACTGCAATTGCTGGAAAACGCAGCGTAGTCTCGTTTTTGAATAGAGTCAAAGCTTCTAAGGCTCCCATCTCGTGCTGGAGTCGGTCCGGTCCGTCGCGGAGGGGGACAGCGAGCAGTGCTGCAGTGAGACATGGCATCAGAGAGCGGAGCCAAGGCTGCAGCCTGAGCCTCAGTGAGGAGAGAGAGAGAGTGAAGAATCTGCTTCAGGAAAACAAATCTTCAAAAATACTCTTGTAATAATGTGATCTTGGGGTTGATATTACTCCTGACGGAATAAAAGGGCTTCATTCTCATTTTATGATAACTCCTGATTTTCATAATTATTCATATAATCCCATAGCTGCTAATATCCATAAAATGATAAACTAATAGAATAATGATATTGGCTTTTTTTTATGTCAGCTTTTCTCACTCCAGTATGACTTTAAGTGTCAGAGGCAGATGTAATACACTATTTAACATTATTTTTTTTATCATTAATCGTAAAAAAAAAAAAAGTCAACGATAAAAATGTGCAGAAAAAGTGCATTAGTAAATCACTCCAGGAAACATTCGCACCCATAATAAGCTTTCTTTTATTTCAGTGGTGGATTTACGGCCCCGTTGCATATTTTGGCATTTTATGTCACTTCTAAATCTTTGTGGGAACCTCTTCTGTAGGGATAGTTGTAATTTTTTCTTGTCTGCGATCGTAACTCTCTGCGTGCAACATGAATAACTCATGTCAGTGGCTCCAGTTGTTTCAGTGGCACCTCAAGTGACCTGCAGTGGCGACCCTGTAATAACAAGTTAGCAGTTTGGGGGCCTGGGATCCTAACTGAGCGAGGGGACGCCAAAGTACACACATAGCAGTAAACTGCAGTCATGGAATGTATTATTGAGGTACAGTATGTAGGTATCCCGTCCTCCCCGTGCTGACCAAAAAAGGACAAGAATGTCAGATTTTCTCAAAGCCTCCACACTTTTTGGGTTGCATGAAACAACAGCTGTCAGAGTCGAGTGAAGTAACACCTACTGTAGTAACATTCAGCTCTCTCTTAATAGTTTTCAATAAAAAGTCATCAAATTTCAGCTCGATTAATGATGTGTGAGCATCGTAGCTCGCGTTTATGCTGCTCTTTTTTTCTTTATTCCAAACGCTACAGCTGTCAGTTAATCTGGGTTAAATGTAGGATTAACTTGACTCACTATTTGCCTTCTCACTGTATGTTTCCTGTGACCGGTGTGACATCTGGCAGTAATTTGATTAGACTTTATCCGAGGCTTTTTGACACATGAACATTTCTGAACTGGAGTGCACGCCATGGCTGCATCTGCATCATTTACTGCACAATGCGCTGGTCTATGCAAATATTAAAGGGGCGCTATGTAGTTTTGGAGAGGAAAGTCCAAGTCAGAATTTTAATATTTACAATACTAACGAGGTAATAATACAAACCCAGAATTATTGATTTTGTTCCATAACTGAATAAACAAGCTGTTCTCAGAGGAAATTAAGGTCTGCAGGTCACTGTTTGAAGCTACAAAGGTGGCGGGGTCCGCCAGATATAAACAAAGCTAAGTTGTATGAAGTTGTGTTAAGATCAGTTTGTTTATTCGGCTCATTCAGTCATGAAAGCGAAGAGAGTTTGTTTATTTAGTTAGTTAAGGCTTACAAATTTTCTTTCTCTTCTGATAATTCTACACACTGTACCTTTTAAACATGTGAAAGATGGCTTTAAATGCATCCATCACAGAGAAGTGGAGGGCTTTTTCTGCTGGCATGTTTCTCCTTCTATTATATTTTGCCCTCTCTGAAGTGTGACAGGTTGCCGGACTCTCCAGCAAATCGAGTCCTCCCGGGAGAGACATCATGCCGGCTCATTCACTTCCCTATTGCTGCCATAATTCTGAGATGTTGTAGCTGTTTGTAGCCTCACGTTGCGTGCAGATCTACATCCACACGTGTGTGTTTGTGTGCCTGTTTTGTGAATGGTCCTGGTTGGCATCAGAGGTCAGTCTGGGTCAGCCCTAATGTGATCTCTCAGGAATCTTTCAAAACCCAATTGGTTGTCTACGAATTGCTTAACTCAGTGAAGAAGGCTGCATTGTCAGGCAGGAAGTGCTCACGCTGGACATTTCCTGCCCCACCGCATGCCCTCTCTCTCTCACTCTGAGCGAGGACTTCTCTCTTCAGCACAGTCACCAAATATATCAAAACGTATACGGCTTGATATGATTGGAACATGAAAATTGAATTCAAATTTGAATGCCTAAGTAATTCCAGATTGGGCTGAGAGCGGTGTGATTTGTCTTCTGTGTTTATTTAAACTCTCATGAAATTCGAGCCAAAGAAAATGGGCTTGTTACGCAGTTTGAACCCCCATTTCTTACGTCGAGATCCACGCAGGACTGGACGGGCGCCAGGCCACGGTACGCAGTCCGAGCGGCGAAAGAAACAGATGACATTCTCCTCAAGGCGTCCGTTGACCCCCCTCGTCGGCTCGTCGCCGGGGTTGGTATCTGAGTTGATGGGAAAAGGCCACATGCATGTAAGATTTCTTTACAACTTGTCCTCCTGTCAAGGCTCATAAAAGAACGCGGCAGCGGAGACGACGCAAGGATCTGTGGTTCTCATTACACCGGGTCCCCACTGGCTCCTCTGCAGAGCGGCTGCAGAGTTCAGCGTCAGTCCAGATGTGGAACGGGGAACATGACCCCTGATCAGTGATGTGGCTCTGGGGATGGAGGAGGAGGAGGAGGAGGAGGAGGAGGAGGAGGAGGAGGGTCTGGGCAGTGCTACATCAAACCACCAGGTCGGTCGAGATGCTGGCTCCGAGGCAGCGACTGCAGGCCGCTGTTGTCGGCAGTGTGATCTACCACCTCTGGCTGCCGTTCAGTTTCCTATCACCGGGGGGAAATGCACAAGAAAAGTTTTGTGTTTATAACTTGAAGGTGAAGGCCGGCCTGCTGTGTGCCTGCAGCTGCAGTCAAGAGTGTTGCTGCTTGCCCATGACCACACTGTTAGACTGTGGATCAAGGGACATGCCTTATCTACATCTCAGTTTGCCATTTATAGCCCTTACCCTTTATGTCTCATGACCTGGACCATGCAAGTGGAAATAATGCAAATTACATTTCCATGGAAATCTCCCTCTCTCTCCAGCATGAGGTGTGAGCTTGCATGTTTGTGCAGCGGTGTTTGTTTTCTCCATGTGGGTGCGTGTCTCCAGAAGTGATGGGACTGCAGTTAAAGTCCAGCCTGAAACAGCGATTTCTTCATTTGACACCTTTCAACTGACTGGTTGTATTGATTTAGCCGCACCGGTCACCTCACCCTTGGCTGCTGTGGAATTTGGCAGGAGTGTATACATATATATATATATATATATATATATATATATATATATATGTATGTATGTATATTGTGTGTGTCCACCTGCAATTGGACACACACACGCATTCAGGTTCACCGGCTCAGGCTCAATGAATAAATGAGGTGAGCAGTGGGAGAGGAGTTAAAGCGTTTTCATCTCCGGCGCTGCCTCTTTCTTCTCCCTCTCTGCCGAGGCACTGAATGTCAGCGTTGGACGCCGTGCTCCAGCCCTCCCATAGATAAGATAAGAACCACATGCTCTTCCCACCTCCTGGCAAGGGAGTCCCAGGCGGACCTGCTGACGCACGCACCCTGCGGCCCTCCCCCTCCTCCCTCCCCTTTCCTGCCTCAGCCTCATGTCAGGAAAGTGAAAAGTAGTACCTTGGCAGCTTGCCCTTGACTCCCTGCCAGAAGGAGTGCGCTTCGAGAGAAGTGGTCTTTTCCCTTTTTCTCTCATGTGCATTTTTCATCTATGTGTTGCAGAGGAGGAACATCTTGCTCGCTAAACATCGGCACTGCCGGGGTCGGCCTCTGCCGCCGCTCGACATCGTCCAACAGGAACGCCGGAGACACACGTTCACTCCTGTTTCAGGCACCGTCTCGTAGATCGCTTACTTTGTCATGAGGAATAGAGATGAGCGATGAAGATAGGATGGAGCTGGTTGTTGTTTTTTTAAAAGCTCTTGAAATGTGCATAATGTGAGTTGATTGTTTCAATTAAAGCAATACCTTGCTTTGGCAGTCCTTTGATAGCAAGGATAAAGAAAATTCAATCAACCAATCCTCACATTACTGGACAGGGCTTGAACTTTTCTCTAATTCTTGCAGGATTTAAGCAGAAAAACAAAACAATTGTATCCATGTTTGCCCTTTTCTGCATTAATCCAAATAACAACCAAAGTCAAATGAAGTCACACATCATCCTTATCCGTGGTCTCATATCAACTTTGGACTGGACAGCTACATTAGCAGTTCCTGAGAAAGACACCAGAAGTAACTCTGCTAACAAACACTTTGTCCCCCTGCCAGCTGAGGAAAACTACATTTCTCACTGCACACGCTGGTTAATGTTACTGTGGCTCGCTGGCAAACATCAACCAAACATGAAGAATGACTTCTCATTATTATTACTGAAATCACGTAGTTGTATTTACAGTGGTATTGAGTCATACCCTTCCCAGGATGGTGGGGTCACGTTCCCCCTTTTCCCGCTGTGACTTACACCTATGCCCTCAACTACAAGAACCACCTCTCTTCCAGATAAATCAATGCCTCATCAGCTTTCTGTCAGCTGAGAGGGCTCGTTAAACAACCCTCACCCCATGTTGTGTAATGTCTGTTGGGGGGAAAGAGTTTTACCTGAGCAAACCTGACAGGCTGAATTCAGGGCAAACATTTCTGAAATGTGCTCAGTGTTGTGCGAAGCTTATGGAGCGTTCACATTTACTAATCAAATATATTCACGCACTTTAACTTTTGAAGAAGACTCATATTAGATCTAATTAGATGTTATGATTATCATGGAAAAAAAAATATTTGAATCACCTCTGCAGTTAATAAAAAAAAGGTGACATTTTATTAGTAGATGTTAAATTTGTAGCTGATTAAACCTGGATAATCATTTCACTGTTAACAAACAGTCCAATGCTTTATAAATGTTTATTAAACAATTGTTTATTACAGTTGCAGGTGATGTTTATAATACTGTGTTAATGGCAAATAAATACTGTGCTGTTCATCTATAAACAAAATGTGGATGGTCAATATGAAGTTGCAATTGATGTTCATAAACTTATACAACTGTTTAATACATAAAGAGCATTCCATTGTTTAACTGTAAAGTAACTTTTCGCTGCATTTCTTACAAATATGCGGGCACCACCCCCGAGCCCACCAGTTTTGGGCTCCACTAGGGGGGACAACCTTTATGATTATCCATTACAGTAACTCAACATCAAGCCCCAGCACCAGCGATGGATGCAGGTGTTCTGAATTGCGTTCTGTTATACCTGTAACCACATCAGACATTGTAAATAAATAAACAAATAAATTATTTTAAAAGAACAGCAGATCAACTGAAACTAAAGACTCATAGTTTGGCTGAAATGACCGTGAGATCCTTACAGCACTGCTGTGGGTACAAAAGGAAACCTCACCATGTGAGTTTTCTTGCCGTGCTGACGCTTGTGTTGAGAAATTCAGATTTCAAAATAGAATCCTCCGACTTAAAAGAGGAAGTGGGTCCACAGCTGATGACGTCCGTTGCAGTCACCATCGCGGTTCCTCGGCTCTCAGATGAAGACTGAAGTGATGATAGAAAGCGCGGTGTGGCATCAAAACGGAGGCGGAGAGGTTGTGTGGACTTGAATCTGACCAAATGTAAATGGTATTATAGGGACAGATGTGTGGTTACAGAGAAATGAGGTCTTCCCTTTTTCTTGTCCCATTCTCTGAAGCTGCTTCCTATAAAGAGATGTAGCATCAGAAATACTCTCAGGCCTTCCCCGTTATGTGCCACTGCTAAATGTTGACACGCAACGTTTCTTGCTGTGACCTGTGATTGTGTACGATACCCCATCACAACTGACTCTCTATCAGGTTTCAGTGTTGATGCTTGTTTCAGTCCTTTAAAGTTGCTGCGCGAAAGAAATGTTTATTAAAAGCACATTTTATTATTACACGATGCCGTGAATTACTCGGAGTATCTCAACAAGCCATTTACTTTTCCATATAAAAGCAGACCGTGCCTAATTGATTTCCTTCATAAAAACGCTCATAAACTTAAATCGCAACTCCCAACGATTTACTATTTTGGCAGCGTTTTCAGGATGTTTTGATGCCCCGAAATGCCAAATTACCACCACAAACCGGTGCCGACGCACACGTATAGATGCCCAGCCCATGGTTTAAACGTTGTGGATGTGAGACCCAGATGGACTGCGACTGGTTCTGGCCTCCCCTCCCCAGTCCCAGGGTGTGGTGAGCTGTAGTCAAGATAAGTGTTATGCAACAATACCTCACTGCATGAACTCAGGCTTCAGTTTTTACACAGGAAGCCCAAGTCTGAGTCAGGCACCAAAATCCCTGCCAACTGGGCTGCAGCCACTCACAAACATGCTGCACAACACGCTGCCTCCCGCCTATACGTTTGTCTCAATGAATGTTTGACTCATTTAAAGCACAGAGGTGAGAAGCAGCGACATCCAGTACATTTTGAAGGTGATTTTAAGCTGTACGGACACACTCTGCATACGTATTTCAGTTTTATGCTTCGGGGTGAATCTTGTACATTTGACTCCACTACAAAAAAACGTGATGGATGTATAAAATACAAGTTATTGTGAGAGACAAGTCCAGTGCTTCTCAACCTTTTTGGCTGACAAAAAGTAGCGTCTAGTTCGGGCCCCTTGTCATGATTCATGTCTGGAGAGATTTTCCCTTTAGACCTTTCAGATGGTTTCATTTAAAGACAAGTCTGGGGCCCAAATTTTCACAAAGAAGCAAAGATTTGGAATACAAATAAGTAAAGCAAAGCTTTGTTTTGTCTTCTTTCCTACTCTATTAACCATCTCACCACCTCCCACATTTGTCTTGTGACCTCTGGAGGGAGTCATACATAGTAATAAATCAGTCGAGTTTTATGCAGTACTTTTACTTTATATACATGCTAGTATATTTTGTCGATAGTACTTGTGTTCTTTTACTTTAGTAGCAAGCCTTTGACTTATCTTACAATATTTTAACAATAAGGTAGTAGCACTTTACTTATGTACATAATCTGAATACCATAATTCATAGGCTAGCGCAAGATTTTGAAATACCTTAAATGTGACAGATCTAAAAAGAGCTTGTTAGATGATGAAGATTCAGACATGTTTTTGGTCACAATTGCATAAAATGGACCCAAACGAAAGACACACAAAGAGGCAAAAAACAGAACCTGGCAACAACAGATGCAGTATAAGGAAAGTACCAAGTAATACAAACCAAACCAAATAACCACAAGGAACAAATCAGGAACATAGGGAACACTCGAGGGCCGTGAGATATGTGGACGAAAACTGGACTGACGCGAGCAGACAAACCAACAACAAGTGAGGGAACGACACAGGCTTAAATACAAGCTAAGCTACTGACAGGATGAGCTGCAGGTGGAGGGACACTGGGAACAGGGCGGCGCTAACGAGGCTGATGTGAGACAGGTGGGGGTGGGCGGGATCAGACCGTGCAGGAACACCAGGAACACAGGAGGGAAGACACAAGAGTGTGGAACTACAAAATAAAACATGAAATAACCAAAAACCAAACCCATGACAATTTTGTCCACACGTGTTGATTTGCTTTTGATCGACATGCCAGACATTGTGTTCAATATGTGAAGTGACCGACGACAATACCGATTATTAGTAATCCAGGAGACTGATAACACAGAAACCGATTTTTTTAGTATTTTTTTTAAAAAAGCTGAATTTCGGCCCAGATAATGTTCCTAGTTGATAAATTAAAAACATTTAGTGCTTATCTTGATGACCACATTGTTTTCAGCAGTGCTGGCCACGGGGGAGAAGGGAAATTTAATTGAGGTTTGACAAAATAAAAGCAAAAACTCGGGTCGAACCAGTGACCAAGCCGTTGCGTCTCCCACAGCAGGCTCCCTCCCTCTCTCCTGATTGAGTGAGCGCATGTGGTTCCCAGTGGGGTTAACCATTCTGGACCACAGCATGTGGGACGGATCTGGCTGCACCTTTGATTAGCCGTCATAGTCACAGGCCCAGGACACTGACGCATATCCCACAGCTCTGAGTGTCACTGCGGTCGCATTATGTTGAGCCGTGGCTCGAAAGATTTGTGAAGGAATCAGAGGGAAAGTCTGTAAGGTCGACAGAAAGTAGCAGGAATGCTGAGGAAAAAAAAAAAGTGCCATCAATCAACATCATGCTGCAATAAAGTGGCTGTTGGGTCAAACCAGTCATTCTTCTGGCATCTTTTTCCACAGCTCTTTAATAGAGGTTGACGATATTTACATTTCTGACTTTTTCCAATAACCAGTGATTTCTTCTTCTTAGCCAGTACAGATAAATTCATTTATCTGGAGTTCACCTGAACTAAATGTGAAGCTTATAGCAGATGCACACACAGCTTTAACGGCCGCCTGTCACTGAAGGAAATGTTGAAAATGTGTATGTTGATTTAACATTGATTTAGAGGAAGTTGGCCCTTGAATGGTTCCTTTAATGCCTCATAATTCCGCATTACATTTTCATATGTCTTCCCTGTACGCATTCAATTTCATTTTAATTTCAAAGCCATAGTTTTAAGGTTTTAATATGTCATGTGGAATGATCCTATATCGCCATTTTGGTGTTCTTTCTACAACATCATAATCAGTGCTGCTCCGGACCATTATTTCAGCTGACCAATCAGGTTTTTGTGATTTTTCTGATGTCATCGCTTTATAGCTTGTGAAAAAAGGTGGGAAAATAAGTCCATTGGAGAACTTAGTCTCCGTAATACATGTTTTTGACACTGTGGCTTGATTTGAACTGAAATCATAATCTTCTCTTATATGGCTATACCTAACCAATGTTCGGGTTTTTGCCCAGCAGTCAGCTTTTGCTGGCCCTTGGCGGCTGACTGAGCGAATAGAGTTGGCGGGGGAGCCTGTCGGTGAGAGGAATCCCTCTGATTGATTGTTCAGATAAGCGAATCAGTGCATGAGAAGAAAAACTGAAAATAAAAGAGAAAGTTCAACGATTTCCCCAGTTATCACTGTTTCTCGATTTTTATTCACCTGGGCCTCCTCACAAGTGCCATCTGCCACTTCTTTGCTGCCTTGCGATAACAGTTGCAGTTTGTGTGTCTCGCGTCCTGAGTCTTCCAGTTTCCCTTTTTTATCGAGGGTCACCGACTACTTCTACCTGGTGCCGTGCAAGCTAGCTGCCCGCCAGCTGTAGTCTTTGCAGTGCGTTACAGTGCCGCTAATTCTATGATGTCAGTTTGATGTGCTAGGGACCTACACCTAACCACACAGAAACAGAAGCATTTTAAAAACTAAACAATAAAGAAAAAGAAGCTAAAAATAAGCTCCACTCCCGTGAATCCTCCATGTATTTATTTAAATGAATCCCACCAACACTGTCCTGCTGCCTGAAATCATCAGAGCACAGACTGTGTATTAATACGCAGCTGAAGTCCACAAAAAATGTTCTATATACTCCTGTTTGATTCATGTTTGATAAAGACTGCAGTGCCCAGTTGTTTCAGATTATGTATGAGTATTTTATTTTGTTTGTTGTTTTTTTTATTGTAACCTGATTTTAGACAGATTTGTTGCTTTTGGTCTTTTCATGTGACTTGTTGACAACAACAGAAATATAGAACACGCTCAGCTTTATCCTTAAGCAATCACCGGCCTGACACTGATTAGCCGAGAAATGTATCGAGCTTTGCCGCCTGTGATGTCAGTAAAAACACTGAATTTGACAAGAATGTAACTTTCACATTCTTGTCCCGCAATACGTGCCAAGATAAAGGTTAAGGGTTGAAATAGGGGTCACAAATAAACAGTGGCTGTTCTAGGCAGCCAAGGTTTGCTCTTTCTTTGCCACTAACTCCTTGTTTTCTTGTTTTTTTTTGTTTTTTTTTCAATTTTTCCTAGTGTGGGTCAGCAATTCTTAGCTGACAAGGTCTTAGCCCGAACACCATTATATCAGCCGTCTTGTACCCACTGCAAGTTTTTAATCACTGTAATGCAGTTAGTTTTTGCCCTGTGGAAACAGAACATTTGACTATTTTTGTTCATGTGCACACATATGATAGCTAAATAATTTTTTTTAGAGCCCCGTCGACACAGAAGTCGTATTCATAAATTGATACAGCTTCCTTGTCTTTTCAGTTGTTTTTTTTTTTGTAGTGTCACCAATCACAGTGCCTCCTTTGTGTTTCAAATAGGACAAAGTCGTCGGGGTCTCTTGCAGCGCTCCCGTTTTACTCCTCCCTGTGTGTCTCTCCATCCCCTGCAGCTCACTTCAACCCCCCCACCTCAACTCTCTCTGATTTATTAAGCCGTATTCTGCCGATGTGCGTCAGAGCTGGCCAGGAGTCTCGTGAGGCGTTCCGCTCCTGAAGATCTGTGTCTCGTGTCTGGACAGCGTCAGACCGCAGCGTCCTCCATCCCCCGAACTCCCCCCACCACCTCTGTTTGCCTTATTTGCCTGCAACCACAAGCCTGCTCAACCTACACACGCACACACGCACACACACACACACACACACACACACACACACACACACACACACACACACACAGCAGATGATCCATCGTAAGTGAAGATCAAATGATTTGTTCTGGGGGAATGGATCAAAGGTCGCAGATAGCAGCAGACTGTTTACCAGAGTCAGGAGCACTTTTATTCTAGAATTAAATTAAATTAAAGGTTATTTAACAACTTCAAGTCTTAAACACTCTTCATGGAAATGCAGGGGATACCTGCAGCTGAAGTGGATGCTTCGAGCCCCCTGCATCATCCTACACAACTGTCCAGCCCACACCACCCCCCTCGTTCAGGTCACCCACCATCCGGGCACCGTACAGGATTTCAGACGGACAGCCCCACTTAGTGATATTTTCATTCCGCGGGTGTGTTTGTGTGTCTGACAGCAGAACACATGCCTTCCAGCTGCATGTCCTCCTGTGATTCATACTTGAAGGGAGTCTACACAGATGCTGCTGATAACCAGACATTTCGTGAGAAAGCGGTATGAAAAAAAAAGCTATAAGGGCTGTCTAAAAACAACAACGCTCTTTGTTTTATTATCTGATAAAAGACACAATTACCCCACACCATACCACAAATCTAAATATATCAGCACTGCTGTACAGGATTTGTTTTTTCTTTTCTTGGAAGAATTACTTTTGATTGCCTCTAATGTCAGCGTTGAGTTCGAGGTCTCATGACGAGATGACATCTCAGTTACAAGGCTTTGTTTCAGATGCACAGTCCATTTGCGTGAGTGACCTAAACATGATGGTTTCCTAGTGTATCACGGCGGCCTCTCAGACGCCAGCGGGTGTATTAAAAACAACTTTCCCCCAACGATGGTCTGGCAAATGGCTTTTTTCCCTGACAACAAAGACAGTAAACAGCAGCACTTAGCGAGCTCTCAAGAACCTAATTGCCTATTAAGCACAATCGAGTCCTCCTTTATCCTGCTGCCTCTGTTGGGGGCTCCTGTCCCTGGAGACGCAGCTTTACAGTAAACATAAGTGAGCTAGCCCAGCTATCAGCTTTAGCTGAAGCCTAGGCACTGTTGCTGCTGCCGCTGTCACCTCAGAGTGAAGAAAACGAGATGACCTTCGCTCGTCTCCGGCCTGCGCATTTGTTTGGGTGGTTGTCGGAAACACCGCGCGCCTTTGATTTCCATCCTCCTGTGTCTTGAATTTCTAGCATTTCCATGATTTCTCAGCGTTAATTAAAAAAAAGTATTTTAACTTACTTAGGAATAGTAGTTGTGCGATCTAAAAGACATCCTGTTTCTGTGTTTTCAGGCTTGACAGATGAGAAAGTGAAGGCCTACCTCTCCCTGCACCCGCAGATGCTGGACGACTTTGTGTTGGAGAGCGTGAGTGCAGAGACGTTGGACAGATGGCTGAAGAGGAAGACCAGCAGCAGGCCTGCAGGTATACCCACACAGACAGACACACACGCGCACACACACAAGGACAGACATATGAACACACACACACACACACACACAACATGCTGCAGCAGTCTGGATCACGGTGACATAATGATCGGATCAGCAGATTTCAGTATATTGACGTAGAGTTGTAATATTTTGCTTTGCTTAAATGTTTGTTCTTTTTTGCTCACATAATCCCGTAAGAGTTCCCGACTAGTAAACCACAAATACAGGCTGCCCTGAATATCTGCAGCCGAGTCAGGCGCTGAACAACTGAAGCCTTTTTTCTTCTTTAAGACCAGAGAATAACCAGAGTGTTCCTCTGCGGCTTGTGTTTATTATCCCGGCCATTTGCAGTACAAATCACTCATCTTCACATGTGTCTCCTTCAATCGTCAGTATGTGTGATAGACAGAAGAGAGGCAGAGGGAGCGGGCCTGTCGGGTGTTTACGGGTCATTAGATGTGTTTGAGCGGGCCGAGTTGAGTCTGTGCCGTGCGCTCCACACACAGCGGACTGTTTCTCAGACCAACCGCATCCATCAAGGGCCCACAGGGCTGGCACTCGGCCCAGTCGAGCTGCTGACGTCAGAGGCGACCTCCAGAGACATGCAGCCGGCTGAAGGGGGCCCAGGGGAGGGGCAGGGATGGTGGTGGTGATGGTGGTGGTGAGGCGGGGGGGGGGAGCTGCTGGCTCAGGGTGTGGGTGTGTTGAAGTGAAGGGGGAAACTGGCGGAGGATGGATTTGTCACATTTTGGAGCTGCTTTCTACTTCATGTACAGACAGCCGTGTTCACTGCTGCCATGCAGACGTCGACTTCTGGAGTCTGAGCCTGCACGTGAAACCATTTCCTGTGTACAGTTTGTACGTATGCGTGTGTGTTTAGGTCGGCAGGTACCAAATAGAGGCGCTCATGTTAATCCTTCTCGCCAGGCGCCGAGTCGGAATAACTCATCTCAGTTCAGAGCAGATGGAGTCAGCGCTGATTCACCGAACTTCATCGCAGAGCAGAAAGGCGAAAAACTTTTTCGGCTAATGTTTCCGTGTTTTTTTTTCAGTTATCATATGAGTCATGAAACAAAACTCCCGAAGTGAAAAGGGTCAGGGTTTTCCCATGCTTTGCGAAGACTCTGCAATTTAAGTAGTAATTTTGTTTACTGCGAAAAATTCTGAACATTTTTAGCAGTTTAAAATACTGCACACGGTACACGAGCTTCGTCATATTGATTTTTTAATAAAAATCTTTAGGGATACAAGGATGAAAGATTTTATCAGCGTGAATGATTGTGATAAAAAATCTGTCAAGATGAGTTGGTCATGCTGGATTTCCATTATGGGGGTCATCTTAAATGCTGGATGATCGGATATCCTCGCGAGTCACTTGAACAAGCTGTCTAGATCAGTAGCATTGTCCTATACACATCTCTTGATTTATTTTGAATTGGGGGAATGTGGGTGAAATATGTATTCCCTTTTTTAAACCATTTTGATGATAATTCGGATTATGTTGCGAATCCCACCAACTTTGTATGGGGTGATGGTTACAAAATCTTTATGTATGTAAGTTTCTCCCTGTGGTGCCAAACATGGTGTCAGTGTGATGTTGCATCGAGGTGAGGCGTTCCAGTGTTGTGACAGCACTAGTTTAGCACGAGACCTCTCCTCTGTTCAGCCACTGGCCACCATTTGTTCCAGTACGGCAGGAAAGTCACCTTTCAGGAATTTGAGTCAGGCAACTCATCGCAGTAAACAAAGTTGCTGTTTTCGCTGAGCAGAAGCTCAGAAGTGCTGATTGAGCCGAAAAATCTGCGCTGCCTGGCCTGTCCCAATGATTCTGTTTTTTTGGCTAATCGTACATGTCTTATCATTCTGGTATTTTGTTTTTGGTTTGACTTAATGTTATGGTTGTGTGATTTTAAATTGTTTTTATTACACATACTTTTTTAATTATAATAATTAATAAAAATTATATTTTTTTACATACAATTTCCAGTGACTGAATGTCAAAAATAAAAAGTAAAGCTCTTTAAAAGGGCACACTTCAGGCTATTACATTGACCATTATATTAGTGGCATAAAACGATCTTTGTTGTAATCATATGTGGACAATTTATCACCCAGCAATAAATGGTTATTGTGGCAGGCCTATGAACTTTATTACTGGAAATCTGCAACTTCAAAAAAAAAATTCAAAAGTATGAATATTCTTTCAGATGGATTCAAGCGAGTTTTGAATTTCACAGTAAGTTCTCATGTTGCTTGTTAACTGCTGGCTGCCTGGAAGGTAGTAAAAAACAAGTGCTCTGACAAACTATGTTAGTGATCCCCTAATAGACCTAAGGGTCCTGGCGAAGTGGTTACCGGCATTGATACGTTGGATGATGAAACACAGTGGAGGACCGCTCACTTACTGATGAATACACTGTAGGTCATATGTAGATATACAAATATGCTGCTCTGCTACAAGCGCAAACACTTTTTCCTCTTTACAAAGTCCATGTCAGTGAATGGCTGATGGAGCCAACATCAATATGAACCATGGGTGACGATAGATATTTCTTGGAATAGAGAGATGGGGACCATCAGACCACCATCAGAGTCTGGGATTTTAATCACGTAAGAGTTTGGGGATTTTGTTGGACAATCCACATTGTTGTTCCTCTGGTGTGGATGTTAGTTTGGATGTAGCCTGTGGAGCCAGATGCAGCTTCAGTCTTCATTTGTTAAAATGCAGCGTTTAGTGCCAGCCCCTTATTTTGCACATCAGAGTCTGCAACGGGCCTTGTGGAGCACGACTACATGTCAGAAAACGTTGTATAAAGCCGAGCGGAGCGGTGAAAAGTCATGAAACTTCCGGTTTAGCCCTCTGCTCACTTAAAATTGTTCAATTATGTTTTGTATTTTATTGGGAGAGTGAAAAGACACATTTTATGGGGATTTGTGTGTTGGTCATCCGCCATTTTACAGCCGCTCCTTTCCGCAATGTAGTCTAATGAGGGGAACATCTTATTGGAACATGGTGCATCATTGTTATTTAATGGTTACAAATTGGCTCCAAACCCTGGTGCTCTTCCTGCGGGCATGCTCAGACCAAAATGTTGCCAGTTAAGATACATTGTGGGTAATATCGGTGTCATGCTTTGACACGGAAAAATTATGTGTGGAATAAATCTGTGGCTCTTATTTATCTGTTCCTTAACTGGCCGCCGTAAGGCAGACAGTGTTGGAGTGCAATGCTAAATTGGTGCAATACATCTTTAAAGGAGCCCTGTGGAGTTTTCTTGAGATCTAATCAACATGTTGAATGCGTGTCCTACTACAGTGCTATGATGATCTGGTGTTGAGTGTTGAGTGCTGTTATATTGACCCACAGTAGATATACTTCCACCTTTCAGTTTTGACCGTCATGTCAAATGTTATTAAAATGACCTTTATGTGCTCTGTCTTGACCACACCAGACTCACAACAGGCATGCTGAGTTGGTCTAAACCAAGGTGGTACTTTAAAGGTTTGATTTGTAAGAGAGTTGACCTCTGTGTCTCATTCCCATCTCCGTCTCCACCGTCTGACAAATCGGAAGTTTAAGTGTTGAGCAACGTTCAGCCACTAGGTCCGTGAAGTTGGGCTCATGAGGCGACCAGAATGCGGGTGTGAACATGAGTAATACGCCTGACAGCTCGCTCATTATGCCCCGTGTCTCAATCTGTGTTGATCTTTACATCACACCAGTAACGTAAGTCCACTTCCTGTGCCAGACCAGTGTGAGCAGACACTCAGGCACCACTCCGAAGCCTCTCGGTGGCTGTATCCAATCAAATGACGAGCGCTGTCTAATTTCTGGTTCATCTCACAGGCTCAACTGTGTTTGGGACGATCTGACTTGTAGATTTATTTGACACTGTACTCCATTTGTTATAACGAAGCTGGACTTTTCCTGGATATATTTTTACGGTCAAAGTAGCTCATATAATCTATTTATGTGTCCTGTAGTGATACTTTTGAGGGATCAGATTGATCTTATATCCTTTCTGAGTGCTGCAGCAGCAGCAGCAGCAGGTCCTGTCATCATGTGATCGTCACTGAGATAACCGCTGCTTCCTGGAAGCAGTCCCTGCAGCCTGTCCCGTTCTCACTTATCATGTGATGAGCTGCACTGGATAACATAGATAGTCTGTCTGTACACATACACGCAAGTGTGTGTGAGGGTGTGTTTGTGCAAAGGTTGTGTTACAGCCTTTCCTTCCACTTCCAGCCTTTGCATTTGCCCTGCGTTGAATCTGCTGAGTGGTGATATATTTGTCATGATAGATCTTGCTCTGTAGCATGAAGTATTCATGTATCAAGTTCAGCTGCGAAGGCAGTTTCGGTGTGTCACAGAGCACTTCAGCCTCTTTCTGAACACTATTTCCCAGAATCCCCTGCTGATGTCATTTGAAAATCACACCTCTCTCGACCAGTCCCACTGGCAATGTTTACTTCACACCACACGCTGTCATGGGGTAATTAATAAATCCCTCTGCTGCTTGCATCCAGAGGCCCCTCGTCACTCGCCTGTGCCTTCTGCAGCGCACACGCACGTGCGTGCACACACACACACACACACACACAATGAATATGTAACAAGCGTGGCTGTTTGTCAGAACTTCAAAACTTCTGCTTGTACAGAGTAATGGATAAAGTCTGAATGGTGTACATTTCTATTATCATTGCTATAATTTCAACAATATGCAATGCTCCAACTTTTTTATTTCATGTAATTTAACATTTTGTGTTGGATTTATTCCCCCCACATCTTCTTCCCTCATTTCCTCAATTATGAAGGAGGAAGCATAGTTTAGATTCAATATTATCTCTCAAAATTCGATTATGTCTGAACTTGAACTGAAACTGACAGTTATTTTTATTGCTGTATAATCTGTTCATTTTCTTTAATCAATGTCGCAAAAAAGTGACAAATGAAAGCTCAGATCATGCTTTAGATAACTTGGAATTACAAAAACAGAAAAGCAGCTCACACTCATTTGTAAGAGGCTGTAAAACTAGATACTTGGAATTTTAGTAATAATAGAAAGTCGATTGCCCCCGACAAATCACACTCCATGTCTGAATAAAAATATAGAAGTTTGTGGAAGAAGTCTTTCTTGCCTGGGCTCCAGAGGGCAAGAGTTGGGCCGAGCTGTGAAGCAGCTGATACTGTGTCTCAGATGTGTTTGGATGGCAGTGGCAGACAGACAAAGATGTGCTTGTGTAGCAGAACCTCGTACCCCACCACTGTGATAAGCGCTGTCTCACCTGCGGGGCTTTCCATCAGGAGGGAGGAGGGAGGTTGCCCCACACGGCGCTCAGTGAAGACTGTTTAAAATACTGGGAGGAAAAACAGCTTAAATTTGCTGGTTTGGCCAACAGAAAGGTTTTTGTTCTCATTTCACACCCAAAAGTTATCATCTGAATGCCGGGAAGTATTAAGTTGTTGATGGCTTCCCAAAAATTACAACAACCACCTGACTGTTACTCAGCACTTTTTTAACCAGGCTCTCATTAAGATCTCTATTTAAAGATCACACACATAGACACAAACACAAGTGGATGTAAACAGGGAGCTGCAGGACTGGGTCAACACATGTTGACTGCTGAGTCACTGCTATAGCTGACCGTCCCGTGTGTGTGTGTGTGTTTGTGTGGGTGGGTGTGTGTCTGTGGCAGCAGATCAATAAAACGGCCATCAAGTGTTGTGCACGTTAGACCCAGCTGACTGGGGGATTTTTCCCCGGTGAAAGGCTTCACCCCGAGGCTGTTGATATTCTCTGGGTACTTCTTCAAATCATTTATCGCTGTCAGTTCACCAGAGACCTTTGTGCTTATATGTGAACTGCAGACTTTGTGTGCTGGCGTGCATGTGCTTGGGTAAAGGTGCAGAGTTCGACGTCTACTTTTTTTCATCCTTCTTCTTCCACTTCTTCTTCAAAGATCACTCAGAAAAAACCTTTGTTTCACTTTGAATCTTTTTTTTTTGTGGTGGGGGGCGGCATGTTGACATGTTTATGTTGGATAAACTTTGTTTGCTCGACGCCTTTTTTACAGAATCTCATGACTGATGATTTTGTTGGTTGAACCCATTTAGAAATCCACTTTTTTGGCCGGCCGCACGAATGTCTGTCATTCAGGAGCTTTCATCACAAACCATGGAATCAATAAGTGCACAGATAACCTTGTGTGGTGTGAAAAGGCTTTCACCCTCCTGTTATTATTATCATGGTGTCTGAACTAGAATCAAATTTAGGAGAGA
Organism: Diplodus sargus; assembly: GCA_903131615.1. Classification (NCBI taxonomy): domain Eukaryota; kingdom Metazoa; phylum Chordata; class Actinopteri; order Spariformes; family Sparidae; genus Diplodus; species Diplodus sargus. Next base: position 3,948,164 of record CAEMYA010000046.1, on the reverse strand, counting down.
GTTTGTCCTGTCTGACCTCACATTGATCCATTCATTTCATTTCAGCTTAGCTGTTTGTTCTTTTTTTTTTTTTTTCAAAAATGGTCAGCTCCTATGTCTGAACTGTTACACTGGAGCAAGATGAAAATAAATAATGTAGCCTACTAAAACTGGACATTCTGTGAAACCAAAAATAAACAACTAAATATATTTTATATCCTCATAGTATTTACAAAATACTATGATCATCAAATTATGATTTATGATTAATTACAGTTAACCATGCACCCATTTAATAATAAATATGTTAAGCTTTGTAAGTTGTTCTACAAGCATTTCTTGTTATATTTGTATAAAATGTATATAAACATATCAACAACCATTGAGCCTGTTGTCCAGCAGCTAACCCAATACCATTAAGCATACAACCCCTGAGCCTGAGTGAGCGGCAGTGACCATCGTTCAGCCGCTAACTGAGGAGCTGGCACAAAGCACACAGGCCCTGAGCCTAATCAAAGAGCCACAGCGGCATCAACAGCCTCCGTCAGCTGCTAATGTTAGCACAAAGCACAGAACTACAGAAGGAACAGTAACTGTCACACCAGGTAGCCTTTTCAGACTGAGGTATGTTTGTGACGGCTATTTTGCTTGTGTTTGTGGCTTCTAACAGAATTGTTAGCTAGCTGCTGCTAACATCTCCCAGCTAGTCAGCAAGAGCTGCAGGGCAGTCACTGTCTGTTGACTTACAACGTGTAAAGTATTGGTCTACATGACAGAAAAAACATATATAACTTGCAGCTGTGTGTCCCAGTGCACCAGAAAAACATTTTCACTGTCGTTCCAGGTTGGGAAAAGTTTGAATGGAGTGATAACAGCAGGTCTGGTTAGCGTCTGCTGGTTTCTAGACAGTCATGTTTAGTTTTCACTGCCTCGTGAGCTGGCAGTGTATTTTCTCAGACTATGTCAGCCCTCTCCTCCTTTGTTTACTGAAAGCACAGCGGTGTCCCTGAAAATATGGGATGGCATTACAACAGGGTACTGGTCTCTGTCCCCGGTTGACGACTGGCCACATTGTATGGAGATAAAACAAAAGAATAGCAGGACACGCACATTGTTATACAGTGTATGTGATATATGTTGGAGCCTATTTGATGTTATAGACTGTAGAAATCACCAACTTGTTGTCAGGGAGCAAGAGGACAGCCACACACTGTATTTTCTAGCTATGCTCTGGTTTCTAGGAACACCAGGAATGAGAGCCATGCTGGACCTGCACCTGCTGAATGTGTGCACGGCCATGCATGCTTACTTTAATGAAACTATTGGAACTGGTCCAACCGGGCAACTGGTTCAGCACAACACATTTAAAGGGCACTTGCTTTCGTATCTCTGCGGTTCACCTGACAGGGTGTATAGTCTGCAAGCACAACATTGTCCTGTCATTTTGGCACCTTAAACATTTTCATTTCCACTGGGACCGCTACGCATGAGGTGCCAACAGAGGTGGTTTGCGAGAGTGCAATTGGACCCGCAAGACCACGAACTGTGCCTGGCGAACATTTCTTCCAGGGGTGACTTTGATTACAGGGGCGGGGGGGACCACAAACCCCGGCAGAGGGAATGTGATCTGATAATGATAATGGCAAGCAAGGTGGTCTACACCAACAGTTAGGGCAGTGAAAACCTCCACCGGTGACCCTTTGCAATTGCATGTTACGTATTTTCAGTCGCTGCAGCTGCATCACCCATCGACCAGGGTGTTGAGAGAGGTGGTGCAGTGCTGCTTGTCCCTTTGACAGCCAAGTAGGTGGGCGGAGGGGGCAGAGAGCAGAGAGTTCAGGTCACTGAGGATGAGCGAAAACCTTTTTTTTGCTGCTAATAGCTTGCAGTTACCCGTTGCACATGTGTTCTGCACTGTACATAATATATGCTATGAATCAAATAATCTGTAGTTAGTAACAATTTATTTGTAGTCTGAGTAGTCAGAGTAGTTCACATATCATTACACACTACAGCATGTACACACCATATGCCACATTACATCACATTGCATATCAGTTGCTCTGGTGTTATGCTGCCCGATTTGTGTTGCTATGAAGTCAACAGGTGGTCAGGTCTTTCATGTGGCACCTTTAAACTGAATTAAATGCAGCGACTGTAATTTATCTGTTATTCATATTCAGTTATTGAATGAAGGTAATAGGTTGTTTTCTCTCATTTATTAACGGAATTATCCAATAGGGCTGCAACCAGCACTTATCAGCTGATTATTCTCGAGACAGGCCGATTATACGTTTGGTTTATAAAATGTCAGAAAACAGTGAAAGATACCCCCCCCAGTTCCTCAACGTCCAAGGTGATATCTTGAAATATCTTGTTCTGTCAGTTCAAAACCTGAAGATATTCAATTTAACATGATACCAAAGAGAAATGTTTGAGAGGCTGAAAATAGACTTTTCTGCTATTTCTGCATGAAAAATGACTTCAGTTAATAACTCATCAGTTATCAACATAGCAGTTAATTAGTCCACTTGTGAATAATCATTGCAGCTCAGTTGCAACAATAATCCAGTCATTGGCTCTGTCATAGTATCTGTGTAAAATGGCTGGTGTCAAGTCGCTCTCTTGTGATATGAAAATGCAGACTAGGTATCCTGCTGTATTTGTCAAATGCGCCCTTCAAAGGGCTTCATGTCGGAATATTGTTGGCCTCAACAAGTCATTATAAAAAAGGCTCTGTGTGTATTTTTCCTTTTTTTCAAAGGGGTTTGAAGTCTTTTTCAAGTGCAGCTCTCTGTCCTCTGATTGACGTCACGCCCGGCCAGGGGTTCACTCTAAAATAGCTCTCATGGCTAAGTTAGGAAACTCATAGCACACTGGAGGAATGTTTAAAACAACAAACAATGTAGCTGGCTGTAATTTCTTTCTTCACATGTACAAAGAGGTTCGTTTTTCAAAGGAGGACCAGCTCGAGTCAGCACTTCAGGAGATGTTTCTAAAATCTGCCCAGTTTTTTTTTTTTTTTTTCTCTCCCTCTCTCTTTTTTTTATCAGCTTGGTTTGATCACATGAAAAGTCACCAAAGAGATCTGGGCTGTTACTGTTCTCGTGTCCTGTTGACGCGCGTGTAATGAAGAACCGCTCGAGCTGTGTGAATGGTTTTATTTTCGTCTCAAGTAGCAGCGCTCCCAGACTATAAGTCCAGCAACTGTTATGATTGGCCGAAGCTTCCGTTATTATCACATACTGCGGTGTTTGCGTCCAAAGACAATAGTCATATGTCTGCTGTCTCTCCAACAGCCTGAAATCACACCAGGAATTTGCACTTGAGGCCGCAGAATTTTGCACTTGTCAAGTTAAATGAATACCTCTCTTAATTCTGTTTTAGAGGGAACATAGTTTAAGCAAATGTCTACCTACATCGACAGCACATGATGTATTCATTCATAATTTATTCATAATGTGTATTAAGGCTTTGAATATGCGTTTGCTCATTTACCATTCTCCTGTCTGCTGTAGTGAGGGCGACATATGGTTCTGCCTACCTGCTGCTTGTGTTGTTGTGCTTCTGAAGTCCATCCGTGCACGAATACCCACCCAACCTTCTTACAGCCAGGCCAGATTACCTAGTCATTTTTATTTGCAAATGCTCTGATTCTTTTCATATTTTAGTTTTATATACATCTATTATTGATTTAATTCACTTTCTTTACTAATAATTATTTCTGTCCTTGTGCTGCAGCATCAGCTACATTTCCCCTCTGGGGATCAATCAAGACTTATCGTCTTATCGTAGATTTCTGTCTGGCTCGCCCTGTTGTCTGCTCCTTAAGGCAGACAACTTGATTTTGCTCTTTCTCAGCAATGACTACATTTACATTTGTAAATGTAAATGTGTTACTATGCACATTTACATTTGCATAGTAACGCTGACTTGGCATCTACTATTTATCAGGGCCTCATTCAGACTAAATCTAGCAATGTGGCACAAACACCGGTTTCGACATCAGGTTTTGGTGGACAGTCACGTAAGACGTGATCTAGCAGTGTGAATGACCGGAGTGCAACGTGATGTTTCACATGTAGCGACTCAGTTTGGTATGGGGACCAGTTTAAAACACACTGTAGTGACAGGTCTTGCATCATGGTTCTTTATTATGTATCGATACATATCCATTCTTTTTGATCGAACAATTGATGGACCAGTAGATGACTAGGTGTGTGACTCGACTTTGATGCTGTTGTTCTTAACACACGTATGTCAGCCTTGTACTATGTATCTTTTGGTTAAAATAAAAAATGTTGTGTCAGTTTTTCCCTGTCGCATCGAACACGGAATCGAAAATTGATATTTACCGCCGCAAAGCCTGATTTGGTCTGAATGAGGCCTAAGAACGGAGAGAGTTTTTACAAACATCGCTTGTATCAAAATCGTCTCCACTAACCAATATTGATTAAAGCAAAGCAGCGTGTTCACATATGATCATTTATTTAAAATGCCAAAACATAATGAAGCAGCAGGTAGCCCTTAAGTCTGCTAACGTTAGCCACATCATGCTACGGTCACAATAAACCAAGTAATAGTGGCTTAAGTCCATCCTCACATTGAATACTGCCAGGATAACTTTGTAACTTAATAATTGAAGTTTTCATTTGTTGTGTAAAAATTATTTCTGTTTGGTTTGAGTTTATCAAACTGTATTGAACTAACTAACGTTGGCTAGCTAAGTACAGTGATGTGACACAGCAGAAAGTCCAAGTTTGTAGGCCACACACCCCGATCATTCATGTCTCATCCACCTTCTAACAACATGGGACCTGATCCTAAAACGGAACCAAACTTTGTTTCCATTTGTTTTTTAACTTTGTGATTTTTCTCTTTACAGATGACACATCAGCTAAAGAAGTCAGCAGGGTAGGTTTTCTGCTTAATCTTATTAAATGTCACTTAATATATTGTGGATGTTTCAATTCTTTATTGCCTTTGCCCCCCTAAATCCCAAAGCTAACGTTAGTGATGGATACAGTCTTAGCCAGGAATGGACACTATGGCCAGACTCTTTCAAGGACAGCATAGCACACAGTGTCCTTTAATAACTGCAAAAATGTCCCGTGCACTTCATTTACATGCACACTAACTATGTTCTTGGACAACAGCCTTGTTTGTCCTTGTGCTCACTTTCTTTTGAGCAAAGACGTTGTGACTTTGGCTCTTTGATACGAAAAAAAAAAAAAATGTGAATAAAATCTTGAAACAGTTTACAAATTCGTACCTGTAGTGATGTTGACATTGGAGGCCAGGCTTCGTGACTGTTCAGGTCGGTGTCATGTAGATAATTAACAAGAACAAGAAGAATGGCTGCACTCATCACGTGTGAGGCAGTTGTCTGGAAAGTTTTGGGAAAGAGTAGCTCCCCTGTGCACCACGTACGTAAGTTCACACCTTTGTCATCTTAACACCATCATGCCCTTAGGAGGCCCAGGTGTCAGGGCCCACAGCAGGGCCCCAGAGCTGGGCAGAAAGGACTGAAAGGACTTCACACACATACACACAGAAGAAGAAGAAGAAAAAAAAAACTGAACAAGGGCCACTCGACCCCTCAGTGCGTCATCCATACGTCTGTGCAAACAGGATGTAGGAGGATAGAAGGCGTCCCGTGGGGGAGGCTTTTTAGTACGCCACTCTCCCTGCCGTCCTGTCCTCACCCTCTCTGCAGGCGCAGAAATAGACATCTCTCCGGCCCCGCACAAGGCAGGAGGTCTGCCTCTTACATAACCACACTTTTGAGGTGAGGCTGAGCGGAGGAGCTCTAATCAGGGCTGTGGGGCTCCGGTGGCCTCCTCTAGGGACCGCGAGGGGATCCCTGGGCTAGAATGCAGCAGTGAAGGGCGGTGTGAGCGTGGGGTGGAGGATGTTGTCATGAATGGCTCTGCTTTTGTGAATGGCAGGAAGATAATCCCTTTTCGTTCATTCATTTAAAAAAAACAAAAAACAATCTCATTCGAGTTAGTCGCCAGCCGCTTCAGAAACATTAGACCGGACGCGAGACAGACTGCAGGTTGTCGTCACGTTTTTTTTCCTTTGTCGCGCCGCTTGCTGAGTTTTGAAATTCAATCTGGGTGTTTATGGCGAAGCTGCAGAGTTGCAATATCTGTGTGTCTTGCGTCCAGCAGTACCAGGACACAAATATGCAGGGCGTGGTGTACGAACTCAACAGCTACATGGAGCAGCGGCTGGACACTGGAGGAGACAACAAACTCCTGCTCTATGAGTTGTGCAACATCATCAAAACAGGTAAAAGTCGACATGAGTCAGCACATTGATCGTCTCGGCTTCAGTTCACGTCATGCTGGTGCTGCAACCCGAAAGTGACACTGAGAGCACACATTTAATGTGGACAAGAAAGAACTTGATCATGACAGTGGTATTCGAAACGTCTCCTCATGAGATTTGGGAATAAATTCTCAAGATATCACAAGCAGGATATTTGTTTAGAGAGCAGGAGTGACATGCACACATATAATAAGCAGTAAGAATTATCCCTGAATGAATAGTCCCAGTTCTTCTCCCTATTCATTCAGGTTGACAAACCAAAATCAAATTATAGTTCAAAGGATCTAACAAACTGGATAATTGAATCATATGATCAAGCAATCAGTATTATTTCCAAATGTTTCTTAATTCCACTCAGATATTGTTAAATGTGAACAGGAACAGCGATCAGGAACGGTCCAGGACTTCATCCCTCTAACCAAGACAGAGTCTGACATCTTAAATTGTATTAAAGATGTTGTCGAAGAATCAAACAGAAAGATCATTTTCACCCAAACCACACCTCTCATTAACTTCTTGATGATCTGATGGTCCGCCAGTCTCTCTGTTGCCACATTATGTGATAACATGACCCATATATCAGTGTGAAATGGGACTTTGAAAGGCGGACTGGGAATGAGATGAACTGGATGGTTGTCAAAGCCCTCGGTCAGAGTGCCCTCGTTGTTATGTGGGACATTGTTAATAGATTGTTTTTAGATTGTAACTGGACTGTTGTCTCCTTGTCACACGTGTCCTCTCAGGTATATCTGACTGTGTTTTAGATGGTATAACAGAATGTAACATGGACTGTTTCACTGTATTTAAACCACGTTTGTCCCTCACTTCTGCAGCAACAAAAGCTGATGGATTTGCACTTTACTTCTTGGGAGAATGCAACAATGTAAGTGCAGAGGACATTTGTTGAGTACATCTTGAACACTAACACAGGTTGTGTATTTTTTTTTTTACATGTGTATTTTCTTTATTTCTTTTTCTCTCCCTCTCTGTTCTTGTCCATGCTTCTCTATAGAGTTTATGTATGTTCACTCCGACGGGGGCCAAGGATGGCCCTCCAAGCCTCATTCCCTCCGGCCCCATCGCATTTGGGACAACCATTGCCGCTCATGTTGCCAAGACTCGCAAAACACTGCTAGTAGAGGACATCATGGGGGTAAGGCAGTGCAGACTTATCCTTCTTGGCATTTTATATTGAATGAATAGGAAAGTAAATACAAACAGATGACACAACAGGGCTGAATATACAGATGTTGTGCCAACTACTGTCACGCCGAGAAGGAAAGGAGTTGGACCCAAATGCAGGAAGATCAGTCGAGGAAGTTTTATTCAAAATGAATGGCAGGAACGGGAAAACACAACAGATGACTCGACAAAGACTAAACAAGTGACTGGAGTAGAAGGAGGGAAAGCAGACTGGGGAGGAACACAGGAGCACAAAAACAACACAAAAACCCATGCAAAACACATAAAACACAGAAATGACAGGGCTGTGACAATTACAATGTTAAGAAATCATGTTTTTTGGCGGCTACATTCCAGTCTTTGGCTGAACGTTACTACTCCCGTTCAAAAAAATCCAAGTCTTCGTGTCGGAATGTATGGTGGTTTCTCCATGGTAACACGTGATGTTAGATCCTGAACATGTTGATTCACACGTAGTTTGTCATCATTTTCCATTTTCCATCATGTACCTGTCGCTCTCTTAGCCTGTAGGAGACACAGATCAATTAGTGCCTGTCAGAGGAGTTACAGCTTTGCTGTAAAGTTTGATTGCAGATCTCCTTCTGCTCTATAATTACTGTACGCATGTTTCATGAAGTCACCACCTGGTTCGGTGCGCTCGGCACATTCAAGCTAAAACGAAAAACATACTCTGAATTTGAATTGAGGGTGCTTCCTGTGTAGTTCTCCATCTTTTGCAGTGCTCTGCACTTGCGCACTGCGGTGCGTACTTAATAAATGATGGGGGACTTTTCCAACTAGAGGCCCGGTGTCCTCATTCACACTTCACACTCTGGACAAGAGAACATGGCCAAAAAAAGCTGTCCAAAGCTCTGGTGGGCTCTAAAATTCATGAAAATATGAGCGAAGGTGCTCTGTGTTGAGAAACAGTTAAAAGTTAAAACTTCAGATCAGCTGGTGTGTTCGGCTTCAGAGGCTGTAACAGAAATGTTTGCCCTGCTGAGGGCTAAATGATAGGATTCGTCCTCTCTGTCATCTACATCAGTGGATACACCAGCTACTCTGACCTCCTTTGCTCAACTCCTGCGCACTTCCGGTGATAACGACCGTCACTGACCTGTGTGTTGCAGGACGAGCGCTTCCCCGACGGCACAGGGCAGGACTCAGGGATCCATGTTCACTCTGTCCTGTGCCTTCCCATCCTCACTGCCATCGGGGACCTCATTGCCATCCTGGAGCTGCATCGGCACTGGGGCAAGGAGCCCTTCAACCTCAGCCACCAGGAGGTCAGTCTGACCCAGACAAAACACACCAAGAGTGGGAGGCTGGAACTGCAGTTAGCCTGGTATTCACCTTAATCTGGATCTGTTTAAGATCTCTGTTAGATTTGTGGGAGTTCAGTTCATTGTGGAAATGTTGTTTGTTTCAGAGGATTTTCTATTCGGTGCTCGTGAAATACATTCAGGAGAAATGGCAGGGCAATGAGCTGGAAAATGTATTTAACATACAGGTTGTTTAAGCAAGAAGTGGTAACAGTGATTAAGCTTTGAGGAGTCAAATTTTAAATGTAAAACTTTCCAGAAACAATCTCTTGACAGCATATTTAAAATGAAATGTGAAAGACAAAATGTCTTTATTTCATTTCAATCAAACCTGCATTCATGGATTCTTTTTTTACCCCTTGGAGGCAGCACAGCCGGCTGTAAACACACCACTAGCATATCATTGACATTAATGTTATCATATGTATATAAACATATATCAGCAGACAGCTGCTTATTCACACATCCATCCGACACAGAGCAACATTGGCATTGTCATTTTATAGTTCAGTACAGTGTGTTTATCATATTTTCCTCTCCAAACAGCTACAGGGAAAAGAGGTTGATGAGAGACTGAACCAAAACAATGAGCTGAAAAAGGCCATAAGGGTCTGTAGAGCTGAGGGGAACTGCAGGGTCATATGATGATTTGTCACTAGTGAATTGAGGAGGACCACGGGAGTTTTGATTTCAGATATGCCATTTTAACATAATTTCAAAAGCTATATTACTATAAATCCATCTGCTGTTCATGAACTGTCCAGGAAGCAATCTTTAATTGATATGTAGCCTTTAAGTTGTGCATTTGTGTAAAATCATCCATGGTTGCATGTATACACATCAGTATGGGTGTTTTCCCTCATCAATAGGCCAAACGCTGTTAAAAGTGCTGCGCTGCATCCCACTCCATGAACTTTGTCACTACAGTCCATTAACAAGTGTGTGACAGCGATCCCACAGTAAAATGTCCTGAATAACTGCGTCTTTGTCGTGAGCTTATGATGATGCAGGATGATATCTGTCAGTCCGTTGAACTACATGTTTCTGTCTTCTTGGTTCGTTTGTAAAAAGCCAGCGTGAGCAGTATAATTTTCTTGCCTTGGTCCGGACCAAATGAACTGAACTGCAGGTGTGAAAACAGTCTCGACGTAGCAGCATCGCGGTGCTACAGGTGTGAGTCTGTGTACTCAGAGTGACTCTGATTCTATAGGCTGACTGTCTCTTCTGTTAACAGATAATTATGCCGAAATGCACAAGAGACGAAATGTGATAAGCACCTTTAAAAAATGTGTGATAACGTGCAGTAATTGTGGTACGCTGTTTTTTGCCGCAGTCCCTTTGGAGCTTAGCTTCTCTTTCTTTTCCAGGTTGCAACAGCTAACCTAGCGTGGGCGTCGGTTGCCATTCATCAAGTACAGGTGAGCAAACTTCCACAGAGGACTGGTTTGAATTAGAATTGCACATTACCGGCCAACACACTGTGCTGTAACACTTCACCACCGACTTGGAACAACCCGTCCCACTTATTATGATCTTGGATGACTTTGTTTGTTCTGGTTCTGCACTGGTGTTTTTAATGGGGAAATCCACTGTGTACAGGAACTGGGTTGTCACTGGGCCCAGTCCAATCAGCTAAGCCGTAGATTCAACAAACAGCTCCCCGAAGACGTCATTATGCCCCACTGGCGTTAGATAGCACAACACCTCAGAGAAGCAGCGTCCCACTGCAGCACTGGCCACAGTGGATCTCAGCGCGCGGCGCAGCGCTGCAGTGCGCCGTACTGTGCTGCTCGCTGCAAAACACTCTGTTGTTACTGAAAGTCACGAAGGTGGCCCACAGCCAAGTGTGTAGACAGCAAGGCTGTTTGTTTACAGTACACGCGGAATGCTGTGTGTCCTGTGAGAAACCTGTGAAGCGTCTTCAGTTTTGGGTCATGACCTTTTTTTTTTTTTTTTTCCCTTTTGTTTGTAGGTGTGCAGAGGCCTCGCCAAACAGACTGAGCTCAATGACTTCCTACTAGATGTGTCAAAGTAAGGCCTGCTGATGGGACAGTGTACATTCATGCTGATGAAATCATACTTAAAGTGTATTTACACCATGTTCTTACTCAGTCTTAAGAAAGTTACTGTCTCATCTTTACTCATGTCAGGTCAAAGGTTAAATACAATACTTTTTTGCTCACACAATAAAAGAAATGATAACACTTCATGCTGAGGGTACAAATCATATACTTAAGTAACGCTTAACTAACGCGCGACTGATGACTGACTGAAGATGACTGAGGCGTGAGTAAATGCAGGACATATCATGAATTTCCTGGTGCTCAGTGTGAATAAATGATCACGTTACCATGACTTTATATGATTGGTTCACACTTAACAGATAATCAGTTAAGTAATCAGTAATCCACATTTACTTCATACATTAATTTATATGGATCATGTTATCTGGATTTCGATTATAAAGCACTTCATTTATGGATAGATCCCGACCGATATGTTACGAAGGCAACAGTACTTTACCCTGAATTTATACATTATAAATTATTCATTATAATCTGCATCATAATCTCTAAAAGACATTTTTTATTGCTGCATATTGGACAACATATACACTGAGGCGATAAATAGAAAATATTATAATATCATATATCAGTCAGGCTCTATTAGTGTACATTTTCTTGTGATTAAGATATATCTATATAATTAATAATATCTGCATCTGACGACCAGTTTGATCTTAAAAAATATGTAAAAATAATGTAATAACTGTGAATTTACATTCCTCAGCTGATGACTGTTCACACAAAGTCGTAGTAACGTGATCATTTACAGCGGTGAGCAACAGAAATGTATGACGCTCCCTGCTTGAATTCATGCATTCAATCAAAATGAGTCATGTCTCAGTGAAAGAGGTGATAGACGACTCTACAAGGCAGCACAGCAACACGGTTACCGCTCGCAGCCTGTCTACTGTCTAAAGAGTAAAACACAACTGTAAGAATCCCTACTTCACCTCAGTGCTATGAGAAGTCAGAGTTGAAAACTGTATTTATAAGGAGGCAGTTTACTTACTGGTGTAATAGAGAGAACGAGTTAAATCGTCTGAGACTTCGACTCAGCACAAGCGGGGCTCCTCGTCGAGCGAATGCCCTCTTCGCCTTCTTTACGCTGTCCATCAGCGGGGGTTCTTTTTCTTTTGCAGTGTAAAGTTTTTGGAGTCCGGTTGTCGTCTATTTTTAGTTTAATCAGCAACTAGTGCATGATGTACCCTTATTATCAAGTGTTACCAAAAGAAATGACTGAATTTTTAGGCAACACAGCTTTCATGTCTTGAATGTGAACATCATCAGAGCTTCCCATTTGTCAAACATCTCAATGCGCCATTTCTTCTTTTCGCACAGAACATACTTTGATAACATTGTGGCAATAGATTCTCTACTTGAACATATTATGGTGAGTGTGATCTCTGCAAGTATGTGTTCATTCACATTGTCTTCAAGGCTACACATCCTGGGAGTGTGTGCTAGCTTATGTGTGTTAAAAAGAGAAGCAATGCTGCTGTAGGACAGATATGAAAACAGGCCATCTCGATACCTGAGGGGCACAACATAACGATGTGTAGCAATAATAGTAGTAATACACTTTCTTACAATGATTATTATAGTTTTTCATGACCAGTATAATAGACAAATACAGAGGACATACTAAAAACAAGTTAAGACTGTCTTTAATCTAAACTAAGCTTAAGTTTTAAAGTGTATACGTTCCCCAGCTTGCAGTATTTGTTCTGCTTTGCAAAGCTAAACCAAACGTGATCTGGATGAGTGTCAAAGATGACTTCCCTGTTTCTTTTACTAAAACCCACCTGTGTGTTTGTCTGTACTTTGTTGCCTCGTGACTGTGTTGTCATCTCAGGTCATTCAAGTCATCTGGTTCAAACACTGAAATGAACTGGAATGACCTGTACCTGTACCTGTACTGTGTGTGTGTGTGTACGTGACGTAATTCTACATTTAACTGTTCCATCCAAAAGAAACTGTCAAAACTGCAGTGATGCATCTGATTAAGTTAAGTTGCTAGACTTGATTTTGAATGTTTGGGGATTGTTTTTTTTTTGGTTTGTTTTTTTAGCCTTTTTTGAACCCTCATATACTGATGAAGTTCTGTCCCTCATGTTGTTTTGCAGATATATGCAAAAAACCTGGTGAATGCGGACAGGTGCGCACTCTTCCAGGTAGATCACAACAACAAAGAACTGTACTCTGACCTGTTCGATATCGGGGAGGAGAAAGAAGGCAAGCCTGTCTTTAGGAAAACCAAAGAAATTAGGTGCGTAAGATTTACCGTTTTCTCGAGGAGAGCACAGTGTATTCTCGAGTCGTTTTCATAGTGTCTTCTTTGACGCAAGTCTCATATGTTTTAGTCATACAGTTTTCTAAAGGGGCAATATGTAGTTTTGGAGAGTAAATTCAGACACAGAAATGTGATATTTACAACATTAATGAAGTAATAAAACAAACTCAGAAATATTTATATTTTCAACAATTAAATAAACAAGCCATTCTCAGAAGAAAATAGGTTCCCCGCTGTTTGAAGCTAGAAAGGTGGCAGGGTCCGCCACATACAAACAGAGTAAAATAGTATGAAACTGTGTTGTCCTTTAAGATCAGTTTGTTTATTCAGTTTATTCAGTCATAAAAAGAAGAGAGTTTGTTTATTTAGTTTGTTTCGGCAAAAGAAAAACAGTCAATGAAGATCTTTCTCTTCTGATTAAGATTTCTTCCTCAGATTTTCCAATACTTGGGACTACTTACCAAAAGTGTGTTGCCTGCACGAGAGGACATGATTCGCTATAGTCTACAGTAAACATGGCCATCGTGTGACAAAGGCAGCTCAGAAAAAAATGTCCAATGAAAGAAAATCAATAGAAAAATGAGGGATAAATTCAAACAGCCAGCTGATTTTGTGCCATTTTTATTCAGACTTACACTGGAACATAATTATCCCTCCCTCTGAGGAGAAGTGGTTCATCTACACACTCTTTGCGTTGTAAAATTGCATTTTTAAAATCAGGTTTTCGCATTGATTTTCACATTATTGATTTTTGTAAAGCAGATTTTCACCCATCAGCCCGGCACAAACTGTCCTCTCTTCCCCTCTCCTCTCCTCTCATCTCCTCCCCTCTCCTCTCTCCCTGTAGGTTTTCTATAGACAAGGGAATAGCTGGCCAAGTGGCCCGGACAGGGGAAGTCTTAAATATCCCAGATGCCTATGCAGATCCACGGTTCAACCGGTAATCTCCAACAGACCCTGTGATAAGCCATTTTTTTCACTATCCACTATGTACGGTTATTCTCCTATATTTAGGATAAAAACACTGCAGACTTAAAAATGCTGCTCTTCTTATGTCCCTCACAAACTTAAATTAAATCTGTGCTGAATATCAAACTGGTGCCTTATATTATTTTGTGTGTCTTCCTTGACAGGGAGGTGGACCTTAAAACCGGCTACACCACGCGGAACATCCTCTGCATGCCCATCGTGAGCAGGGGGACTGTTATAGGTGTGGTGCAGATGGTGAACAAACTAAGCGGAAGTGCCTTCACTAAAACAGATGAGAACAACTTTAAGATGTTTGCTGTCTTTTGTGCTCTGGCCTTACACTGTGCAAACGTGAGTAAACTGAATTCAGTCGTTTGAAAAAAAAAAAGAAAAGAAAAAAAAGAAAACAACTAACTGATCCTCTCCAACAGCAGAAAACCCCTCTCCGTCTGTCTCTGTCTGTCGGCATGAGCCTGCTCTTTATCTTTTGCAGTGTAGGTAGATGACGTGCAGCGATTATATAACACTTCATGGCCATGAGTACTCGCTCCTGATTGGCTCATTTTCAGATAGCTGCACCTTTGACGTAGTGGCCTCATCCTCGTCCTAAATTCCTACTTATAGCTGGAAGGCTTGTTTTATCTGTTACTAGGCTGCAGGTTTCTCTATTTGTCAGAGTAGTAATTTCATTTCCCCTCCAAGGTTGACAAAGATAGTGCCAGCAGCTTTCTATTTAAAGTGTGCATTGCTCCAAAAATGTGAATTAAAGCTTATTTTCTGGCAGTGCATGGAATCGGGCTAACTCTGCGGACTTGCGTTGTGTGGTCTGTCTGTCTGTCTGTCTGTCTGTCTGTCTGTCTGTCTGTCTGTCTGTCTGTCAGAGCCTCTCCTCTCTGTGGGGCCTGACTCACCATCATCTCGTGCGACAAACTTACGCAGGAGCAGCGTCACAAAGTTGGTTTTAAAATTGATGAGGCGTGTTAATATTTTAAGACAAGCAGTCTGCATCCGTCCACTGACAGGATTTATGTTTCGCTGTAATTTATGCCTCTCGTCTCAAGGAAACTCACTCAGGCCCCGGCCCCTGATTTATGGTGATTTGTGGTGGAAGGTGTGAGGCTTGGCGCATGTACCTGCCTGCCTGGGACGGGGGACAGGGATAAAAACCAGATGTGGAGACACTTTTTGGAGACACGCGGATAAAATATGATACGGGACTGTTGCGGATAACTTTGTCCGACCCCTTATGGAAATTTCGACTGTGATTTCAACAGGAGGTGGTGTAACAGCGGCGGAGTGTCGACACTTTTGAAGACTAACCCCTGTTATGCGATTTCTCTGCAGATGTACCACAGGATCCGGCATTCTGAATGCATTTACAGAGTGACGATGGAAAAACTGTCTTATCACAGCATATGCACATCGGAAGAATGGAAGACCCTCACCCAGCTCAACCTCCCTGCACCCATTTATAAAGAGATCGAAATGTGAGTGCAGACCCAGTCACTAGTGTCCCTGAGTGTCGCTGGTCTACAGCCATGTGTCTGTGAGAGGGACGATGACAGAGTCCAGACCTGGGCGAGTCCCCTCCTCTGTCCCCGTGTGCTGTACGTGCTAATTTAAGACTCTGCTCTCATCCAGGTTCCACTTTGACATTAATCCCTTTGAGGAGATCTGGCCTGCTGTCTTTATCTACATGGTTCATAACTCCTGTGGAAAGACCAGGTATGGTGTTGCTGTCGCCATCGCCATGACGATGTCAGTTCTTTATCAAAGCGCTTCATGATTCATCCTTAAAGGGTCATTCCAGAATTTTTTTTAAACCCGGGCCCTGTATTTACCCGTTTCGGTGTGTAAATGATTCACTCTGAGCAAAAGTTTTGGAATCGGTGCAGTAGATCGCCTCAACTATGAAGGTCAAAGTTATGTTTAATTAAAGTGTTCTCACAGCCTTCAACTTCTGACAGAAATACAGGAACGACTCAGAGATAGAGCTGTTTGTTAAATGATAAAATCCTTATTGCAACCAGAGACACAAGTCTCACTCTGACATCTGAGTTGTTACAATTGTCGCCTCATCTAGATTGTTCATCATTTAAGAAAATATATAACAATAATAATAATAATAAGTTCACTGTAAATTCACTGTTTATGCTGTTAAGATAAAATACTCTTTAAATAGGCGTGTGTTCTTGAGGTTAAATAAAAAGGGTCCCAAATGCAAGACACAAAAAGAAGGCAGGTTGACACAAGTGAGCTTTGATAATAGACTGATAGTCCAAAATCCAAAACTTAAATAATTTAAAATCCAAAAGTCAAAATGAACAAAAGGTCGCTGTTAAGAAACACAGGAAGCAGGAAACTCAAAGAATTAAGAGGTGAAAACCTTACCAAACTAAAAGGATGCAAACCAAAGAAGCACAAGGTACACAAGGGACAGGACTGAGGCAGGGATACAGAACAAGAACACTCACATGACAACCACAAACATACTTACTAAGTGTAAGAGAGAAACACAGGCTTAAATAGACAGGACTAACTCACAAATGAGACACAGGTGAACAGTTAAAAAGGCGGGGAAGGTACAAAGGGAAGAAAATGAAATAAATGACAAGAGGATCAGACCTAGAACTTGCCTCTCTGGGCTTCTGTAGGGTACCATTTTGAATTTGAACAATCGAGTACAACAGGAGCTTGGCCCATGGTCCACTATTAACTTTAAAATCTGGTCATTCAGGAGAAAACATTTGTTCAGCCCTCCT
>CAEMYA010000046.1:3891688-3924842 GCA_903131615.1 Diplodus sargus | reverse complement strand
GTAATTCTCTGTTGTTGTTTTTTTTTAAACGTTGTGACCTTGATCTGTGGGGAATGCAAACAAAGTGAGCAGTGTAATATTTAAGCCCCGGCTGTACGTCAGCACTGGGCTCCGGGTGGGCAGCAGGCCTAGACCCCGCGGAGCCCGGCTGCTTGTTGTGGGATCAGCCACAGACGTGTAAACTGCATCAGGCCCAGCTAATTGAATGGAACGGCAGCAAAGGGCAGCACTTTGTGCACTCGTATGTCAGGCTTGATTATAGCACAGAGAGGAGAGCTTACATTCATGACAACGAGAAGTGATGGGAGCGCTTCCGCAGGCGACTTATGAATTACACAGCTGAAATGATTTTAGTTGTTTATTACACTTCGGTTTGGTCTAATGCAGCTGCTGTTCTGTCAGTCGCTGTGCTTTTTCTCTCCAGATCTCTTCAAAACCAGAATTTGACCTCCTGGTCACCTTGCTATTCTGATTTTTCTGGCTCAACATCTCTGCTACAGTTGCATAATTACAGCTATCTTACTTTAAGGCCGTCTCCAGCAGCAGTATGTCCATATTGTTTTTAACATCAGATGCACACCCTTGTGGCAGCAGAGCGTTATGATGTTGTGTGCTAACCAGCCGACCACATCAGTAGCTACTGTGCATTCATTCTCACGCAAACAAGAAAACTGAAGACTGACAGCAGTGGACGAGTGACAAACACACATCTGATAACAGCTTGATTTAGTCAAATCAAAAGACATTTTTTTTAGCCTGACATGATTACCATTTATTTGACTTGATTTTATGCATTCTGTCTGCTATTTTTAACTTTATGTTATTTTCCATCAGTATTTCCATCAGCATCAGTATTTCCATTTCTGCTACTTTCCACCAGTCCTCAACATTTATTTGATAGCTTTAGCTACTAGTTACTAGAAGATTCTGATAGTGTTGACAGGCTGCATGTAGCCAATCATATTATTAGCTGAGACCACAGAGAGGTGACTACAGACAGAGAAACAATGCTGCACCAGAGCAGAAGTATTAGACTTTAAAATATTGTTTCTATCAGCAATCACAGACACCAATGCTAAAAACTGTGTCCGTCACTTAGTCACAGTGTGATTCGGTTTGAAGCAACTGTCGTCACTAATTGTTTTGTCCTATTATTAATGAAGTTGATTAAGGGATGTCTGCACGCTAAGAAGTGAGATGTCTGTGTTGGTAGTACAGCCTCAATTGTCAAACCCACAACATTCAGGGTCTGAATCTGACGGCGGCGCTTTGTGTTCGCAGGGAGAATCTGGGCCAGTGGGAGAAGATATCGCGAGGAGAGGTGGAGGACGTCGTGCCCTGCAGGCCTTGTGTTTCCGGCCCCGTCAAGGTGGACAACTGACTACCAAAGGGTTTGCTGGCCCACCAAAGGAATACAACCTGAATCCTGCCGCGGATCTGGTACTCTGAAGGGGGGAGGGACCCACAGTCTGTGTGAGCAGGAGACGGATCAGCTGAAGGCGACATGACTTTGAAAACACACAGTTACCTCATTGGGTGACGGAGGTGTCAACACTGACGGTTTCACCGATCCCAGAGACTGACTGACCGCCGATGGGGAGGGACTTCAACCCATCACCCTACATCCACTCAGCTTGGGAATTCATTTGGTAGAATGGACTGTGGTTGTTTGGTTTTAGCTGTTTCATGATTTTTTATTACTATTATTATTATTATTAATATTATTTGAGCTGATTCTTTTACGGTCTTGTATTTGCAGAGGCCTTACTCTGAACCTTTCACAGGCTAGAATATGTGAAATCTTGTTGTCGGTTCAGGCTTTTCTTCGTTTGTTTGTTTTTTTAATGGTACTGTTTGCCTTCTGTGGTAGGTTTATCGTACGCGCACTACTTCAGCAAGGTATTCCCAGAGACAGAAGGAATGTGTAGAGCAGATCTATGGTGTATTGCCACCTCGCTGAGGAGGTGGATGTCAGAATGTTTTTGTTTTGTTTTTTTTTTATTACTTTTTTGAGCAAAAATCCTTTGCAGTACTTGAATAAAGACATACAGCCTATTCTAGGTGGAGATGGCAGAAAATCCCCCCCCTCAGCATATTCCGCTAAATGTGGATGAACTGTGACGAGAAGAGTTAGATAATGTCGACACTTGTGAACGCAGTCACAAGAGAGTCATGATGTTTCTCCCTGAAGTGGACCCCACAGCACTGCCCCCAGCCCCCGCCTGGCATTTAGGAACCTGCTGCAGCCACCTCGACAACTTCCCCTCTGACTAACAGGATCAGATCAACGTGCACAAATAGCATCCGTGAAGCCAGGACTGCAAACAGTCGAATTTCCACTCTTAGAACAGTTTTTCACGCCACTATCGCATCATGAATTATTTTACACCGCAATCTGGTTCCTTCTCATTAAACAGTGATCATTGCTATGTTTAAAACACGAGTAAAATGAGGATACTGCACAGGTTGGATAAGAGTCCCAGCGAATTAAAAATGTTGTTTGTTTGGCAGTGACACAACAACCTTTGTCCATGTGGCATACCTTACATAAGGTCCAGACAGCACCCTCCTTTTTTTTTATCCCACATGGTTAAGGGGTGAATTATACACAGTGAAGGGTGGAGTAAGTGACACATTTATGACACTGAACACATCACGCTGCAGCTCAACAGAAGTCTCGTCCGCTCCGTGTTATCCTGTGTTAAGCTAAAGTGCACGACACGTCTATCTTTGGGATTGCAACTCGAGAATGTTAGTCGACTTTTTGGAGGCGTGTAACAGAAGCTCCCCCCTCCAGCCCCACGTCCACGACCCGTCAAAGGAAATAAGTCCTCCTCCTTCACGCTGACGGGGGCACATTTGGACTCAAAATGAGTTTCCGAGATCTTCCAAAAGACAAAGAAGTTTTGTCTGAAACTGTCATTCCAGTGGACGTCGTCCCCTCCGAGACTGAAATCACTGCTCCAATAATTAGTTTTTACGGCTGGTACTGTGGCCCCCAGTGGTGTGAATGTACATTTTGATGAATGTTTTTTGTTTGATTGCAGATCCTCAGTGGTGGCAGTTTTTTTCCTCCATGTTGTGCTCTGTCTTACTTTTCAGAATTGCTTCCAGTAAGCTTCAACCAAGAGCAACAATTAGCATGCACCTAAACTGAAGTTTATATATAATTTTGCATATACAGTAATAGGTGTATACTGTGTACAATCTAGGAAATTAGTTTGTACAGACTGAGATGTATGCTCTGATGGTGCTAAACTGAACGGCAGTCGTGCACTTTCTGACTTGACTGGGTGTGTACACTGTGTGTGTGCGTGTGTGTGTGTGTGTGTGAGAGTGCTTGCTTGCGTGCATGTGTGTGTGTGTGTGTGTGCGTGCATGTGTGCGTGCATGTGTGAGAGAGAGAGAGAGAGAGAAAGCTTCTGACTGTCTCTTTACCCCCTCCAACCCCACCTGAGAACATGGTTAAGTCCATAACACTGCACTGTCCCTTCTACTTTTCAGCACCAGTTATAGCCCATCGTCTGCACTATGTTTAGCTTATGATCTTTATCATTATTATTATTATTATTATTATTAATGATGATATTATTATTATTATTATTATTATTGCTATTATTACTATTGTTATTTTCTTAATTAGAGTTAAATTTAAATTAACTTATATTTTTTATACAAAGAAAAATAATGTTGGCCTTTTTTGTTTTGTACAAAGTTAAAATAAACAAAACGGTCTAGACATGTTACTGTTACCCAGAATAATTGCGGAATGTCTCAACTGTAAATGTAAGAGAAGTAGCCCAAATGACTTTTATTAAATACTTGAAAATCACACATTTGTGACCAATCTTTCTTTGTGTTATGTTTGAAGTGCCTGTTTATTTGCATTTATTTTTACTGTCGATATTATTTTATTAATACTGCTACGGAGTCGGTGACATTGTATCGCACTTTATCAGGTTCGCTTGTGAAATTATGCCAGCGAATAATCAGAGTCAATTATTTTGGCATCTTTCTTTGAAAGTCAAAATATAAATAACAATAATTTCTTGTTAAAAAAATGTTTTGGAGGGTAGTTACGTCACACCAACACATTTCTACAGTAATATAAAGCCATAACATGATTTGCCACATTTTAGCAGTGGGGGAATATAAAATATAAGAAAAGTTGCTAAATATACTCGTATTTAATTTGAACATTTCCATTTTCTGCTACTTTATACTTCTACTCCACTACATTTTGGAAGTAAACACTTTTCACACCCTTACTTGACAACAATATTTAACTTGGCAACTCATAATTTACATAAAATATCAGTCAACTAAAAAATTGTGTAGGTATTATTATAGATTAAAGCAACATAATGTAGAAATGTTGTGCGATCTGGCGCTCTCCCCACAGCTTCTGAGTGCAACACCACTGTGGTAAATACAAATCCCAGGTCTGAAACAGTTTGTCAGACGTAATGTAGGTGCTAACTACAAACTAAACTCATGATGTCATAACAGTGTTATGTGTTGAAAACTTGCATGTTAAAGTAAACGTGTGTAACGCTGTGATCCTCCCCCCTCACTGAAGTTAAATAGTGCAGAAACAAGTGACGTTATTCACCTTATTACACGACACTGAACCATCGACAGGATTTTGAAGCTGTCATTTAAAAGGTAAAAAAATACAAAAGCTACAAGCTGTTGGTTTAAGTACAACTGAATTTATATCAAGTTAATGTGACCAGACGAGTTCATTTGTTTTCAATAATATCATCTTCTCAAATTTTTATCTAAAATTTTGTTAAAGTTAAGTTAAAATAAATGGTTTGTTTTCTTTCAGTACGTTATTCTGAAATTCTGTATATTGCTTTTATTTTTTTCAAGTGTATTTTAATGCTATTACTTTTGTAACTTAAGCAAGATTTTGAATGCAGTGTAATTTTTCCACTGTTGCTCTATAATTTCTCTGGAATTAGCACAGTGGTATTGAGTTTCACTCACACTTAACATTACTGATCCATTACTTTCTCTTTTGGCTTTTGAGCCATGCATGATGTCAGCTTGTACCATGATATGATAAACAGAAACACAATGAAAAGCTGATGAGTATTTTATTAGAAATCACTGAATTGAAAGATATTCATAAGTTGGCATGCTTGGATCTGTTATTTATTGGCTACATGGTAGTTGTGTTCATGAAACATGCCTTAAAATTGTTCAACAGTGTATGTGGGGGGAATTCATGTCTGTGAATATAGAATATCATCAATGAAAAAAAATGTTTACCCCCTTTATGAATCTTACAGGGTAAAATAGCCTATAGATAAATACCTGCTTGGTGGAGTTGCAGTTTTGTATTTAAATCCAACTGCAGTCAAACTACTGAGATGATTGTCTTCGTACAGTTGTTGCATTTCATAACTTTGAAAACATCTTGAATTACGCATAAATCTTCAAGTTATCTCTGGCATTTATCAATTTGCCTTGGCTCTATGGTTTCTACAGAAAACAATCACTGACCTTCTAAAATTAGATAATATCTTCGTTATGTAAGGCATAAATCTGGGAATGAACTTTAGTATTTCCATTACACTGTCATCAGCAGATGCATCCTCAAACTTCAAGGAAGCAAGCTTCTGAGAGCTTAATCCTTCATCCTCCACTGCCTTACTTTATTAAAACATGGTTAGATCAAATATTAATGGAGGACACAAGGATGCAAATGAACACAAACTAAATTGTGTGGCCCTGCTTGTTTCAGTGAAGCATTACATGTTACACAGCCTCTTCCCTCACGCTCAGCTCTGCCATCTGGGTGCTCTCATATTCTGGCCATTCGAGCCCTGAGGCCAAGTTTTACCCTGACATCTCCTCTCTCTCTCTCTCTCTCCCTCTCTCACGCTCACTGCTGTGCGTTTCCTTGTAAACCTAACCCACTTATTGTGAATAACCACATTTAGATAATAGTTTGATTTAAGCATGTACAGGAGTTTTGCAGTGACCAGATTTCCAGGAATAACCCGCATACAATATATATATTTGTCTGGTGATTCAGTCAGGCCACAGGAAACATTTGGTCGTCGCAGGATAAAAACATATAGAAACATTTGTTGGAGTCGATTATTTTTCGGAAGAATCCATAGAGTGCAACTTTGTTACCCACGCATTGAAAAACCACTTCGCTTATGACTAGAATAATTGTGATCAGCAGCAGCAATGACGAGTTTGCTGACTTTCAGAGTGGTTCTGCAATCAAAAATAAATAAATAAATAACGTAGTTTGATGCACCGTGTTTCAGTCTCACGACAAATCCTAAATTACATAACCCTCAACCTGAGGTACCCACACATCTTCACTGTCCTGATGACTAAGACAAACTTTTTTCAAATTGTTTTATGTTTCTGCCTTTGTCTTATTTGTACTGACAGTTTGCAAGAAAAAAAAAGGGAGGGGGTGGATTACATAAGGTATTTTCTGGGTCAACTGATTACCAGCCTGGCCTATCATTAGATCCAATATTCAGCACTTTCCTATCATCTGAATCAGTGTTTTTATGTAATTGCTGAGAAATTATATGAATTTTAAAATGTGCTGCTTAGGCTCTGATGTAGTATTCAATCGGCAAAGTAACTAGTAACTACAGTTTTTTGGGGTTTTTTAAGTGTGAAGTAAAATGTCTATTTTCTGCCTGTGTAAAGTAGCAGAAAATGGAAATACTCGAGTAAAATACAAACACCTCAGACTTGTACTTTAGTACAGTACTTGAGTAAATGTAGCCTACTCTTCCTTTTAAAGAGGCTTTTTAAGAAGACAGAAACTTACACACAAAATAACATTTCAGGTATGCCACAGAATAAACAATCAAGTAAAAAGTACTCTTAGGAATAGGCCATCACTGTTTTTATACCAATTCAGCTTGTCGCTTAGAAAGTTATTTCCTGAATATTTCCATGCTTATCATTGAATGGCTATCTTTCTATAAACATGGACTCGAACTTTCTCCGCAGTTTCAGTGCTGTCTCTGCACTGTGCCCTACACGTCACCCTCTGCTCCCTCGCCGTGTACAGATGGGACTTAGCGCCTCGTATCTCGCGGGGACGATTATTATCAGGACACTGAACGCAACGCAAGCATATACGCGCTTCGGTCTCCCTGGCAACCGAGCAAAGAGCAGACTGTTGTGCCCGTGAAGAAGAAACTTTGTTTTTTGTCGTGATTATCAGACAGGTGAGGTCGTTATTTAGCTAATTCAGCTTTTGTGTATGTCTGAATTACCCACATGCTTCAGCTACTTATTAAAAACATATTAAAGCCACGTAAAAGCAAAAATACTAAAAACTGGTGCATCTTTTCTAACGTTAGGTGTATCACGGCTGTGTGGTTAGCTATAGCTTGTTAGTTTAGCTAATAAACCTAACTTAATTTGCGTACGGTCTGGTTTAAAAACGTTTACTACGTATAAATTCGCTATACTGTGTAATTGTATGCAGTTTAAAGAAATTAAATCTCACATTTGGTTCAGTGTATTGAATGGCAACATCACAGTTCTGCTAAGGTCAGTGCTCTCTTGACCATATTGTGTGTTGTGCCTTCATAGCCATGTCCAGCAGCTGTAAGCCCAAATGTTTTAGGAGTGACATCCACAAACTGCTGCTGGCTGCTGAAGCTGGTCAGAAGGCTGATGTCAAGGCCTACTCCTCAGGTCATCTTGGGCCCCACAGCCTGAACCAGGCTCAGCCTAAGAGAGAGAAAATGTCATCTTTCTGGAGAACATCTCAGAGCCAAGATGAAACCCCAAACCCTCTGACACTCCAGCAGGCAAAAGCACTAATTTCGGTAAAGAAGAAAGAAATTAAGGAGTCAAGCATGCCTTCAGCAGAGCCTCACGTCTCTGGGTCACGACAAGTTCAGGCTGCTGATCACTCACCACATACAGACAGAGGAGAAGAATTAAGTCTTCCAAAGATAGTAGACTGTTCCTCAAAATCCTTGCCGGTTCAGCTGCTAGATATTTCCCAGAAAAAGTCCTCATCTGATCCAAAGGGGAAACAGACATTTTGCTCAAGCTCCTCTGACCAGGAAGGCCTGAAGAATAAAGGCCAGCTACTGACAAAACAACGGTTTGGAAGGCAAGTCATAGCCAACCAAGAACTCTGGGCTGGAATAAACGTTGCTGAAATGCATGAGAGGAAACTACAAAAGGTGAGTATGGTCACACAAACCATGAAATCATATATCTAGTTTTTTTTTTTAAATTGCACTTTTTTTTATTTCAGGCTTTCTAAGAGGTTTGTTTTTCATGAAATTGCAATCGTAAATTGCCGTCTCAACACTCTTGCAGAAGGTGCATGAAAAAAGACACGCACCGACTCTTACGCACATCTGAACTTGCTGTGTGTGTGTTCCTGTCATCCTCAGGAGCTGAAGAAGCTGTCAGCGCAAAGCTGGCCCAGCAGAGACCGCCTTGTGGTGTTCAGTGACGTCTTTGATGATGTATGTGAAGGCTCGCCAGTATTTGGACGCATCCTGAGGGAAATTAAGGTTTTTCCATTTCCTCTGTACCCACTAGCACATTTTTAGCATGTGCCGTCAGTCGTATTAGAGCTAAGAGAGAGTGAGTCCCTGGTGTAGCGAGCGGAAGTAGAGCAACGACTGGAACCTGGTCTTGATGCGCCAGGGAGCAGGTCAAGTCTCTTTATTGCACACAATGGCCTTGCTCACACTGCATTGTATATACGTTTTTGTGCATTTTGCACTCAAACAAAACTGAAATTAGTTCAAACTGATCATTGCTTGACATTGATTCATTATATGAGTACACAGTGAGGTTATCATACAGCAGAAATCTTGATATTTTTTGACAGCATAAAACTAAAGCATTGAGTTTGTTTGATTTTCCTTTCATGAGGACACAAACACACTTTGTGCATGTAATCTTTTTTAAAAAAAAAGTTTTATTTAAATGTCAGAGAAGCTCGGATTTGATTTGTTTTTTTGATAAGATAGTTGGATTTTTCAAACACATTTTCTGTACAGTACTCTGTCATTTCCATGAGCTTGTGTTGATTAAAATGAAGCCATGTCACAAGACCATGAGCTGTACATTGAAGTACATTATAATGTTTATATACTTTCATTCAACATTAAAAAAAAGAGTTCCGAACTAGCGAAGTAATGTTTTATTTTTTTCTTCCAGACAGATTATGACTTGTACGTCAACCACCTGATGGCTTCCCAGTCGTCTCTACCTGACACGGTAAAGCACGCTGTCCAGTAAATAACTATTCATGATGTCAACAGGATGTCAAACTTGGGCACAAGATAAGTTTGTTGAAGTCACTTTTCATACTGTGAGGGATGAAAAATAGTGCTTACAGCATTCAAAATCTAACTAAACTGCACTCATAGTTTGGTCAAGTCTTGTTGCAGAGCCTTGTCAGTAATTTTCATACAAACATATCTGTTATGAGCTGAACTCAGGGCTGCTTGCAGTTGGATCTTTTTTCAATGGAGAAAGTATAACCTTATGTTAGAATATGTTGCCGGGGCCCAGAGAGTTGCACGTTACAGACATCAAAACTCCTCCACTTATGAAGAACGAGCCTCAAATAGTTTTGCAGTAGTCGGGGGAGAAGCTTTTCTTTGAGCATCTTTTGCATTGGTGGACAACAAGGCAAGTCTTTACATTTCTGTTGTTTTCTTTCTGTTGTTGTTGTTGATGCGTTACAGTCACAGAATACTTCATTCGTTCTTGGCAGTGGCAAAGTAAGGGAAATGATGTTGGAGGACGCGGAAAAAGAGGTTTGCAGGCTCGAGGAGGAGGCGAGAAGAGCTCTAGACGAGAATAAACGGTACGTAACGGTAGTTTAAGCATACTTAAACTGTAAATTCTTATTAATTTCAGCAAGGCTGTTCTCCTTTTTAACCCCAGAGTCCGAAATGAATTACAGAACGTTCCAGCAATCAAAGGCCCAGAGGACTGTTACATGAAGAGTGAGTCTTAAGACTTCATCTGTTGTATCTGATCACTGGCAAACCACATCCAAGTATTTGCTGTATATTATCCCGCAGGGCAACAGCACATGCTAAGTTTTAAATCTGATGTGGACAGACTGAACAAATAAGCACTTTGTCATGACAAGAGGCATAAGGAGACTTTTGTAGTTTCAGCGAGGCAGCTGCAGCCTTATAGAGCCTGCAGGAGTGCGTATGAACAAGTACAGATACATCACTCAGAACTACAGTGCATTCATGCTCGTCCTTTCTTTGTTTGGACAGATATATCTCTGTCAGAGCTGCCGGACACCGCCGTCGGCTGCTCTGACAGCATCCAAATCAAGAGGCTTCAGGTTTTGAACACGTGGAGGGAGATCCAACAGCTGGAGGAGGAGCTTGAAGAGAAGCTGGTGTCCACCACTACAACCACGACCACAGAAAGGAGAATCAAAGACCTGAAGGTGCCGCACGATAAACTGTCACTGACACTAAGACTATGACTTTTACATAACCTCCAACATCAGTTGTGCCTTTGTGAGATTAAAGCAGGAAGAGTGGATGAGCGATTGCTGATAATGTGTACAGCGGCAGTTTTTTTCTGTTTGCTTGCAGTCAGAGATAATGAGACTGATAGCCTCAAATGACCGTCTGAAGACCACCAACAAGGCAAAGGAGTTACACCTCTTCCCTACCATATCATCATTTTTAAAGCACTGCAGATTTTAAATGCATTTCCTGCTGTGTGATTGTGGGTCTTTAGTTTTTTACTCTGTAATTTGTCCTCAAGGATCTGGAGAAGAAGATCAACATGGTGCTGGACAGAGAGAAAGCAAGCAAGGCCATAAGACGGTACGTTCCATAATGCAAATGCTGTATATGGGACACTTGATGAGGAGACTTGTGACTCTTTTATACTCATGACTGCTTTTCTGTGTTTTCTTTTCACCACTAGTATGTTGTGGGACGAAATACATCTGCAAACAGAGTGAACAACTTCATCAGCAAGTAAACCATCATCTCATGAGATGGACGTTTCAAATTCAGAAAAAGTGCGATTTGCAATAAGATAAAGGATTAAGTAAGGAGTCTTTGAAAACCAGCAAGCAACTTATTCATGGGATTACCTTTGTTATGGACAGATCAGAGATTCCATAAGGTCCTGATTTGAAAAAATATTTCTCAAGATCTGGGTTGCAGGTAATCAGATGCTATTGGGTGCACCTGTGATCTCCCTCAGCTGGCTGCAATTAGTTATCTGGAAGTCTATATAGTGAGGTTGTAGTTCCCCTGTTCAGATGGTTTCAGGGAGTTGACGCATCATTTGGCTCTCTGCGCTTTTGTGTTTTGGGGGGAAATATGGGTTGAGAGTGTTTGAGCTTTCTTTCTTTTGGTCATTTCTATATACATTTTGTTTCCCCCCTGGTCAGTGACTCCCACTTCACCTTTGTTTTTTTTTGTGGTCCAATGTTTGGCTGTTGGTTTTATTCCCACCGCCTTATTTTAGACACCAGTTTCCTTAACCCTTTTGTTGTTTTGTGCAGTGCTTTGTTGGTTTGCCACGCTGCGACCCCCAGTCCTTCAGGTTTTTTTGGGGGGGGAAACATAACACCTTGTAGTTGTCATAGCCTTTCAGTTTAGTACATGTCAAACATCTTTTTACCAGAACTAACACTGTAGATCAGAGCATAAATCCACCACCAGCATCAGCAAGGAAATGTAAAACACAATGTAAAAATACACCACTACATGTCCTGGGTTCAGTTTTAACTACTAGTACAGACATGTTACAGGTGCAATGATAATTTTCCACCTGTCATATTCATAGTCGAAAAACGTAGAGGGCAACATATCACCAGAGTATTTGCTAACTTATGCTAAGTGTAGCTTCTGTCAGCGAATAAAGTCAGTTCACAGTAATATCAGTCTTGTCAATCAATAGTATTTGTAGAGTGCCAGTTCAATTATAATCAATAGTATTAGTTGACTCTGCCTGGACTGGGGTCTCAGAGCTGGGAGGTTGGTTTTGGTGTTGTTTAAGGCACATAATGGTGGGGGCTAGCTGGTTTAGCATGCTAACTTCAATAGATATCTTTGCAATACAGTGCATGGATGACTTTGACATAACGTCAAATGTTATTTTTCACATTTTGTTAATAAAGTACATGTTTGAATGTTTTAAACAAAAATTCATATTGCATCTTTAACAGTAACATGTACATACGATTTAAAAGAGGAAGTTCTGATTTTGCAAACTGGCCCTCCTGTCTGTGTTTTTCTGTAAAATATGCAGAATTTTACAGTTAACATTGCGAATGAGACATCTGAGCAGTATTCCAATGTTACAGATGTTTGAGGTAAAGCTGAAACTAGCTGCTTTGTCCGCTGTTGGATACATAAAAGACAGTCATGTATTTGTCAGTAATATCTTAATCACATATTAACTATTACTATAGTGGTATTACACAACATGTACAATATCTGTAAAATAAATGCAGTGGAATAAAAAGGACAATATCCAAAGTGTGGTGAGGAAGAAGTTTAAGGAAAAAAAGAAAAAAAAAACTTTTCACAAAAATTGTATTGGAACACTTAACATATGTAAATCCAGCTTTGGGTAATTGTATTTAATTAGTTTGTTCTGCTGTTTGCTGCTTAACTACTGTCATTCTCGAGCCTTAAATTATAAAAGCGCCTCGGGTATACATGTGGTGTTTCATTAGAGGGGACGTCGCTGTGCAGTGAAAGAACAGCAGGGAAACTGACACTTCACTTATGTTGTTTTAGTGGCCCAGGGCAGTCCAATTAGTATTTGTCAATATGAACAACTTCTCCCTTAACGTTTCACATAAGTTGTGATGTATATACCCCCTGGAGCTGCTTGAATGTTAATGAATTGAAAGGAGAACTGTTTCAAGGCAGAAAAAAAACCCTTATTCTGTACCTTGCTGTGTGTGAACGTGATATCTCAGAGGATGAAGAGGATAACAAGCCCCCTGCATAAGGCTTGGGAAGAACAACGAATCACATAAGTCACAACTGGTGTCAGTGAGATAGACCTCAGTTGTTGGACCGGGTCACTATAGGACAAAAATATGAATAACCTAAGCATTTGGAGCACATTACTGTTCAGACACCAGAGGGCAGCAGAGACATGCCAAATGAATAAGATGATGGTCCGTTTGTCTCTGCTGAGGTGTCAGTCTGTGACCTTTTATTAAAACAGTGAAGATCGTCTGAAGTTTGTGATGTTTTGATAAAGGCCACAGCATTTAAAAATGCCAGCGTTAGACGTTCAGAATGGTAAAGAGAATACAAAGAGATTTTTTTCCCTCTGGCCTCAAGTTCAAGTGACTTTTGACTCATAAAAATCCAATTACAGCTTTGTGAATGAAACTGATGACATTACTCATCTGATGTGTTCAAGAATCTCAGAGAATGAGAGGATTAGAGGAATTGTAGACCTTCTTTGGATTGATATGGGGACGACCTTTGCCCCCAACATGACAGGCTGCCTTGCTGTCTGCTGCGACCTAATCACAGGTCAAAGTCTGCCTTCCTGCTGGCAGAGCCTGTAGGAGCAGAGTGTGTTTTTGTCCCTCATTCTCTTCACTCCTCTCACCTTGTTAACACCACCTCTCCTTCTGGGGAGCTTCCTCTGCTCGGACTTGTCACCAGTTTCAACACCATGCTGCTTCGGACTGTGGCCCTGCTCCTTCTCTGCGTGTCTGCGGGCATGTGCGCCACTTTAGGCCACTACCAGGCTGAAGCAGAAGACGACGAGGCACCTGCTGTTGCTGATGGTGTCGTGGAAGCTGCCTCTGTAGATGCAGCTGAAGAGGGTGGAGATGTTAAAGTGGCTGAGGAGCCTGCAGCTGATCCCCTCATTGGTGACAATTTACCAGCTGAAACACCCGCAGCGGATGAGCCAGCAGCTGACGAACCTCAGGTTGACGTCCCCGTGGCAGATGGTGCAACAGCCGAAGAGCCGGGGACGGACAGTGATCGGCCTGCTGGAGACGGCCCTGCTGTGGAAGCTGTGACCGTTGAAGCTGTCACCCACGATCAGCCTTCTGAAGAGACGAAGAAGGAGAAGGAGGAGGAGGGGAATGAAATCAGACCAGTTCAGACAGAACAGTCCCTGGACAGACCCTTGGCACAAGAAGATAGCAGTTGGAGCCTCAACTCAATTAGAAGTAGTTTCCAGACTGTGCACGGATACTTTGACTCTCTGGTGGAGCTGGTCGGGGGGCAAGATGGTGTGTGTCAGTACCGCTGCAGATACGGTAAGAGTGAAATTCTGTAATCAAAATAATGTTTTGTTGCTGAGGGCCATCAGTCTGACAGTGTCATCTGGGTTCTCAGGAGGTCAGTTAGCTAGGTTAAAGTGTTTTGAGCTGTTTTCAGAAAAGACAAATGTTTCAATCAGTGCAACTGGTTTACAAAAGGCTTTTCAAGTGATTATCACGTTGTCCACATCCAATATTCCTTCTGCTGCTGCAGTATTTATTTGCTTAGCACACTGAATCAATCCCTCTGCTGTCACTATTTTGTGCTCTGAGATAGTTCAATCAGCGCCCAGGCAGCAGATAATGAAAACACTGTGGTTATCAGTCTGAGAGGTGGATGTACTTACAGTTACACAATCAATACAGATGTTCTCAAACAGAAGTCACATCTTATCTCTGAAACGACACGCAACAAGGACGGAGATATACTTTGGTTCCTTGACTAGGAGGGCATGATGACGTTAGTTTCTTGACACGCCTTCACTTTAGTTCAAGAATTAAAATGCAAATTCTCTCGGATTGTTTTTCAGGAGAACTTCCTCAACCCCGCGCCGGCTACCAGCCCTCAGAGCCCGATGGCTGCAGCTCCTCTCTGGTTGGATTCCAGGTGAATACTGCTGTAGGTGGCCTGTTCATAACACCACAGCCCAAAACTACACGGCTAAATGGGTAGTTCACCACAAAATCAAAAATACATATTTTTCCTCCCACCTGTAGTGCTGTTTATGGATTTTGTTTGTTTTGGCGTGGGTTTTGGAGTCATCTGCCATTCCCTGAATATAATGGAACATGATGGCATTCATTTTTATGGCGCTCAGAGCGACAAAAACAAACCGGGTCGTGATTTCTAACAAAGGGACATTGCTGAGTTTTTCTAACGTACATGTTTTATTGAGAACCAAAAGCTGGGTGTCACTAAGTAGAGAGAAGGTAGACATCTCTACGACTGATATCTTCAAAACTCAGCAACTCACACCAAAATAATCCAGATGGATAAACAGCACTACAGGTGAGAAGAATATGTATTCTTAGTTTTGGGGTGAACTCTCCCCATACGCCCATACAATATAGCCAACAACGACCATAACAACTGCTGCTGTTTTAGTAAACTGTTCTAACATGTCCTTTCATTTGACAGCTGGACCTGGGGATCCCCGCTATGACGCAGTGCTGCAACCAGCTCGACGTGTGCTACGACACTTGTGGGACGAGCAAGTACGACTGTGACTCCAAGTTTCGCTTGTGTCTGCATGGCATCTGCTCGGACCTTAACAAGAGTCTGGGCTTTGTGAACAGAGTACAAGGTGAGATATTTGCACATATTTTCCCTTTCTCTCACATGTGTAGCCAACTGGGGAAACTGAGGTGTGAATATGACCACCAGAAATAAACTCATTTATTTGTTACTCTGCCCTCCTCCTCTCTGTATTTCTGTGTGTTCTCCTCAGCCTGTGAAACGATGGCCGACACTCTCTTCAACACAGTGTGGACTCTGGGTTGCAGATCCTACATGAACAGCCAGAGGGCAGCGTGTGTCTGCGAGGGAGAGGAGAGGGATGAACTGTGACACACAACACTATGGACTCTTGGGTGCTTATACTATATATTTATAAGCGTTTTCGTCAAAGACGAGATACTTCACACGAGCCCTATGAAGACTTTGAACCTGGGAGTTAAAAAAACACATAAATGAGGAATGCAAAAACAGTTTCTCAGGTTTAATTCAGCGGCAGGACAAACAGGTATCTGGATTTGACTTTCAGAATCTTTATTAATTGCATATGTATGTGATACACTCAGAACTCCATTTCATTTTTGGCCATTTATTAGGCCTCTATGACTCCATTACCATAAATTAGTTTGGTGACTTCAAACAAAGTGCATGATGTGAAGGATATTGCAGTTGGATTAATTTCCTCTAGATAGAAAGACACAAGATAATTACTGTGGTGCACTGCCTATCTTATAATTCTGTTAATGTCATGTAAATGTAATGCATATTATAACTACGACGATTGTATCTGATGTAAGTTATTAGCCAGTTGTTTGTTTTTTGTGAGCGGATGTACAACTGACTGCAGTTTAACTGACATGACTAACTCTAAATTAATTGTCAGAGCGATGAAGCAGATGCATGTTTTCCAGGCACGGCACCCTGGTGTCTCTTTTCCACCTCTCTGGAATGTGTGACGTGCTCGCCACCATCGAATTCACTGAGCAAGTGAATCTTACAACTGTGGATGTTCCACATGTAATTTTTAAGTCAGTGATGTTGGTGTTAAATATTCACAGTTTTCTATAAATCCTCTAAATCTGTAAGCTGCAATCAAGGCTGAGAAATGCCTCAAACCGTGACCTAGAAAAGCATCCTTCATGCTGTAGTTGTTACAAATGAACTGTGGCCCCTCTGAATGATTTCTAATAGAAATGCCATTCACTTTAATGTCAGTAAATTGTGCTGCTGGGCAAAGTGGCAAAGACACAAACTGGGATGTATTAAGTAGAATTCAAGTGAGCTACAGCTCTGTGACTGACACTGGAACTCACTGGAATGAAGAAGAGAGGAGTGTATATGTGTATATATACTGTCAATATGCATGTGTAACACAACAGACTGCTCTGTGTTTATCTGTTTGGTGTTCCAAAATACCAAATAAACTGATGCAGTCAGTTCAACTTTCGTCTAAATGTTATTTTCAGCAAATGTATTTTTTGTAATCCTGTCTCTCATGACATTTTTCTGGCAGTTTGTGTTAATGGCAGTGGTGGAAAGTAACTAATACATTTACTCAAATACTGTACTGATGTACAATTTTTGGGGTACTTGTTCTTTACTACTTTATATTCTACTCCACTTCAATTATTGCACTTTATGCTCAACCTCAGTTAATTGTCGCTTTAAGTTACTAATTGCTTTGCAGATTTAGATCAGTAATGCAAAATATAATAAGAAAAATGAATATTATAGATAAATCACACAAAATGCCAGTTTCTACATAACGTTGCTTTAGGATGTTGAATAAATGAATGCATATTAATTGTCATCCAATAATATACATTATTCTGAAATATTCCATGAGTATTTTGACTTATAGTACTTTACCTAGTCTAGACTTAGTATTGGGGCTTATATATATATATATAACAATAATAATAATAAAAAAACTATATGTAAAAAAAAAAAAGATATCAATACGAAATACACACACTTTTTGCAATCATCCCTAAAATGTGGTCTTTCAAACCCAGATACATAATGGCGGCAGGATGAATGACAGTTAACAATAAACTTTATTGAATGAACTTGACATCAGTGCACTGAAATAGTAAACTTAACTGGAAATGTAATAATTATTATTTACCCCAAACAACTTTTTTTTTGCATTATAATCTCCACAAATAAGCTCCATCTGTGCACATTGAATAACATATGGACAAAACTGATACATCTTTGATAAGCCAACCTACTGTAGGCCGTTAGTTTCAGCCAAATGATACATCTGTCCGTCTCTGATATACATGCAATTCTTTTACTTGTTACAAAGTATTCCTGCACAGTTGCATTGCTACTTTTACTGAAGTACAGGATCTGAGTACGTCTTTCACCTCTGGCACATAGCCTTATTCGAGCATCACGGCTCAGGCAGGATGAAGATGGGGCCTCCACTCAGTGTGTGCTGCTCCTGAGGTTCGCCGGTCCGAACCTCTCGGCGGACACGCCCTCGACAGTGCTGAGCACAGCGGGAGTCTCCTGCGCCACACACCAACACGTGGCAGTGGAGGAACACTTGCTGTGAAGAGACGAGCTTGTTTTTAGCAGAGATGGAGCTGTGCATCATCACAGACAAAGCTAATTCTGTAAAGGCAGTCCTTGCGGTATAGTGTTACATAGACATAAGCCCACACACACTTGCCAGCTGGCTCCCAGCACGCCTCTCTTACTCACTCGGTTGTCCTTGCCGATGAACTTGAAGACAGGGACCTGGTAGTGCTTAGAGAGCTGGTCCTTCGATGAGTACTGTGTCACAGTTTCATCAGAGATACACCTGAAAAGGAAGCCGAAGGGGGAAAACGGAGTCATGCATGTGAGCAATACCTCAACGCAGTACTCAGTGATCCATTTATAGTTCTAACAAGCCTTTTCATCAAGGTTAGCTGCCCCGAAGCCCCGAAACACTGTTGTATGTTTAATAGGAAATCGTCAGATTAGGTAATAGCTCTGCTCTGATGGCGTCCCCGGGAGGTAATCTCACTCTGGGTTCAGAGGAGAAATGGTCGGCCAAAAGTGAGCCTTCCCCAGATAATAAGATTCATCTGTGTTTTGACTTTTGTTTTGTTTCCACATAAAGCAGAGTCTGACATTTACTTGAATGAGTGGATAGTTCCTGTCCTTGCAGCTGATGCCAGAGCTGTGTGGAAACACAGCAGCTGGGTCTGATCCTGTTGACATTTGTTATACGGTCCGTTCATGTTGCGGGACCAAATGCGGGTTAGAGGCATTGATATTAACAAGACAGCGTTCTGCAATTTCCATTGTGTGCATGAACAAGACACTTTAAAGGGGCAGTTCTTAGTTCTAGTAGTATCTACCCGTGCATATACAGTACCATGCAATTCTGTTTTTATTTGTCCAGGTTAATATATTTAATATCTGTCACTGAGATTCCTGCCTCTTCCCCAACACAATGGAGGCGAATGGAATTCCATCTGTGGAGCTCACATCTTGGATAAATGACATTTAAAAAATGTATTAGCCACATATGTCTCCAGAAATGATCCTCACAGACTATGTCGGCGTCTGAAATCCAAAGACCTCACTGTCAAAGGTTTTTATTGAAACGTCTTTCTTATAAACAGCGTATATGAAAACTGATGGCAGTCTGTTCTGTGAATAGCTCAGTAACAGGGACTCTGATTCTGGATAAGCACACTGCTGCAGAATGAAACTGTCAGTGCTGTCAGTACCACAAATAAACTTCCAGCCATCACCACTGAACTGAGGAGAAAGAGACAGATATCTTACATACAATCAAATCTTTTTTGTATGGCTACAAACCGCTCCAGGCTGACTGATGATTTGTGTTTCAGTGAATCTGGATTCTGAAGTCGTTGGTACTGAGTAGTCACTGCTATACCACTCTACCACCTCCCTACCCTCCCATCTTAGGCCTGGGCTTTTCTGTCGATATCATGTAGACTATGCAGACTGTGTGTGTGCCTGGCAACTAGGTACAGTAATTGGAAGAAGCATTTAGATAAGCAATAATGCACTGTAAAATACTTTGTTACAAGTAGCAGTCTTGCATCTACTTCAGGGAAATATCGGGGGAAATAGTTTTTAAAAAGTACTTGTTAGGCAGCCAATTGGAAAGCCTATGTAACATATACCATATTGTTTTCTTGTGTGTTTGATGGTTGGTTGGTTGGTTGGTTGGTTGTCAGCAGGATAAAAACAAAAACTACTGAATGGATTTCCACAAAACTTGTATGGGGATGGGTGTTGGCCCAGAATAGACACTTTTTTATTTTATTTAGGTGGCTGGTGTCAGTGAATGAATACAATGTGATGTGGATCCAAATTAAAATCTGAATGTAGAGGACTTGTAGTGGTGCATGTGTATATATGTTATTTGCGATTGGATTGCTGTTGGGCCTTGGTGGGGGTATGCGCTCTACTGAATGCAAGATAATACCTTGAGTACTGCGGTAGAGTAGAAGTATAGATTGGCTTAAAATGCAAATACTCAAGTACAGTCCAAGTACATCTTTATGCAACTTTTACTTACAAACTTAGATGCTCTCTACGACTGAGTTTAGCATTACGGGGCAGCAAAAGCCTGTTCATTTAAAAATGTGATGGATATTCTGTTCCGGCAAAGTGATTTTCTGGTTGGCCTTTGCATTAGGTGTGCGATCATGCAGCACAGGAGGTGACATTAAAAATGTCACTTCCACACTAACCACTCACCCGTCTTTTATGAGGTAATACTTGAGCGCCTGGTCAGCTTTGGGCCCTGGTGTGGCGAAGCAGCTGTCCACCAGTGCCGAGAGGCCCTCCACTCTCTCCTTAGGCTCCACCCCGAAGAACAGGGAGTCGTGCAGCTGGAGCTGGGGCGGGGTGCGGTACGGCTCTGAGAATTCTGCGCTCTTGAAGAGCTCCAGGGAGAAGGGGAAGACACCCTCACTGTGGCCTGCCAGCTCCAGAGCTGAGCTTCGCGGACTTGCTTGGTATTCGTCTGACACCTGATATTCCCTGGGGAACTCGCAGGTGACAGGGAGCACTAACTTGCTGGTGCGGACTATCAGGTCCCCGCTGCTGCCTGGGCTGCTCCTAGGAAGGCCTGTCACCAGGTTGGTGCCCACAATCTTGTCATCTGTCACCTGGGGGTCAACAGTTAGTTCACAACGGTCACACAAGCCGCTCTGGAATATAGTGATTCGATAATGAAACATTTCTCCAAGCCCTGACTGTAGCGACTTAACCCCCCCGAGCACATTCAGTCTAAAAATCTCAACCTCTGACCTCCACCACTGTACTGCAGGTCTTGAGGCTGAAGCTGAGGTTGATGTGTGTGCCGTTAGAGACACCTCGACAAGACGAGTTGGACAGGGAGAGCTCCAATCCTCCTACAAGGTCCTTTGGAACTGACACGATAATTAAGCTGGGATCGCACTGGACTGGCACTGCCGGAAAGAGAGGTAAAGCTATAAGACCCATTTTTTGTGGCACAAATCGTGAAACGGTGCATGGATTCAACAACAACGAGCAGCAAAGAATCACCCCACAGTCATGTGATTAGATGGATACATGCCACACAATCTGTTTGTTGGCTAAAATCAGAGAAACCAAGACAATGCAGCACTAGAGGAAGATCTGGGTTGTGTTTTCTTTGACAGGCAAGACATTTTTAACTAATTTCTGAAAATGTCAGACTAATTAACTGAATCATCATTGAGAAAGTAATCAGCATAAATGACATGATCATGAAAATAATCACAGCAACTGTAAGTGTCTTTGGTTTTAACCTCTAATTTGGGGATGTCACCTTGGAGCGGGCGTTTTAGACTTTGTCCTGTCATATTATATAAAAAGCAGGTATCAGGTAGTCGGAAAAATAATCATCATCAAGCTGTTCTTAATATAGCCATTAGTTGGAGTCCTGTACTTTAAAAAGTCACTGAGGTAAATAGTCTGACAGGAGAAAATGTTTTCACCAGGACTGTCTCATTACTCAAAACGCAAGTCTGTAGAAAAAAGTCTTGGCCAGTCTAGTTAGCCACTGATAATGATAACATGATTGATCAATGGCTGATTAAGGATCCTCCATTTTTGTCAAATCTCCACTTTCTAGGGCATCAGTTTGTATTGATGCAAGCATGCATCTCTGTGTCAGCTTGCCTTGCTTCCAGACTAATTAACTTCAAAATCGTTCAACATCCTGTTCACGCACTAACACACGCCGGTACACACCCTCACATGTGTGCTGATCCTCTCCCAGCTCCAGTCCTCTGGGACAGTTGCATTTATAGGTGTCCAGCAGCGAGGAGCAGCCGTGACTGCAGCCTCCATTGTTGACATGGCAGCCTGCCGTCTCTGCACGAGACCACACAGCGAAAAAGGAAAAGATGAAGCCCACCCTGTCGTTCCATGGTTTAATTGAATCTTCACAACATTGACTGGATTGTCGTATAAATATCTGAACACGGGTGTACCTCTGCAGTTGTGTCCATCCTTGTCCATTACGCGGCCCCGCCCACACTCACAGAGCCTGGAGCCCTTGGTGTTCACACACACCTCTGCGCAGCCGCCATTGTTCTTCTCACATTCATTCACATCTAAATATAGGACACACACACACACCACACCTGGGTCAGATATTATTATCAGATCAGTCTTGTTTTAATCGACTCCACACCGTGAGATGGGTGATCACCCCAAGGCAGTTCTCTCAGAGCTCCAGAGAGGATGACGATAAATCCACTTTAAAGGACTTTAAAACTGCATCTTTAATACTGAGAGGACTGGTAAAGAAATAATGAGAGCTGGAATAAAAGGAGGGACAAAAGTGAGAGTGTGCGGAGAGAGAGTGAAGGATGAAGAAGTCATTTATGAGACAGGGAACGCCAGACTCGGTTGATGGCTGAATAATGAGATAATGGCACTTCTCAGGCTGTCTGGGTTCCCGAGGTTCCCACAGTATGCCTTGTCACCCGTCATTAAGTGTACCCTCCAGTGTACCACACACACCCACACACTCAAACTTTCACCTTGATGAGAGTCGTCAAATACAAAAGCCTTCAATCTTCTGTCAGTGGCTGCTTCCTTGATCAGGCTTTGCACTCATCCTCCCTATTTTGTGATCCATCTTATCATTGAGAGAATGTAAACACATCCTGTTTACGGTTCAGGAGAAGGTCACAAAGACTAGATAGAATGGCTGAAAAAGCAGTCATTGGGCTGCAGTAGATCTACAGTACACTAGAGCTGTGCACTTTGAGTTTTGAGGTGATTGTGAAGTGTCATATTTGATTAAACATATATACATATATGTCAACATAGTGAGCCCGCGGTAACACCTGAGCAATGTTGTGATTAAGTGTGTGTAAAATAAATCGCTAGCAAGCCAGCAGAGAAGTTCAAAAGCTGGCAATTCGACAACTTTTTGAAACAGTTACCTGAAAGTAATGAATAAATGATTGATATAGCTAAACATAAGTGTTCAACAGTAGAAATAGCTAATGTAACACATAAATGGTTCAAATGGTGAGCAGAAGTAACAGATAAATCTTTGACAGCTAGCTTAAAGTAGTAGTTAGCCAAAAGTAATGGATACATGTAAAGAGAGAGAGAGATTTGTGAAAGTATCAGCAGTTTGAATTACACCAAATGTAATAGATAAACAGTTAAAATTAGCAAAGTAAAAGTAAGGGGTAAATGGCTGAAGAGGCACAAATGTTGCCAGGTAAAAATGTCAAGACAATGGACCATTATCGTGTGGCGGCCATTTTCTTGTGATCACACTCAGGGTGGGAAATTGTT
This sequence comes from Diplodus sargus, assembly GCA_903131615.1. Classification (NCBI taxonomy): domain Eukaryota; kingdom Metazoa; phylum Chordata; class Actinopteri; order Spariformes; family Sparidae; genus Diplodus; species Diplodus sargus. The sequence goes on along the minus strand of CAEMYA010000046.1, from coordinate 3,901,527 downwards.
AAGCTGCTGTGTTTCTGGTTGGAACTTATAAAAACATGGGGATTCTGACCAACTGTTTTCATTTGGTTACATCAAGTTTGTTACATATGCAGGATTAAATAAATGTGTGCAAGATGTATGTTGATATTTAGAATTAATTTAGTTATTTCCTACTGTATTGTGGAAATATATCTAACTGTACTCTTAATTAGGAAGCGGTTGAATGGTAACGTTACCATTAGCTGTTGTTTGACAAAAAGTTAATGGGTTCTCAAAGATGCTTTTACCTTGAAATACAGGCAAAAAACCCTTCAGATTTTCACTTTCATCAATCAGGAATGGTTGGAATAATAACAATGTGTCAGTTTTCCTACATTTATGAATATTTTCTATGGTTGGAGCGAATGGAGTGGGACATGCAGCTGAAAGCTAAATGATAAACTACATTTTATTGTTGGCCTGGTACTCTACAACAGTGAAGTTGAATATAATCAAATCTAAGTGGATCCTCAGTCAGAATCCTTTTTTGTCAAACTATTGTTTAGATTGAACACTTAGGCTTACCCTCCTCATTATGACTCACAGACAAAAATTTGCATAATATAAATGTAATTTTTAAATGGAAATCTCATGATGAATCACTTGATCCCATTATCATATTCTGAAGATCCCATTAAGTAAACCAAACATGGATATTTGAGTAGCCTAAAGACAGCTTATCAAGAATTAAGAATGTCAAAACAATGAGTGAACATACTGCAAATCCAGGCTCACTGACTCTCATATTCTCTTCTTTAACACTGTCTGTTGCTCAACTTATCTGCCCCCTCTCTTCCTCCCTCTCTGCCTGTCTCACCCAGGCATGTTTGTCCGTCTGGTCCCAGGACAGTTCCAGGTGCACAGCGACAGTCAGACTCAGGACACAGGGGACCTGTGCAGTCCACCTCATCACAGATATCATAGAAATCTGCAACACACACACGCAAACACATGAACACAACGATAGAGAAGAAGCGATAGGACAAACTAACAGACTGACTTTATAGACCAGCTCACTAACGGCCACAGTAAACGTGGAAGCAGACTGAGGGCCGGGGCAGGCGGTAGACAAAGTATCCTCCACCGCAGGCCTTCACATCCACACTGGCGCTCCACTGACAGCAGTTGTCGTTGAAGCTGGCACAGACAGGCAGGGTGACGATGCCGTCGCGGGGCTGAGGGTGGCTGCCGTTGAGCCAGATGGGAGCGTGGGTGCCACAGTGATTCTCAGGGATGCAGAAGGTGGGCATGGCGTCTCCAGCCATGCCCGTGAAGCGGTACCATTCTCCAGACACGTGGCTGTCACACAGGGGCACGCCAGATGTCTGGTTGACGTGGAAGTCTGTGTTCCTCCACGGTTCATTCAGGCTGATGTAGGCAGAGCACGGGTCCAGGGCTGAGGCACAGATGAACAAGAAAATGAGTCTGTGTAGATGTATAGAGTCTAAAAAGGGCAATATAGCTCCGGTTATCTCATAACTTTTCAGTTTACAACTGTAGGCCACATTCAAAATATATGATAGGGTTACCAAACGCGATGCCTTGACAAAAGTTAAAAGGATATGTTTACCCAAAAATGTAAATTCAACCATTAACAACACACCCCAACGCATCTCTGGAGCTTAAAGTGGCAAAACAGAGCTGCAGTATGAAGTAGAAGGTGACTTGGGGTTTGGTCTGGCTATTTTGCTTGTAATACCGTGTGAGCATATGCTGCAATGAATGGAAGACTTTTTCTTCTCTAGGAATATCATACTGTGGTACTGCTAGTTTTACCAATCAGATCTCCCCATAATACTCCATCATTATGAAAAGGTCAGTTCACCCAATTCTGAAAAGAAACTTCATCTTCTCACTTTATTCCTGCACAGCCATGCAGATCCGGGGTTTTGAAATCTCTGCCTCCACATCGGTATAACAGAGGTTTCTGGAGCTCAAAATCCCCACAATGATCCTGATGTGAGACTGATCAGGGACCATTGTCGCATGTTTCCTGACCTCACTACATTGGGGCTTGAAAAGCAGACGTTTCAAAGACCCGCAGTGGGGAAGTGTCCCTTCAGCATTGCTGTTAATTCAAGGTGGTGACATGCTTCGGCTTTTAGTTTAGGCATTTCATGTTGTATTTTGTGCTCTTATACTCATGTCTCATGATCTGTTTTATACTTCCTGTGTTTGTGTCTTTTCCAACCGGTTTCGACTCCCCTAATTAGTTAATCCCGTCCCTTATTAGTCTTCCCTCTCTCGTGTATTTAGAACTCTGTTTTTCCATCAACCTTTGTCACTTTCTCTGTTTTTTTTGTTTTTGTTTTTGTTTGTTTTTTACGTCTGTCCCCAAACCTGTTTACACTCCTTTTGATTTTGGTCTTGGAGTCTTGCTTTTAGTTGGCTGCTTTGTCATCATCTGCCCTTTTAAAAAAAATTTTTTTTAATAAAGCTTTATTTTATTACCTCCACCTGCCTGCTTGGAGATTTGCACTTTTCTTAACACAACTAGTTACATTGGGAAAGGTTCCAGTTTCTGCTCAGTTAATTGACAAGCACTATATCTCTCACCCCCTCCACGTACTGTACATCTACACAGGCCACTTGAGTAAACTTGTTACAATGAAGCAAACCTTTTTGACAAGATAAACTGCAACACGGAGTCGATTTCAATTGAGCTAAAAGCCAACAAGCCATCCACCAGGAACCCCTTTATCCGACAAGTTCTGTCAGCGGTGACTCTTTTCACTGCAGCCAGCTCTGCAGAATCAGGAGAACAACTGAACGGGCCGACTAAACAAAGTGCAGCAAAACAATCAATAGTCTCTCCCTCACTTCATGCCCTCTCAACGGTGTAATTAAGAGGTAAATGTAAAACAAAAGGAAAAAGAAGAAGATGTGAGGGATGGCGGGGTTGGTTGAAGCTGGCACCGGGTTTTAATCACTGACGAACAGCAGGAGGCTGATCAAACCGACAGTAAAGCATCTTCAATGACAGGCCGGAGCCAGGACACATGACAGCTGACAACGACCACCATAACACTTTACTGGGGCAGTAACCACCAGTGTAACCAAACTCCAGGCTTTCCATTTAGTCGGATTGCTCTGCATAAAAATCTCCACTTTTATGCTTTCCCGGAACATGAGCGAAAAAGTGCTTTCTGCGTAACACACAAGGTCACGTCTGCTCTCACAAGTAAACACATGAACATGTACTCCAAAGAAAAATGAGCTGATTGCACTCCGGTTCCCGGAAGCTATGAAAAAATACTAGTGTGGACATATATCTTTATCATAAATGGTGTCACTACGCACATAATTTCCCCCCTCCAGCCACTAGTCCATTTTGTCACTACCTGCCGCTCCGATAACAGCAGCCCGGATCCACTGACAGCATAAACAACCAGTTTTGGAGACGTACGACTGACCAGCTGTGTTCCAGCAGAGAGGGGGGCAAAGGACATCGCTGACTCATGCGGGTGTATGGTAATGGCAGCGTTAAATCTTACAGATGGGGCTTGAATAACTTAATATGGCCATTAAGGGAATGTGGAGCCGCGCCCGGCCAGTCAGACTCCAGCCACTTCATCTGGACGGATGAAGATGAGAAGCCACAATAAACCGTGTCCAACCTCATGGTTCTTTCAATATATGTAGTTTATGTTAAAAGATAAAGCTGGCCATAGTCTATATTTGCTTAAGGTGTAGAGATCATCCTGGGGGGGAAACCTGTTTCGCTGGATGACAAGTTCCTTTATTTGAATAGAAACATAATTTGTAGTTTGTTGTGAAGCAATCACACATACAACAGCCTGCTGCTGAAAAAATAACAATATGGCCACAAATGTGTGTTAATCCACCACTTAAAATAGTCCCAAAGAAATGCACCAGTTACCCTGGTGAAAGTTACAGTGCCCAGCTGTTTTGGGAAATTACTACGCCTTTAAAAAGAAAGAAAGAAAAAGAGGATATTGGTGACACGTTTTTAAGATTTACATCTTCAGTAGAAATGGACTCGGGGCTAAGTACAACAGATAGATAGGATAGAAACGAGTTATAAAGACACATCCAACACAAAGTCTGCTGTAAAATACCTAGAATATGTCTTAATATAAAAAGATAACTCTTCATTTTAGGGAAAAACACACAAAAATGTTACACTCACCCACACCCGCAACTGCAAGAACCTCCTGCAGCAGACTGACAATCACCCAAAAAATCATGATGTTGATCTCCGTGTTGGATAAATGATAGTCCGAGCTCAGGCCAGAGTTTAAATGACTGTGTAGCTCTTCTGGCTCACCCGTAGGGTAAGCCTGTCTTTAATAGTCGCCTCTTATCTGTCACATTGTCGTGTCCTCACCTTGACCCCTTAACCCTCAGCTCCCCAAGTCCAGTGACAGGACCATCCTCCTATTGTTTCAGACTGGACAGTCTTCACACTCTCCATCCTCTCGCACACAACCTTAACGGAGACCTGTTATCCTTTTTTGTTTTTGTCATGTCCTTCAGTGTTTTATATAGGTTCTTGTGCTCATAAAAGGTCTTGAAGGTTTAAAAGTAGTCCTGCCTTTTTAGTTCTGTGACTTCTTGACATCACACAGCGTCACCTTGTCACACATTAACATAACTTCTGACTGTATTCACAGTAGAAGTGACTTGGAGCTGAAAACACAACTCAGGCGTGTATGAGCTGCCCAATCAGAGCAGACTGGGTAAGGGACCTTAAAGAGACAGGAGCTAAAACAGAGGGACAGAGGGTGAATACAGAGCTGCATCACTGGACAGTATGAGAAGACTGTTTTTTTGAGAATTAAAGCAAATAAAACTGTTCTAGTAGTAACCCAAAGTCAAATTGTAAACCCTGAAAATTAGCATAATACGTATCCTTCCCAAGCATCCTTATTTTGTTGCCATCATACTGTGGAAAAATGTGATTTTCTCTTTCGATAATGTCACAGGTATTTTCTTCTTCATCCTGCCTGATTTAGCGGGCGTGTAAAAACGAGCGATGATCTAATCTGCAGCAGTAATAAACCCATCTGATTAATCTGTCATGCTGAAGCAGCTTTAACTTGGAGGCGACAGCGAGGTTTGCTCACTCAGGATTTACAGCAGCCCCTTAACTGAGGACACGCCGTGCCAGGAGAGTGAATATGTTCTCATCTAGCTCATTACCTGACCACTAGTACAAGCCAGAAAATGTCCAAAGCTGGGCTCCTTCCATTTAGAAACTGCTCTGACCAACCTGACGCTCGCAGTTTTTGTTTCTTATATGTAATTAAATGAATGGAGACATTAATCCAGGGGGCTGTTAGGAGAAATGAGCTGGAACATGCCGCTCTACTTTGGTGATTGCTCGTGGAAATAAGAACCTGTTAAGCCTCCTGGAGGAATGTCTCCGTGCCACAAGAGGATTCAACCAATAGGACAGTTGTACAGCGTTCATGGTCTTATATCATTGAGATTCAGAGAAGTTTTGATTTTTAATGCTTTCATTGCTGTGAAATAAAACTATTCTGGTTGGTTTAAAGGGTAAATCTAACCATTTCACACATTAAAGTGTGTTTTAAAGGTCTTGGGGAATATTACTGCAAATGAGAAAAAAAAATTGTACAAAGCCTTTTGTGGCTCAAGGGGAAAGCTGCACTGAATCTGATAACTGCCTCCAGTGATGTCACCCAGTGGCTAAATTGCATTGTGGGTAATGCAGGGCCAGCACTGGACTCCCTTATCACTGTTGGACTGTTGATGGACACTTTAAAAAAACAAGTCAGTATCGATCAGAATTAAAATTTTACCAATGCTTTGGCTTATGACCAAAAACCTGTATTATTAAATTCTGGAAGCCCATTTCTGCCAGAGAAGTCAGAATTATGAAATAAAAAGTCAAAATTATCAACAAATATAAGATACTTTGACTTTGTATCTCATAATGACTCATCATGGAGATTTTCTTGCATTTTTATAATCGATCTTTTCTTGAACTGGTATAAATGGTCTTCCTTATCTAACTGAGATTTAAGATGCTGTTACTTCACTATGTCTTTATATGACATATAGCTGTTTGCTGCAACCCTCACATATTTAACCTTCAAGAAAAAATTGAAGCCCTTTTTGCATTGCCTTTATACTTAAATACAGTTTCACATCCATTAGAGCCATGTGCTGCTTCATGTACCCATCGTATACAACACAGTTTATCCACACAGGTCTATCTCTTAGGATGTCCTGTACAGGAAGAGCTGGAGGCCAAGGAAAGCCGGAGGAGGCGGCCAAGACCTTGAAAGGCTGCTTCTTGTAAATTTCAGTAATACGTCCATTAATCATCTTTCACAGGGAACAACAACAACAACAAAAAACCTCCACTGGACCACCGGCTCCAAAAACTGGATAAGGATTTTATTGATAATTGAATTACATATCTCTTTTATACATATTTCATAAATGATACAGGATTTTACATTTTCTTTTTTGCCAACATTACAGCATCATATGTCAACAGAAGAAAAAAAGACAAGAGAAACTGAACAAAACAAGAGGTCAGAATGGAGAACAAGTTCATTTCAATCCTATATACTGCATCACTCTTTAGGCATTTTGAAACGTAGTTTATTGTAAATGCACAAAAACAAGGTATTCGAAACAGAACACACATCCGAAACATAGAAGAATAATGTGACTTTGGAGGAAAAAATGCTGAAGGTGGATGGGAATGGGGTGTTTCCCCGATATGCTAACAGAGTGCAGCCTGACACTTTACCTTTGGACTCGTATCCAGGATGTTAGAAGCTGAGGTCAAGAGGTCTCCTCCTTTTGTAGGTGCACCGAGGATGGAGGGTGTCTTTCCATTCACTGGGGGAGTGTAGCTGAGGGAGGGGTCGATGGAGTAAATAAGGTGTAGATGGGATGGGGTTGGCTGAGATTTTAAGTCGGATTTGGCAGGGCAGATTCTAAAGACGCAGCCCTGTCCACTGCCCCTTTATAGCTAGGAATCTCTACAAACAACGTTCTTTAAATTATCTTTGCAGTTTTTTTTTTCTGATAAATTCATCTTTTTTTGTTATTTTCACATAATTTCTCATGTAAACATACATTCATGCAACACCCTCTTTATAGTAAAGTTTCCCTATATTTGATATATTTTTGTTTTTAGAAAGTAAAACGAAGGAAAAGGAACGAAGAGGAAAAAAAAAAAGGCGCTGAACGGTGGATGGCGTGATAAAGAGGAGGAGGTGATGATGGAGAGGAGTGTGGAAACAGCGGAGGGGAGGACTGGACTGCAGACAGAGGCCTCGACTCTCTCACCTCCCACGGTACATCTCCAAGGAAACACCGTCGTCACTTTGGGTGTGCGGTGTGTGTGTGTGCGTGTGTCATGATGTGTTTAAAGCCGATGTCTGCTATGAAGTGGAGTGTGGGCGGATTTGATTTCTATCAGGTTTTTTTGTTCACCTTCATTGACGAGGCGGTGATCAGGGGCAGAGGAGTGATGAATATGGTGATCTGAACTTTGCCCCCCCGGCGCACTCGTCAACGAACGCAAGTGCTCACGGACACGCAAGCGACGCTTTGAATTTCCACTAGCGAACATTCAAAATGTCAACCCTCCTCGATATGAAGGTGGCATCTCAGTAAGAAACCAATGATCTTAACGCTGCTGTTCATCAAATTGCTACATTAACTAATACCATCATCAATCATCCAAAAGGCACCATTTCCCTTGGAGAACAAAACACACACACACGCGCACACACACACACACAGTAGCAGATTAGACCAAATCCTGCCTTGAGATCTGCATGGCTAACTTTTGATTTGACCTAAAATCATGCATTTTAATAGAAAATCTGCAGTAGAACACAAGGATCTCTTCAGCAGGATTCAGACAACTGTCCACACAAGCAGGAGGTGACCCATGTGCAGGGGGCGTCGTGTCGTTTTCAGGTGATCGACAGCAGCTCAGAGTGAGAAACAAACTCTTTTTTTTTCTTTTTTGGAGGTGTGGAATTGGGGTACCGGAGTGAAGGGGTCACCAATCCTCACCCTGAACAGAGAACTAAAAGTGAACAAAGGGTTGAATTCAGTGACCATCCCAAACAAAATGGACAACTTGTGACAAAACATATGGCTTCTACAACCTTCGGAGGGGGAGGAGGGAAGATGAGACTTCAGCTAGATGTGGCAAAGAAAAGTGTCCAATTTAAGTACAAAAATTGCAATAATGCTCCTACACATTCACAATTTTATTTTTTTTTCTACTGAGGGCATACCACAGCATGCAGTCTACCCTGCCTTGCCATCGCGGGAGCAGGGGGGGCATTACAGCAACAGTGGGAGGAGAAAACTCTGGAAAAAAAGCCCCTGCGAATCACGGAGTTTCTTTTTGCTTCTCGAGGCGCAGCCTTTTCGTTATCCGAGGGCGAATTATAAAACAATTTCTGATGTTGAAATGCACGTCGCATGCAGCGAAGCTAAAAGGCCGGGGTCACTGAAAAACTCCGGAAAAACGGTCATCATCCACCTCCGACAGTACTTTCAGATTTATCAGATTGATTGAGCCATTACATGCCTGCGGGTTTGATCGCTAAACATTTCGAGCCCCTTCATTATCTTAAGCATTTCCGCAGCAATCTGTATTCATGAGGTGATTATAGAGGTCAAGCATGGCATTGTCCCCGCCGATATTCTCTGTTGCTCAAAAACAATCAATTCCAATCAAATTAAAGCCTTTTTTTTTTTTTTCGCCCTGATTCAGCTTCCCCCTCAACCCCTCCCTCCCCCCTCCCCTTTTGGTGGCCATGCACAGGAGCCTCACGTCCAAGGTGGTGAGTGCACACAGTGATAATGCTCTTTGTGTGTGGAGTGTGCGTCGGGTTCCTTCATTTCGAGAGATCTTCAGCGGGTGTAAATGCTAATGAAACTGATGTTCGTACGAGAGTTCCTCCCCCCACTGAAAAAAAACTAGCCTCTGGTCATCTGTTTATTTGATTGTATACATATATATATTTATATTCTTTTTCATAACAAATATACTATGGCTTTCAAAATAAAAAGTGCCAAAATATTTTTTTTGGAATAAAAGAACACACAGTGATGTTGTTGTCGGTAGTGCTCTCAGACTTGCGCAGACAGACCGGGCCGCTACAGGACATCAACAGGAAGAGGAAGCGAGGCGTCGTCGGCGTCGTCGTCAACGCCGCCGTGCCTGCATCCTGCGAGTCCAGACAGGCTCCTGACGAAGGTCACGCGGCGAGGGGACAGCTGTCCGTCACCTGGAGAAGGCGTGGCCCAGGGAGGGAGAGGCAGCAGAGTTCAGCCGCAGGAAGACCCCCTTGAAGGTCCCTCCTAATGATGGCGGCCGCAGTTCGGACTTCCTTGTAAACTTTTAACGTGTGGGATGGAGACTCTCCCTGGAGCCTGCCCCCCAACCAAGAGGGCCCGTGTGTGTGTTGACAGTTTGACTGCTAGAGGAAGCAGGACTACACTGCTGGAGTGGCCAGGGTCAGGTGTCCCAGTGCGCCCTGAGAGTCCCACAAACACACACACACACTCAAGAGTGGCTGCCCCCTCTTGCGTGTCCTCTGTTCTGGAGTGTATCGCGGTGTGATAATTCCTGTTCGCCCCCCGGGAGTTCCTTGCAGGCTTATCCCCTCCAGGAGACGTGAGGCGTATCCATAGCGCCCAGTGTCATCCCATCGTCGTCATCATCATCATCATCATCATCATTGTCCTTTTCATCATCCTCGCCATCCTTTTCGGCTGTAAGAGAGTCTTTTCAGTTCCCGGTAGTCTCACCATCCTTCTTCATCTTTTTTTTTTTAAGCGGGTTCTCA